>OX016540.1:227581253-227720436 GCA_943590905.1 Sphaerophoria taeniata | reverse complement strand
ATTTGCAAGCGAGCGAAGCGAGCGGAAAAAATGTTGCCCAAAAGAGAATCAATTTGGGGTGTAAAAATAAAAAATTCGCGCGAATTTTTTTATTTTCACACCCCAAATTGATTCTCTTTTATGGGCAACATTTTTTCCGCTCGCTTCAAACCAAACTGATTTTGAGTGTTACAGATAGTCATCATCCACCAAGGTGAAAAAAGATGCTCAAAATGAATCATTGCAGTGCAGCACCTGCTATCCAGACACTAGCATGCTTTTCCAAATTCAAGGAAACAGCAACAGCTTTGAAAATGAATTGCTCTATCCATTTTGTCGACAAATAAGTAGTAAATAAAAATTATCTTATTTATTTATAGGACATTTTGGGGTTGTTGTTAGGACCCACCATAGTGGGTCATTAGCCCCGAAAAGCATTTTCGGGACTTCTGACTTCCGGACCAGTTTCCCTGCACCATGTATAAATGTGTGCACTTAGTTCCCATTAGAAAGTGTAGTAAGTTTTTTTTATTTTGTTCATTATCATTATGATTATGTGGAATTCGGACGAATTTTCATCAAAATCAAGGAAATTCGTCCGAATTTCACATAATCATAATGATAATGAACAAAATAAAAAAAATTAAAAAAATTCAAAAGTACAGAAAAATAAGAAAAAACAAAGCTTTCCTTAAAATTGAAAAAAAGTGTTTTGTAAGTTTGATTGATCGAAACAGAGAAACGGTAAATCGTATTGATGTGAAATTTTCACCAAAATCAAGGAAATTTTATGAGCTTTAATAATTAAGCATCAGATTAGTTTTATCACTGAAAAGCACAAAATAACGGTAGTTTTTATGAAAAAGTTGAAAAATGCGTATTTTGGACCTTTTTATAAATTGATAGAAAAAATTGAAAAAAGCAATATTTTTATTTTTCAAAATGTTTTTGTGTAGAAAATTTAACAAATTTTTCAAATCTGCCTTTATTTTTATTGTAAGTCAATATTTAGCAGAGTTATTAGGGTCCAAAGTCAAAATTGTGTTTTTGCATGTAAACCCATTTTTTGATTAGAAAAAAAATCGTAGCGATCTGAACCAAACAGTGAATTATAGCCAACAAAATTCTAAAATTGAATCTTAGATTGATTAGCAAAAACGACTAACGGTACTTTTTTAACTCAAAATAATTTGAAAAGAAAAAATGATAGCCTTTGAAAAACTTTTTATTTCACTTCAATCCGACCTTTTTCTACTGAGATACAGCCTTATAAAAATCCACTCCAGTTTTGAGTTTTTTCAAGTGTTCCTTTAATTGTTTTGACTAGTGTAGTTTTGCATTTGTTGTGAAATTAAGATAACGCATTAAGTGAATCGCAGAATTCCAGTGTTGTCTCTTCGGATTTTGTGAAAATTGTGCCAAGCTGCTTACGCTGTATGCAATATCAGGTCGACTGAATACTGCAAGATGCATTAATGATCCAATTAACTCTTGGTACTTTTGTGTCTCGACAACTGCACGTTCTCCAATGACAGTTGGTTCGTTTTCAAGTTTTAGTTTAACCTGCATAGGAATGAAATTTGGTTTAGCATTTTGTAAATTATATTTAAACAGAAGGTTATTTATGTATCGAGTTTGGGAGATTGATAAAGTTTGATCTTGTTTATTGATCTCAAGTCCTATGCAAAGAGAAGGATGTCCAAGATCTCTTATATCAAAGCTCTCAGAAAGCTTTTGCTTTATTAGTTGTGTTCTATGTTTTGAATTTGATGCTACTATTATATCATCTACGTATATTCCTATAATAGTAGTTTCCTCCTCATTGATTTTAAAATAAACACAATGATCATATTTCGATTGGCACAAGGCCAAGTTTTCCAGCTTTTCATTTAAAGTTGTGTGCCACTGTCGACTAGCCTGCTTCAGTCCATACAGCGCTTTATTCAAGCGGCATAATTTTTGTGGATGATCGTTGTCAATAAAACCTTCAGGTTGATGCATGTAAAGCTCCTCGTTAAGCTTTCCGTTTAGAAACGCTGTCAACACATCCAGGTGATGGAGTTCTAAATCATATTGAACTGAGAGAGCATATTATATCATACGAAGTGAGCTTTGACGTATGACCGGAGAAAAGGTTTCAACGTAGTCGATTCCAAATTTCTGATTATAGCCTTTAGCCACAAGTCTGGTTTTACGTCTCTCAAGTGTTCCATTGGGATTGTACTTTGATTTGAATACCCAACGAGAACCTATGGCCTTACGATTTGCTGGTAGTTCGCACAGAGTCCATGTATTTTTTTCCAAAAGACAGCGGTATTCGTCCTTCATAGCTAGATACCATTCATCAGCATCAGGGGATTTCATAGCTTCTTTGAAATTGGTCGGGTCTTCAAGAAAACTGGTTGTTAAGGCTGATTCAACAAATGATGCTTCATCTTGGTAATGGCGTGATCGTAGCCTGCTGCTTATGGGCTCAAAATTAGTATTTGTTTGCTGTCCTTCTTGCTGGTTGTTTTCAATTTTATAAGGCTGGTTTTCGCATGTAACATTTTCTGTATCATTATTTTCTTCATGTTCTTCTTCATTCGTTTGTTCTTTTTCTTCATTTTTAATTCTTTTTTGCTTTTCCGTTATATTTCCATTGTTTAAATTATACTCATAAAAATTGCTATTTTCATTTTCATTGTTATCGATATCAATTTTTTCAATAAAACGAACGTCTCTACTTTTGATTACAGTTCTTGACCCTCTTTTCCATAGACGATATGGTTTAGATTCCATCGAATACCCAATAAGAACATATTCATCGCTCTTTGGATCTAGTTTTGATCTACCTAGGGCTTTGTTAAGCACAAAAGCACGACAACCAATTTGACGAAAATGACTAATGTTTGGCACTCTACCAATCCATATCTGTTCAGGGGTTTTTCTCTCGTTCAGGACAGTAGGACAATCATTCCGAATGTAGGCCGAAGTGTGAATCAGTTCAGCCCATAAGAATTTAGGAAGGTTTGCTTCAATCATAAAACAGCGAGCCATCTCAACCAACGTGCGGTTCATACGTTCGGCTACACCGTTCTGTTGAGGTGTGTACTCGACAGTCAATTGTCGCGGTGCGGGGAAATAACTCCACGGGAACTAACTCCACTGAGGGATTTACTTCCCACCAAGTGAGAACTTACTCCACTTTTGTAAAGTGTAGATAGTTCCCATGTACAGTAGGAATTAAATTCCTCAAATAATTAGTGGATCTAGTTCCCTTCGAATTTGAAATAATTTTCCACTTTAATTGAGAAAAAATTTAAATAAGAATTCAAGTATACTGAGCAATTTTGTTTGTGAAATTAAAATAAATGTCTTTTAGAAACGAAGTCATTCCGAAATTCAGTTTTTACGACTGAAAATAATTTTAAAAAATCGCATGCACAAATATATTAAGAAACTTAGAGGAAACCCATTTTTAAGAATCTGACCCCCTATATGGTTGTTCATTAGTCCAGAAATCTAATTCGGGGTTTCTGACCTTTGCTATTAATTTTAAACATTTTCTAAAACGGTATATAACAATTTAAATATACCGCATGCTGTAAGTTTATGTGACATAAAGAAAACTTTTTCCTATGCAAACGTTCTTCTGAAGTTTGGTGTTCGGTGAGAGTAGGGCATTCTACAAGCACTCTGTACTTGAACCCAGTTTCATCTTGTTGCATCTTTTTGTCCCTTTAAATAACTGAGCTTTTTAAATAACATTAAAAGTTCCATCAGAAAGACATTTTTTTATTGACTCTATTAACTCTGAGTGTCTAAGTACAATACCTCTCAAATGATTTAAAAAATTGTATTACTAAGGATTTGGAGCTTGAACGAAAATTTGCAAGCGAGCGAAGCGAGCGGAAAAAATGTTGCCCAAAAGAGAATCAATTTGGGGTGTAAAAATAAAAAATTCGCGCGAATTTTTTTATTTTCACACCCCAAATTGATTCTCTTTTATGGGCAACATTTTTTCCGCTCGCTTCAAACCAAACTGATTTTGAGTGTTACAGATAGTCATCATCCACCAAGGTGAAAAAAGATGCTCAAAATGAATCATTGCAGTGCAGCACCTGCTATCCAGACACTAGCATGCTTTTCCAAATTCAAGGAAACAGCAACAGCTTTGAAAATGAATTGCTCTATCCATTTTGTCGACAAATAAGTAGTAAATAAAAATTATCTTATTTATTTATAGGACATTTTGGGGTTGTTGTTAGGACCCACCATAGTGGGTCATTAGCCCCGAAAAGCATTTTCGGGACTTCTGACTTCCGGACCAGTTTCCCTGCACCATGTATAAATGTGTGAACTTAGTTCCCATTAGAAAGTGTAGTAAGTTTTTTTTATTTTGTTCATTATCATTATGATTATGTGGAATTCGGACGAATTTTCATCAAAATCAAGGAAATTCGTCCGAATTTCACATAATCATAATGATAATGAACAAAATAAAAAAAATTAAAAAAATTCAAAAGTACAGAAAAATAAGAAAAAACAAAGCTTTCCTTAAAATTGAAAAAAAGTGTTTTGTAAGTTTGATTGATCGAAACAGAGAAACGGTAAATCGTATTGATGTGAAATTTTCACCAAAATCAAGGAAATTTTATGAGCTTTAATAATTAAGCATCAGATTAGTTTTATCACTGAAAAGCACAAAATAACGGTAGTTTTTATGAAAAAGTTGAAAAATGCGTATTTTGGACCTTTTTATAAATTGATAGAAAAAATTGAAAAAAGCAATATTTTTATTTTTCAAAATGTTTTTGTGTAGAAAATTTAACAAATTTTTCAAATCTGCCTTTATTTTTATTGTAAGTCAATATTTAGCAGAGTTATTAGGGTCCAAAGTCAAAATTGTGTTTTTGCATGTAAACCCATTTTTTGATTAGAAAAAAAATCGTAGCGATCTGAACCAAACAGTGAATTATAGCCAACAAAATTCTAAAATTGAATCTTAGATTGATTAGCAAAAACGACTAACGGTACTTTTTTAACTCAAAATAATTTGAAAAGAAAAAATGATAGCCTTTGAAAAACTTTTTATTTCACTTCAATCCGACCTTTTTCTACTGAGATACAGCCTTATAAAAATCCACTCCAGTTTTGAGTTTTTTCAAGTGTTCCTTTAATTGTTTTGACTAGTGTAGTTTTGCATTTGTTGTGAAATTAAGATAACGCATTAAGTGAATCGCAGAATTCCAGTGTTGTCTCTTCGGATTTTGTGAAAATTGTGCCAAGCTGCTTACGCTGTATGCAATATCAGGTCGACTGAATACTGCAAGATGCATTAATGATCCAATTAACTCTTGGTACTTTTGTGTCTCGACAACTGCACGTTCTCCAATGACAGTTGGTTCGTTTTCAAGTTTTAGTTTAACCTGCATAGGAATGAAATTTGGTTTAGCATTTTGTAAATTATATTTAAACAGAAGGTTATTTATGTATCGAGTTTGGGAGATTGATAAAGTTTGATCTTGTTTATTGATCTCAAGTCCTATGCAAAGAGAAGGATGTCCAAGATCTCTTATATCAAAGCTCTCAGAAAGCTTTTGCTTTATTAGTTGTGTTCTATGTTTTGAATTTGATGCTACTATTATATCATCTACGTATATTCCTATAATAGTAGTTTCCTCCTCATTGATTTTAAAATAAACACAATGATCATATTTCGATTGGCACAAGGCCAAGTTTTCCAGCTTTTCATTTAAAGTTGTGTGCCACTGTCGACTAGCCTGCTTCAGTCCATACAGCGCTTTATTCAAGCGGCATAATTTTTGTGGATGATCGTTGTCAATAAAACCTTCAGGTTGATGCATGTAAAGCTCCTCGTTAAGCTTTCCGTTTAGAAACGCTGTCAACACATCCAGGTGATGGAGTTCTAAATCATATTGAACTGAGAGAGCATATTATATCATACGAAGTGAGCTTTGACGTATGACCGGAGAAAAGGTTTCAACGTAGTCGATTCCAAATTTCTGATTATAGCCTTTAGCCACAAGTCTGGTTTTACGTCTCTCAAGTGTTCCATTGGGATTGTACTTTGATTTGAATACCCAACGAGAACCTATGGCCTTACGATTTGCTGGTAGTTCGCACAGAGTCCATGTATTTTTTTCCAAAAGACAGCGGTATTCGTCCTTCATAGCTAGATACCATTCATCAGCATCAGGGGATTTCATAGCTTCTTTGAAATTGGTCGGGTCTTCAAGAAAACTGGTTGTTAAGGCTGATTCAACAAATGATGCTTCATCTTGGTAATGGCGTGATCGTAGCCTGCTGCTTATGGGCTCAAAATTAGTATTTGTTTGCTGTCCTTCTTGCTGGTTGTTTTCAATTTTATTAGGCTGGTTTTCGCATGTAACATTTTCTGTATCATTATTTTCTTCATGTTCTTCTTCATTCGTTTGTTCTTTTTCTTCATTTTTAATTCTTTTTTGCTTTTCCGTTATATTTCCATTGTTTAAATTATACTCATAAAAATTGCTATTTTCATTTTCATTGTTATCGATATCAATTTTTTCAATAAAACGAACGTCTCTACTTTTGATTACAGTTCTTGACCCTCTTTTCCATAGACGATATGGTTTAGATTCCATCGAATACCCAATAAGAACATATTCATCGCTCTTTGGATCTAGTTTTGATCTACCTAGGGCTTTGTTAAGCACAAAAGCACGACAACCAATTTGACGAAAATGACTAATGTTTGGCACTCTACCAATCCATATCTGTTCAGGGGTTTTTCTCTCGTTCAGGACAGTAGGACAATCATTCCGAATGTAGGCCGAAGTGTGAATCAGTTCAGCCCATAAGAATTTAGGAAGGTTTGCTTCAATCATAAAACAGCGAGCCATCTCAACCAACGTGCGGTTCATACGTTCGGCTACACCGTTCTGTTGAGGTGTGTACTCGACAGTCAATTGTCGCGGTGCGGGGAAATAACTCCACGGGAACTAACTCCACTGAGGGATTTACTTCCCACCAAGTGAGAACTTACTCCACTTTTGTAAAGTGTAGATAGTTCCCATGTACAGTAGGAATTAAATTCCTCAAATAATTAGTGGATCTAGTTCCCTTCGAATTTGAAATAATTTTCCACTTTAATTGAGAAAAAATTTAAATAAGAATTCAAGTATACTGAGCAATTTTGTTTGTGAAATTAAAATAAATGTCTTTTAGAAACGAAGTCATTCCGAAATTCAGTTTTTACGACTGAAAATAATTTTAAAAAATCGCATGCACAAATATATTAAGAAACTTAGAGGAAACCCATTTTTAAGAATCTGACCCCCTATATGGTTGTTCATTAGTCCAGAAATCTAATTCGGGGTTTCTGACCTTTGCTATTAATTTTAAACATTTTCTAAAACGGTATATAACAATTTAAATATACCGCATGCTGTAAGTTTATGTGACATAAAGAAAACTTTTTCCTATGCAAACGTTCTTCTGAAGTTTGGTGTTCGGTGAGAGTAGGGCATTCTACAAGCACTCTGTACTTGAACCCAGTTTCATCTTGTTGCATCTTTTTGTCCCTTTAAATAACTGAGCTTTTTAAATAACATTAAAAGTTCCATCAGAAAGACATTTTTTTATTGACTCTATTAACTCTGAGTGTCTAAGTACAATACCTCTCAAATGATTTAAAAAATTGTATTACTAAGGATTTGGAGCTTGAACGAAAATTTGCAAGCGAGCGAAGCGAGCGGAAAAAATGTTGCCCAAAAGAGAATCAATTTGGGGTGTAAAAATAAAAAATTCGCGCGAATTTTTTTATTTTCACACCCCAAATTGATTCTCTTTTATGGGCAACATTTTTTCCGCTCGCTTCAAACCAAACTGATTTTGAGTGTTACAGATAGTCATCATCCACCAAGGTGAAAAAAGATGCTCAAAATGAATCATTGCAGTGCAGCACCTGCTATCCAGACACTAGCATGCTTTTCCAAATTCAAGGAAACAGCAACAGCTTTGAAAATGAATTGCTCTATCCATTTTGTCGACAAATAAGTAGTAAATAAAAATTATCTTATTTATTTATAGGACATTTTGGGGTTGTTGTTAGGACCCACCATAGTGGGTCATTAGCCCCGAAAAGCATTTTCGGGACTTCTGACTTCCGGACCAGTTTCCCTGCACCATGTATAAATGTGTGAACTTAGTTCCCATTAGAAAGTGTAGTAAGTTCTCACCGTACATGGGAACTAACTACACTTTACAAAAGTGGAGTAAGTTCTCACCTGGTGGGAAGTAAATCCCTCAGTGGAGTTAGTTCCCGTGGAGTTATTTCCCCGCACCAATTGTCGCTTGATACCATTTTCGGACAAGAACTTAGAAAAATCATCACTTAAAAGCTCTCGAGCTCACTTCGCAGGGTTTTAATTTTAAAATTCGTCTCATTCTCTACGAGTTGTTTAAAGTTCTTAAAAACACTCAAGTACTCACTCTTTTGTCGCAAAAAGTATACAAAGACTTTACGAGAGTAGTCATCGATAAACGTAGCAAAATAAATGTTTTTGTTTATTGATTCAGTGTTCATAGGACCGCATAAGTCCGTGTGTACAATTTCCAAAATATTCTTTGAAGACTTTTCCGTTTTTGTAGGGAATGGAAGTCTTGTTTGTTTTCCCCTTATACATGCAACGCAATCTATTTGGTTGTTCTTAAAATTTGGCAACCCTATAACCATTGAGTGATTTTTTAATCTGAGAAGTGATGTGCAATTTAAATGACCATATCTCTTATGCCAGCATTCTAAGAGATTATTTCCCTGATTCACACTCTCTGCTTTATAACATTGGTCTTCTTTCAATGCAAGTACAACTGAGTATAACCCCTTTTGCTTCACAGCTTCTAACAACAGCTTATCGCCACGAAAAATTTGGGCACGTGCTCCTTCTATCAATACACTACATCCATTATCAGTAGCTTTGCTTGTTGAAATGAGATTACTTCTCAAAGTTGGAACGTAGAGAGTACGATAAAAACAAATCTTTGTTCGTTCTCCGCCTACATTGATTTCTAATTGAACGGTTCCTATGCCCTCGACACTTGCTGATTTCTTAATTGCAACTTGAACTTGGCCGGAATATGTCGTGTCTAGATTTATGAAAAATCGCTTATCGCAACACATATGCGAAGTTGCACCGCTATCGATGAACCACTTTGATCTTTCTAAGCTAATGTTTTTTGTGCTAACCTTGTGCGAAATTCCCTCAAATAGTGTACTTTCTTCAAATTCTCTTGTCATAAAACCTTCCTCATGCGAACTTTCAACTAATCGTAATTTTTCTTTCTCAATTCTAACGCGGCAGTCTTTCTTCATATGCCCTTTGCGCCCGCATCGATGACAATTATAATTAAAATTTGGTTTTGACATACCTGATTGCTGTTCATGTGGTTTTCTTTTGTGAAACATAACCTTAAGTGCATTATCTTTGCGATCCAACGTGGATTTTCTTTTATCGGCCACCTCCAGGTGTCTAGCACGGAGAATATCCATTTTCGGGAATTCGTTGCTCGCATCATAGGCAGCTTGAATGTCCTTGAAGCTCTCCGGCAATCCATCCAGCATTAGCATCACCAACAACTCATCATCCAGCTTTGCATCCATCTCGCGCAACCGTGTTACAATTAAATTGAAATTAATGAGATACTGTTCCATACTTTCATCTTCAAGCATTTTGACATTAATTAACTTACGAAACTCTTCGACCTTCTGCCTAGTACCTTTTCGGTCAAAAGTAGTCTTCAAAAAATCCCAAAGCTCTTTGGACGTACGATATGATCTTACGAGTGAGACTTGCGCAGGTTCCATAGCAATTATAAGCTCGCATTTAGCATCCATGTCTTTGATGTTCCATTCCTCGATTTTAGTAGCGTCTGTTGATGGTTTAGCTTCCTGTCCCAGCACAATTTTCAAAAGACGATTCTTATGCAAAACTGCCTCCATTTGAGGCTTCCACGTTAAATAATTTTCCCCATTAAAAAGTGGGATTTTTCCAGTGAAAGAAGTCATTGTGACAAAAAATATTTATTCCAATTTGCTTTAAATCTTATTCCGAAAGGACTGGGCCCATAACCTGTTTGAAATACTTTAGGATGTTTCCAATTAAAGAGCGGATTAAAAGACGTCGACTCGAGATGACTTCAGTTTATTAAGTAGTGAAGAAAAATAATATAAATTAATTTCAAGTAATGACATAATTTCAAAGCACACTTTCCAAATGATGAAAATATTTAATGTTGTTTAATTTAACATCAATCAACATCTGACAAGTAACATTACCGATGGAAACAGGTACAGGGAATTCACCAGACTGATCACTAAAGTAGGTACGAGATATTTGAGGTCTTTATGCTTGAGTCACCGGCTGCCTCTCGACGATGACCCCTTCAAGTTTTCCGAAGCCGATTGTATGCTTTTGGATGAGTGTTCAGCATTCTCTCTACGATAATACCGCCTTGTTTAACGCGTCAGCTAGTGAAGTGTCGTTGGATTAGTCACTCTAACAGAATCTTGTATCGAGCGGTCACCTATTCCGTCAAGAAACAGCATCATTGCGATTCAATCCTGAGCTTTATGTGGACACTCTTTAACAACAACTCGCATCAGACGTTGTGTATCACAATAAAAAGCACACAAATCCTCCTTGAAACGCTGGCGCCTACTTCTTAACATTGCGTGGGTAATAAACGCCTGCTGAGAAAGAAATCTCAGCTCCAGGGCGGAAGTCAGTTTGTTATAATCACTAAGATTCGAGAGGACTGAAACAGCGTCTCCCCGAAGAATAGATGCGAGAACTTGAGATGTTTGGTGGCTATCTCATTTATTGGCTTCTGCGACTATCTCAAACTGCAGATGGTAATTACACCAATTAGGTACATTGCAGTTGAAAGGCTGGGCTTTTATCTTGCATGAACTCAACATTGTCACCACTCTTGCTCACGTCGCGGTCGTCGTTCGCTTTGTCTTCGTGCGGCTGCTCGCCTGGTTTAGGTGTTGTAGGAGTTGCTGAGGTTGAATTTTGAAAAACCTTCTCAACGAATGTCGAAGCACTAATAGTTCGCATCTCAGGAAGCTGCTTCTGCTGTTAATTCCTCAGCTCAATAATTTCATTGTTTTGTCTTACCACGGTATCTAAAAGTAAGGTTAATTTTTCGAGGATTTCTTTGAGTTTTTTGTCTTGTGCCATCCTGCCAGAATCCCACTTCTGACACGCATCTTAAAATTTTAAGGGATTCGTCAAATTCCGGTACAGAAAAACTAATGAAAGAACCAAACTCTCTTAACAATGAAATCGGACATTTTAAATGAAATAATATTTATTGTTTTTTTCTTATTAAATCAAGTCAACTGCCTCGTGGTCTGGTTTTCACTTCTCTGTTCTTTTCTGTCAATCTGAAGTTTTCCCTTGACAATGTGGAGGTTAACTTTAGCTGCGAGAAAGAGATGAATGATGGTGTTTGCAGATTACAGCTAGTGGCGCTACAGTCCAGATCGGACCGGCCGCGGCGGTATGCCGGTATGTATGCTCCACCTGAAACGCGGTCTTTCTCTTCTGCGACGTACTTTCGGGGTGAATTCGAAGACTCTTATTTTCCATTCGCTTTACATGACCCAACCATCTAAGTCGTTGGACCTTAACTTTTCTGGCTAGGTCAGTGTCGCTGAACAGCTCTTAAAGTTGTTAATTGAATCTTCGTCTTCATTCTCCATTTATGCCGACAGGACCAAAAATCACTCGAAGAATTTTTCTCTCGAAGCAACCCAAAGCGTTTTCATCGGATGTTGTCATGGTCCATGTCTCTGCACCATAGGTACATTAGGGCCGGGATGATGAGGGTTTTGAAGAGTGTCACTTTAGTTGCTCGGGAGAGGACTTTACTACTCAATTGCCTTCTAAGTCCAAAGAAGCAGATATTGGCAAGAGTGATTTTTCGTTTGATTTCAGGGGTATTAACTCAGACAACAACACGTCCGAGTTAATAGCGGATCCTAGGTAGACGAAGTCCTTAACTACCTCGAAGATAAATCTATCTATGCTGACGTTTGATCCAAGACGTCGATGTTGGTTGTCTTTTATTGTTGACAGCATTTACTTGGTCTTGCCCTCGTTGACCGCTAGACCCATATTCCTGGCCTCCGTCTCAAAACTCACGAACGCTCCACTGAAATGAAGCTGTGTCATCCCATCGCATTTCTTGGATGGCAGTGATATCTGCACTCAAGGGCTTCCACTTGTTGTTCGGCGGCACGTGGTCTATTAAGGGACCTAACATTACAAGTGCAAAACCGTAAATCGTTGTCATTAAATCGTTTGCGTGGGTCTTATCATTAATTCCGTCCGTACCCGAGGCTTGTTGATGGTTCGGAACTTAATTTTCTTTATGTGACCGGGTAGTCACCCCGACGCACTACCCCCAACCTGGAGGGCCAGGTCTTTGGTTTAACTCTAAGACGAAGAGCCAGCAGTATAGTGTGGTTGAAACTGATATAAACGGCGATGCCATGGTGGGAAGGGCATAATGGCAGTAGGTAAGTTATCCCCCTGAATATTAAATTCAGAAGGTTGAGTAGTCTCCCCTATCTGGGTTTTACTTAGTTCCAAAACAGCTAGTCTGTTGAAAACAATGTGGGGCTACGTCGACAGAAAATTCGTCTGTAACCGACCCTGAAATTCTCAGCCATTGCAAAATTAAAAAAAAAAACCTCAAAACCAAAATAGACGGTCTGAAATTCATAACGCAGATTCTGATGAAAGACATTGATCCCAGACCTTTCTACAACAGCTTTATTGGGTTTATATCCACTGATTGAGGCAGACTTACCATGGTTTGAAAGATTTCTTCGTCTTCTTTCTGTTTGAGGAAATCCTTGCAAAGAATGGACGAGGATCGTAGTCCAGAGATAAAATCGTTTTATTTCTTGTGAATTCTTCCAATGATGGTTCGAGCCTACTTATAGAAAAAACAACCCCAGACCATTACTGACCCACCCTCATGCTTGATGGTTGGCGCAACACATTCAGATAGCAGCACTTCAACGTACAAATAATACTTTCCGAACAGCACCATTTCGATCATTTAAGTCCGGTAAGAACTAAGAGTATGTCACTAATTGCTCATTGAACGCAACCCTTCGGTATTTCAACTGCAAAGTGATGATAAAAGTTTTGAATTTTTAATAATTTGCTAGATTCCAAAATAATGGCAAAAAATCAAAAGCAAAATTTTAAAAATCAAACTTGAAAACTGCATTTGAATGTCTTTTACAAAAATAAAATTGTAGGACTCTCTTTTAAAAATATAATTCATCAATTTCGAGTCTTACAAAGAAAAAAGAAAACTTCAACTATACTCTTAACAATTTCCAAGCCTTTCAAGTCCCCTCGAACTACCTCCCCCACCCCTCATTAATGTTTTATTTATTCCGCTGCGTTCGCTGAAGAACAAAAAAACTTTCGAAATTAAAATCACGAAATAAAATCCAACACTTCTCAAATACTTGACTTTTGAACAATCATCATTTAAGTTTGAAAAACTTTTCCAAAAATAAAAAATGTGCACGACTCTGTCGTACGAACTTGCTCCTGTATTCCCAATTAAAACTCATAAAAAAAATGTGCAAGACTCGTTCGTACGAACCTCCTGTTTTCCCAATTATAACTCATAAAAAAAACATAAAAAAATTAAAAAAAAAATTCATAAATAAAAATTGAAATTGAAATATGTACTTCAAAAATGGATTCAATCGGAAAAAAATTGATGTCATATGATTTCTTAAGAAACTGTTGGTTTTTCAATTTTTTTTAGTTTATTAAAAAAAATTAAAATTTGAAAATGTACCTCGTAAATACATTTTATTCCAAAAATTTAAATGCCAAACAAATTCAAATCTTATTCTTGATTTATTGAATTTTTGTTTTGAAAATCGTCGTAGCCGTTTTTTTTTAAATTAATTTTTTATATATAAAATTTTTCAAAAATGACTTAAAATTAATTTGGGTATGCAGTATTCAAGAATATGTAAATATACATTTTATAATTAAATTTCGATTTTTAATATTGATCCGTTTTTAAGATACACAATTTTGAAAAAAAAAAGTTTAAAAATATTTTTTAAAAATTCAAAAAAATTTCAAATATTACAATATATTATTTGAGCAATATATGTATACGTACGTTCAAACAAAAAATTACACTGATCAGACTTTTATTTTTCGAGAAAATCTAAAAACAAAAAAACGGTTCTATGGGAGGTACCGTTTTGGAGCAATAAAAAAAAATTACATAAAATACATGAATGTTTAAAAAAACGAAATTCGAGAAAGTTTTTAAAAAATCTTAGGAGCCGTTTTGGAGAAAATTAAAAGTTTTGGTTTTTTGCCATAAAAATCGTATGGTGGCTACCCTAAATTTTGATCTTAAAAAAAAATTAAGAAATTGGGATATGAGTTTTTGCTCAAACCTCTAATTTTCAAGTTTGAAGTCAATCGGACCAGTGGTTAAGGCTGTAGGTGCCTGTAAACTTCCAGACAGACAGACATACGGAATCGCCGGACCCACTTTTTTCGACTTCTCTATCATCGTAATGTCATATCTCATCATCATCTCAAATTTTTTTTTTTACGAATTCAATACTTGCCATATATTCTATATGTCGCAAGTAAAAATTTAAAGAGAACAATACGCACACCGACGAAGGGACGACGATGATGGACAGCTCAAAAACGCTCATTGTCCAAGTTGCAATGCCCCCGACCACCAGACAAACCCATTGTCCATAATTCAATCGTGAAATCGTTCAATTTTCAAATAAAACGGTCTGCAACACGAGTTGGATAGCCTTTATTAGCCAATAAATATGATTTACACTCCTATTATGCCTTTTTGAATTCAGTCAATCACATATATTTTGGGAGCTGTTCCATTGATGATAGCGAGTTAATTTTAATAGGAAATACTTTTGGGTTTGCTTTTCTTTTCTTGTTTTCTTTTTTGTCATTAAAGCAGATTTTTCGTTTCGGATGCGATTTAATGGCCGAGTCATCTTTCTCGATGAAATATATTTTTTTGTGTTTTTATTGCTTTATTATGTGAACGAGCACACATCTCTTTCTCTATTGTTGGAAATGTGAGCGAAATGATTTTATAAATGGTTTTGTACACCTTACCACAAACATTGAATAATGCAATAAATTTGAAAGTGAAAAATGTTCACCGTTTAACTTGAGGACGAAGGCGAATAACGTTTAGTTTGATGGACATTTTGCTGATTTTTTTGAGGAAAATTGTACTTTGGCAACTAATAGTAATTGAAATTCAAAATTTTGAACTCGTCTGTTTGACATCTGCAAAGGATCAATAAATTTTGTGGTTCTTTATCAGACATTTTGTCAGCTGTCAAGTGATTTATTTATTGTTTGGTTTGGTATTTCAAGAACTGAAGCCGCAGGATCAGCTAGAAAGGCATAGATTGAGTGAATGGGTCCAAAACAAGATTTCTGTTGATCCCAAGTTTTTTAAGCATTAAAGCTCACTCACTCACTCACACGTAACATCCGCAAAAACTGACAGTTACTGCAACTATTTATAGGTTGGTGGAATAGTTAAATGTTCCATAAAGAACGTAACGGTCAATGGTGACCACTAAAATCATGATTACGGACATTTTCGTCATCAATTGAAGAACAATTTTGTGTTTTTTCGATACCCTTATTATGCCAGAGACACAGTGGGTGTTTTAGGAAGGAAGGAATGTGTTGGAAAGGAGGTGTCTTAAAATCCAGAGCATTGCATTGCTCGGGAAAGACAGAGTGTGGAGGAGAGTTCCACATTCGCGTAGTACGGTTAGAGAACTATTCTCTATATAAACTGATGGGCATTCCTGGAATTAAGGGCAGGGATGCACGTGGCTCATTCACTAGAACACTAACGTAGAAGTAACGATATAACAGATAGAAACAAGAAACGTTACGACGCGACCGACGGTGATCTAAAAAAGTGAATGAGTCAGTGGTGTCTCTATCACTAATCATTCTAACGGCTCTTTTTTGTATACCATCCAAGAGAGCTGGAGCACTAGCCCAAAGATGGGAATTCTACTCAAGCTTTAGACGGTTATAAGTCTTAAAGATAATAGCCAGATCAAACAGGGAGAAAAATTACTTGCACCGTCTTAAGAAACCCAAACATCTTGCGACATTTTTGGCGACATCGCTTATGCGCTAGTTCCACAAGAGATGGACAGTGATGCAAATACCGTGAATCTCGAGATGTTCGGTCGCATTGATGCCAGTGCCATTTGCCTTTCATGGACAGTGACAAGGGAGGTATATCTCGCTTCAACGATACAAGACAGCATTGAGTATTGAAGCATTAAACTCTACGCTGTTTTTTATTCCCCATTGTACAATGCTCTTTAAGTCAGAGTTTAATGAGCTAATCATCTTTTGCCGTTGCAGTTCCACTTGCGAAGAGTAAAGGATGGAAATGAGTTTGGAAACGAATAAGAAAAGCTACAGGTACCTAGACCTACTATCGTCAGTGAAACAGTTTATTGGATAAGAGGTTACAGATAAGAGATCATTATTGAAAACAAAAAGAGGTTGGGAGACAAAACGGAGTCCTGGGGCACACCAGCATTTATATTGTGGGTTTCAGACTTGAATCCGTTCACTACACTTTGTATAGAATGATTCGAAACGAAGTTTCTAATTCAACGAAGGAGAGATTCATTGACATATTGAAATATTACATTTTCGATAACAGAGCAAGATGCCAAACTATATCAAATGGCTTTGAAATATCAAGAGCATCAATCTTACTTTCTCCAATACGATGTAAAGACTTGTTCCACCGTTCGGTGAGATAAACCATCAGATCACCAGTGGACCTGTTGCTGCGAAAACCGTATTGCCAGTTATTAAGAAGCTTTCGGTCTTCGAGATAATTCTTGAGCCGATAGTTTATCAGCGTTTCCATGACCTTAGAAAGAAGGGACGTAAGTGCAATCGGAAGATAGTTAGGGGGAGGAGAAGATTCGTCGTTTTTTTTTAATTGGCTGGACAAATGCTGTTTTCAAATTGTTCGGTACGAGCCCAGATGAACAGGATAGATGTAAAAGCTTATGCAAGGGTTTTGCCAACGTGAAAGAACACCTCTTCGGAATAACAGCAGGGATATTATCCAGACTAGTGGATCTGTATATGTTGAGATCTTTAAGGACTCTCGCCACAGCACGAGTGCGGGAGAAGATTTGTACCAATCATTGCCGCGGTCAAGAACTTGACGATCATGGTTCTCTGTTGGAGGCCTGCCTTGCCTTGCAAAAAGGTTAGCTTTCACGAGAGCGCTTACAATTGGAGTGTCATTGTCAGCGAGCGTAGGGACCGAGGAAGAGGAAGAATGCATCATAAAGTTTTTACAAATTACCAAAAACTCTTACTGCTTTTGGGACATTGCAGTATTTTTTTGTCTTAGTTTTTGGTCATGAAAAACTTGGTCCGTCGAATATGGACATAGCAGGCTTTCTTACACTTATTCCGGTTTTCCTCGGTTAGATTGGATCTTAAACTCCGGAAACTTACTACTTTTTCCCTGATAACTTCTTTACAGCTAGAACCAAACCATAAATTTTCCTTGGGTTTGATGCCTTTAACTCTATTCGGGATAAAAGTTTTCATTCCCAAAAAATATTAGTATCTTATCAAATCTGCGCTGGGGTCTACGGCCCATTTGCTGAATCGAATCATAAGTTTTCATTTTTATATGGGACGTTCCGGAATTCTTAAGTTCCACATAAAATCCCCATACAAAAGGAGAACTTTAAGTAGAACATAAATTTATGTTCCGAATGAGCAAATGGGCCTACATCCCTATCGTTATTAAGACCGTCGCAGTTGGCTTTCTCGTATTGCCATGCGGTTCTCTTCGAAGCTCTTTCATCAACTGGATTGGTTTGGCACGAGAAATTTGCAGATATAATACTATAGATTGATAGTGTATTTATCAGGGTCAGACGTAAGGAACAAGTCAAGACTGTTTTCCCCTTGACCATTAATGTCCGATTTTTGAGTAAGTATAGGCTCAGTGACAAGCATGATGAGTAGAATGTTAAATGCTTTGCAAAAATAATACCTTGAATACTTAAAAAAAAAAAGTTTGAAGTACCTACGACAGTTCCCACAGATTTGTTTTGTGATGTTTTTCCATACGTATTCAGGTTTGGTGTAAACAGAACACCAAAATACTTGTATAATCTCGTACAACTTCAATAGTTTGGCTACGGTATTTCCAGTTTTCATTTCGCGAAAAATTACCTCCCCTATTCCTGAATATCAATATCTTTGTATTATCGAGGTTAACTATGAGATTCCAAGACTTGCAGTAGCTTTCAAGTTTATTTACCCTAAGTTGGAGGTTCTTAACCGTATCACCCAGAAGGACAATATCGTCGGCAAGCATATGAGACCTGGTATTGCTGTTACATTGCTATCGTACAGGGCTTTTATTATGTTAATAATCTTGCCGCTCACTCCGATTCTATGCAGTTTGTAATATCTTGCCTCAAGTGGTATTGAGTGGAAAGCTGATTTGAAGTCAACGGACAAGGCGTAAATTTTTTTTTTTATTGCGTTTGCATATTTGGGCAAAACTTATTAGCAGCGTGAATGCTTGGTCAACGGTCGAATGATTTTCTCTAAATATAGCTTGGAATTCATGTAAAAAAATTTTGGTTTTGATCCATTTTGAAAGTCTATTGTTTGGATGAGGTGTTCAGAAAAGATATTCCTCTATATTTTAAATAATCTTCATCGTGAAATGATTGGTTGTCTAGCTTTCGCCACTATAACGACAAAGCCAGATTTGGGGGCTTGTTCAATTTCGAAGAAGTAATTCTTTATACAAAAATTAAAAAAAAAAAAACTACATAATGTAAATGTTTTATTTTTGTTTGTATTTTTTTTTATTTAATTAAATAAATAGTTTGGATTTTTACAGCAATAAACGCCTTGTCTTTTTTTTAGACATAATGTCGATCACTTCATCTGGATCCACATCAATACCTGAGTGAACAGACAGCATTGCAAGTGCGCTTAGTCTTGGATGGCCCATAACGCTTAGGGATACTGTTTTGATCCTTTTCATCGTTGACAAGGTTCTTTCAACGATAGCTGTTGTAACTGGTATTGTGGCCAAAATTGTAAGCAAGTAGCTTATGCTCCTGAAGTAGGTCTTGTCACATATATCTAGCAGTTTCAGAACATCGGAAGAGGGATCCTTACTTACTTTACTTACTTACTTAAGGTGGCGCTACAGTCCGGGGTGGACTCTGGCCTCAACCAACAAACCTCTCCAGCCAGCTCGGTCCCTATCTCGCTGTCTCCAGTTTCGCACGCCGAGTTGGTTGAGGTCGTGTTCAACTTGCGCGCGCCACCTGAGCCTTGGTCTTCCTCTACTGCGTCTTCCCTCTGGGGTGGATTCGAAGACTTTACGGGCCGGAGTATTGGTGTCCATCCTCTCCACGTGACCGAGCCATCTGAGTCTTTGGACCTTCACTCTTTTAGCTAAGTCAGTGTCGCTGTACAGCCCGTACAGTTCGTCGTTAAATCTTCTCCTCCATTCACCGTTTATGCAGACAGGACCATAGATCTTACGTAGAATCTTTCTCTCAAAACGGCCAAGTGCGTTCTCATCCGTTTTTGACAAGGTCCATGCACCATATAGCGGGGATGATGAGGGTCTTATAGGGCGTCACCTTAGTTTTTCGAGAAACAGCGATTAGCAAGAATTATATTGATCCTCTGATCTCGGCAGTGATGTCGTTGTCCGTATTGATAGCGGAGCCAAGTCCCTAACTACCTCGAAATTATATGCGTCTATCGTGACGTTTTGTCCAAGACGTCGGTGTCGGAATAAAACCTACAAAATTTTCCCGAAGCATACTTTTCGTGGGCTCTGTACAGCAGTCAACATATCGGACACATATTGAAAGTTGCTCAGTGCCAGAAACATCCATTGTTTCATCAGCCAGAATGCAAAAACAACTCGATCTTATAACCCGGTTAGATATTTTTCTGGTGACAATATCAGAGCATATATCCAAGATTTCGTTTTGGATATCTGGGCTTATATAGGTTGCATTTTTTGAACTGGTTACGATGTGTTTACATAAGTAGTGAGGAACTTATAAGAGAATATACAAACTTTTGTTCAAATATTTTTTTAAAAATCATTTCGGGAGGGGCTTGAGCCCCTCTAGCCCCCCCTCTGGCTACGTGCCTGACCATCACTTGGCCGACATCATGACGAAATCGCTTTCATTATTGAATAATAAATCTTCTTTTCTGTAAATTAAAAATTTCTTAAGTAATTTCTTTTGAGAGGAGCTCTAATTTCAACAAGACAGCGCTCTTGATAATCTAATATTATGTAGTTTCACGTGCCGGACCAGCGCGCGTGAATTGACCTCGGAGACCGTGCGATTAAACGTCACTTAACTTTTTCTTTGGGGTTTTGTGCAGTCTACACCGATAAGACTGAAATATTTGACACTGAAATATTAAAAAATTAATCGAAAATTGGACTTCCTGATTAGACTACACGCGAGCAAGCCGTGGCGGTCATATGCTAGATATCATATTGAAACTATATTTCCGGAGGATTATCACTCAAATCAAATCTCTCAAATTTTATCTGTAAACATCTATAGACTCTTGTTTGATGAAGCCATGGTTCAACTCAACCTGGATCAAAGTAAGTTTAGCTAAATGATCAGGTTTGTTAAAGATAACAGGAAGTCCAAGATGCAAGAACCGGGATCCTTATTATGAGAAAATTGATAGTTGCTCAATCAAATTCCAAGTTTTCATTCACAGAAAAATTAAAGAAAGCAGTTAAAGTTAGAGCTTTTCTTCGTCATCTCTTTTCAATCGAATTGGTGATAAGTAGGATCAACACCATTTAATCATTAGTTCAGTAAAATTCGTTGAAACGTCGCTGTTGAACCACCAAACAACAACAACAACAACATGTACATTTTGTATTTTTGAAAACCAAAATTAAATTGAATTTTATTAAATGAATTTAAGAAAAAATTACAAATTTCACTTATTATTGACACTAAAAAATTGTTTAACACTTTGGTTGTTTCTTAAAACTAATTAAAACTAGGGTTTAACCTGAAATAGAAAGGAAAATTGATCAGGTAAATCAACACAAAGGTAAAGATACGAACCACTGGGTGTTGAGACTGCCACTTACTGGCAATGGTAAGTCAATGTTGTTGTGTCCCACGAAGCCCCGGCGACAACCGACAATGAATGCACCTGCAAAACACACAAAAAGCAAGATTAGAACGAAAGTATTAATAGTTAATGAACAAATAACAAATAAAACAAAACAAAAACGATTTATAAACAAACAAATAAACTATATAACACATATATGTGAACAAATCTTTGTTTTTTTTGGAAATACAGGTTATAATTATAACCTATAAAACACATCACACATTATTCCATGAATAATAACGCGAAATTTATGTTTCACAAAGATTAAATATTTAAAATATAGTTAATTAACGCAAATACACTGAATTTACTAAACAATTTGAAGAAATTCACAAATTTAAGCAAGAAAATTGGCACAAACGTCACTTTGCCATGCGTATATGAAATATGTTAATTTGACAGCTAAACTTTAAGTGCCGAACAAAATGAATATGTTCAGTGAATGTATTTTTTCGCGCTGATACCGAATTTAAAAACATTTTGTTAAAATATTTTATATTTTTAAAGATATTTCCAATTTTATAATTTTACATTTAACACATATGAAAAAAAGAGACAAAAATAAGCAACAAAAACAAAATGGCGTAAGCAAAGCTGCGCGAAAAATATAAAGCAAAGGGGCAAGTGCTGCCAAAATAAAAATTTATGGTACAAATATTTTAAGTTACTCACCATGATATCATCAGCAAATTCATCATTTAATACGAAAAACTTGAAAAAATGACGAAAATATACAACATTTGAGCAAATTTAAGCTCATAACACAATTATTCATCAATTAAATACACAAAAGTTAAATACATGTTTTTTTTATGTTTTACTTTCATGTGGTGAGTTTACACGCAAATTTTTTGACACTTGACATAACCAAAACCGAATCGCGGGAAGCACTGTTCTGCACGAAAAGGGGTATATAAGACCGAGAAAATCATCACTCAGCCTCTTCCAATTCCAGAAGCCATCCAGTTAATACTCAAGGTAAATCAAGTCGAAATTGTTTAACGATTTATACGTTTTACAAATATAACTTGACATATTATTTTGTAGATAAATAAATTGTTGTATTATTACATTAGTAAATCAAGTCGAAATTGTTATACGATTTATACGTTTTACAAATATAACTTGATATATTATTTTGTAGATAAATAAATTGGTGTATTATTACATTAGTAAAGAAAAAGGGAAAATCAAATTTGAAATCGATTGATGAATCTAAACGTCATTCGAACATAAATTTGATAAGAACTTTTTTTGAAAATTTATAGTCGTAGCACAGTGCTTATTTTTTGTATAAAAAAAAAATTCGATTGGAATTCGTTACACGAACATATACGTCAAGCGACCATCTTTCGAACATAATAGTATCTTAAGTAAACATTTGTTATTAGAAAAGTAAGTCAAATCGGACAATAAAAGTAAATTTATTAATTAAAATATCACTCATTCCAAATTCTTTTCATTTGCTTGATCTATTGATATTGAAGCGGTAAGTTGGGCAAAAAACATTGGTGGTTCCATCCAGGAATAGTGATATCGATTAATAAGTTTTGATTTATTATTATTTTATCTTTTTTTTTGTTCACTTTGTTTTTTTTCTGTAATATAATATACTGTAAAAAAAATCAATTACTCGACCGGGCTTTAAATCAATCGTATACAATTCAATTCAATCATGAGTGAACTTGAGAAGTTGCTTGTGAAACAACTCGTTTTAAAAACGAAAATTGAGAAGACGATCGAGAATGGTAGAAAGACCAGGATTGAAAAACGGACTGCAGGCTTCTACAAGCAAAGGATGGTAGATCTTCGTGATTTATGGCACGAGTTCGTTCAACAAGATCGACACATCCATGAAGTCATCTTGCTTTCCAATTCGGAATGTGAACATGGCTATATAAAAAGGCAACAATTTGATGATGTAGAGGTCAAGTATTGTGAATACATTGGCGAACTTGAAGATGGTCATAGTCGAACCAATCAAGATACCAGCCTTAATTCTACAACTCAAGGCGAGTCCCAGTTCAAACAAACCCAACTACCAAAAATAACTTTGCCCAAATTTGATGGCGACTATAATTCATGGAGATCATTCTCTGATTTATTCACATCGTTGATCCACAACGATCTACAACTACAACCAGTTCAAAAACTTCACTATTTAAAGGGATGTTTGACTGGTGAAGCGGAGAAAGTGTTGAAACACACTCCCATCACAAACCAGGATTACGAGTCAGCCTGGAAAAAACTAAAGGAACGTTACGAAAACACAAGAACTTTAGTGAATTTTCATCTCAAAATTCTGGTTAATCAAATAAAAATAAATATGGAATCAGGAAAGAGCCTAAAAATGTTGGTAGACACAACGGAAGAGTGCTTGCAACAGCTCAAGGCATTGAAGGTAGATACCAATCAATGGGATGCCCTCTTAATATATCTGTTGGTGCAGAAATTGCCTTTCGCTACATTGCGTCTATGGGAAGAGGAATTAGGAGATAGTCAAGAGCTTCCGAAATTCCAGACATTTTTAGTATTTTTGAACAAAACGATTCGCGTATTGGAATCCATTGGAAGTACTATTGGTGCAAGACCAACCACTTCTACTGTTAAACGGGAAGGTGCTCAAGCCTACCATACCACCATCAACAATCATTGCCCTGCTTGCAAGGCAAAACACTTCGTTGGAAACTGTCCAACCTACATTCAGATGGATGTAGCAACCCGTCGGAAAACGATCAAGGCAGCCAACAGATGCTTAAATTGTTTCTCGAACAAACACGCGCACGCTAAGTGTCGGAACAAGAATCGATGCAGAGAATGTCAACAGCCACATCATACTACACTTCATTTCAGTGAATCCTCGCCAAAGGAGGCAAACCAAGAAGTAGTCAACAGTAGTGTGGAAAAGACAAGCAACTTCTTTGCGACAGAAAATTATAATGCCTTGCTGCCAACAGCTTTGGTAGCATCATTTGACCGCAATGGTCGCTCAATAATCTTGCGATGCCTTTTAGATACAGGATCGCAAACCTCATTTATAACAGAAAACGCCTGCCAAAGGCTACAATTACGTGGCACACCCACATCAATCGAAGTTATTGGTCTAAGCAAGAATCGAACTGCACATTCCAATCGGCAAGTACAGCTAAAACTTCAACCAACAAAAACCACAGCCCCTACCTTGGAAGTGAAAATGTTCATATTGAAGACAATCACTGATTTATTGCCAGCCAAGGAAACAACAAAGCAAGAATGGACACATTTTCAGAATCTCGAGTTGGCAGATCCAACTTTCTGGAAACCCAGTCCAATAGATGCCTTGCTTGGGGCAGATGTATACGGACACATTATTCGCGAAGGAATTCAATGTGGTCCAAGTGGGACTCCCTTAGCCATCAATACTATATTTGGATGGGTGATATTAGGGAATAACCCCTCTTCAGGTAACACGTCAGTTAAGGTGTTCACCGCAACCGTTAGCACAGTCAATAATCCCAATTTTCAATTGCAAAAATTCTGGGAAATGGAAGAAGTGCCAACTTTCAACAGTCAAACTCCGGAAAATCAAATTTGTGAGGAGTTATATAAAGCCAATTATGAAAGGCTACCAAACAACCAATATATGGTCAAACTACCATTTTCGGAACCCAATGGACCGAATCTAGGTTCGTCAAGGGAACTTGCGTTAAGGCGTTATGAAGGCCTCCAAAGGAAACTATCGAAGAACGAGCAATTTAAACGCGAGTATGAAGCCTGTTTGGACGAATATATCACCATGGGTCATATGGAGCCATGCAGTCCACCATTAAACAACGAACCACATTATTACATACCACATCATGCAGTTTTCAAGCAAAGTACCACAACCAAATTAAGAGTAGTCTTCGATGCGTCTGCTAAGACAACGAACGGAAGATCGTTGAATGAACAACTGCTGATTGGCCCTACAATACAACCAAAATTATTTTCCACAGTGCTCAATTGGAGAAAACATAAGATTGTAATTACAGCTGATGTCGAAAAAATGTACCGAATGATATGGATGCATCCAGACCATCGTACTTTTCAGCGAATACTTTGGAGAAATCCAGAAACGAAAGAGCTTCAAGATTATCAGCTCAAAACTGTCACGTTTGGCATAGCACCTGCGCAATTCTTAGCTGTTCGCACACTACAGCAGGCAGCAAGAGATCAACAAGAAGATTATCCATTAGCAGTCAAGGCTACAACATCAGAGTTTTATGTCGACGACCTATTAAGTGAAGCAGAAACCCTAGACGAATGCCTTGAATTACAAAGGCAACTAAGGGAAATGCTTGCTAAGTGCGGCTTCAAGCTCCGAAAATGGGCGAGTAATCGAATTGAACTCATAGCTCATCTGCCACCAGAGGATAAAGAAGTCAAAGGTTTACTTGATTTACAAGAAAAGGAATCCATAAAAACGTTAGGAATTCGATGGTATCCGGCGGAAGATTACTTTACGTTCAATGTTCAAGGTTTATCTAACACGCAGGCAAACACCAAACGTGCCATATTATCAGAGATAGCATCGTTGTATGATCCAGTTGGATGGATATCGCCGGTCATCATTACAGCCAAGATGCTTATTCAGACGTTATGGATAGGTGGTTATTCTTGGGATAGCAAGGTATCTCAAGACATCTCACAACAGTGGTACGAATTTAAAAACGATTTAAGCATTTTGAATCATATCAAAATTCCACGATGGATTGGAATGTCAAAAATGAATCAGACCAATCAAATCCATGGGTATTGTGATGCCTCTATCAAGGCATATGCAGCGGTCCTTTATATCCGGACTCAAGATAGCCATGGCAATGTTAAGGTCGAATTGTTAACTGCAAAATCAAAGGTTGCTCCAGTGAAACCAATCACTCTACCTCGCTTAGAATTAAATGGAGCATTGCTACTAGCAAAACTCGCTAGGGTTACCATTCAAGATATGGAACTTCAGGAAGTCCCAGTGTATTTATGGACCGACGCTACGATTGTCTTACAATGGATCAAGGAGCATCCATCAAAATGGAAAACTTATGTTGCCAACAGAGTCGCAGAGATCCAGGAGGTTCTACCCACCGAACATTGGCATCACGTTCCCACAAAGGATAATCCAGCGGATTTAGCTTCACGAGGAACAACCGCTAAGCAATTACTTACGAATGTTTTATGGTGGCATGGTCCTGAATGGCTTACCAAGGATCCAACACAGTGGCCTAAAGGTCCACATCAGCTAGAAGGCACAAGCCTAGAAGCCAAGGCACCATCCACAAGTACTTTATTATCAACAGCAACAAGTGAATGGATACCTAAATATTCGTCATACACGAAACTCATCAGAGTTACAGCAATGATGTTGCGCTTTGTTACAAATTGTCGTAATCCTTCACAGAAAAAAACAAACGGATTATCAGTAAAGGAGTTAAACAATGCCAGCACAATTATCCTTAAAACAATCCAAGCGTCAGCATTCAAATTTGAGTTGGATACACTTAAGGACAATAAGCCTCTATCTAAGAAAAGCCAATTGATAACATTAAATCCATTTCTAGACAAAAATGGGTTGATTCGAGTCAGTGGTAGACTTGGGAATGCAAGCATCCCATATGATATGAAACATCCTGTTGTTTTACCACGAGAACATCAAATCTGCGACTTAATCATTGATAAGGTACATAAAGAAACTTTGCATGGAGGCACCACACTGGTCCTTAACACCATTCGTAACAACTTTTGGATCCTCGATGCAAAACGAGTCATTACTCGAGTAATACATAAATGTGTGATATGTGCTAGGCAACGAGCAGCCACAATGCAACAAATGATGGGCCCCTTACCAGCACCTCGAGTTAACCTTACAAGAGCGTTCGCACACGTAGGAATAGATTATGCTGGACCAATACAGCTGAAGATGTCAACTCATAGAAATGCAAAACAGTATAAAGGATACTTTTGCATATTTGTGTGCATGGCAACTAAAGCTATCCACATAGAAGCCGTCTCGGATTTAACTTCAACGGCTTTCATTGCAGCATTAAAAAGATTTATTTCAAGACGAGGATTATGCTCTGACATATATTCTGACTGCGGAACTAATTTCAAAGGAGGAAAGGTAATTCTGGAACGCGAAATAATGCAAGCCATCAAGGAAGCAGCACCGAACATCACAGACTATCTTTCAAACTTAAGCATTAATTGGCATTTCAACCCACCGGCTGCTCCTCATCATGGTGGATTATGGGAGGCTGGAGTAAAGTCAATTAAATATCATTTACGTCGTGTTCTAGGCACATCGGTGTGCACGTTTGAAGAGTTAACAACCTTGCTTACTCAAATCGAAGCATGTTTGAACTCAAGACCATTGTGTGCTTTAAGAAATGATGTAGATGAGTTAGCTGTCTTGACCCCAGGTCATTTCCTTATCGGTCGAGCGTTAAATTCAATTCCGGAACCTAATCAAATATCTTCAAATTCAACATATAGTCAAAGATGGAAGCATATCCAACAAATGAACCAACATTTTTGGAAAAGATGGTCAACAGAGTACTTAAATCGTCTACAACAACGACCCAATTGGTGCACTAGTCAACAAAACATAAAGGTAGGAGATGTGGTCCTTATGAAAACACTCCACCCTCCGTGTGGCCATTAGGAGTTGTTGAAATCACTCATCCTGGAAAGGATGGGTTAGTACGAGTGGTGACAGTACGGTCAAGGCATAACACATGTCAAAGGCCAGTGGTTAAAATCTGTCGTCTACCAATCGAACAAAGCGAAGCTACTATGACAACATGAAATCGATTAATTAGTAAATCTTGTATATGTGTTGTCTGTAGTAGTTATGTGTATGTACGTCGTAGAGTAGCTTCCAAATCAACCAAAAAACAGAAACTTACAATCTTTCACATTATAGTCAAAATGCAATCTGAATTCGATGATCTCGACATTGTCACCATTTTGGAGGATATACGGTTCTCCCCACCTCGGATTTCAACTCCTCTTCAGGAGCTCATAAGGTCGAACATGGAGTCTTTGAATATTTCCAACGACGAAGGATTCTCCGAGGTCAGAGACAATCAGGCTTCAGGCTGATGAAACATTCACCGAAGGAAATCCTATCCCAGTCACTATCAATGGGTCCATGATCCATTCGTTGGACAAACTAAGACCGTCGACCACTATCCAAGAAGTGGAAATGAGGATGGAAAATGATTTCCAAAGATTTGTGACACGAGAAGGTGAGGATCTTTTCATACATCGTGACACATTGAAAAGAGTGGATTTCAAGCGAATCAGCAACAGCAAAAGAAAACAATTTACCGTTAACCTACCGGATTTGTACCAAGCAAAGGTTAACGTCAACAAAGCTGGTAGAATTGTGTTCCATCACCATCACAGAAGAGGGATTGAGAAAATCAAAAATCGCATTATAGAACGCAAAAATCGTTCTACGGGGGGAAGATGTTGAACCACCAAACAACAACAACAACAACATGTACATTTTGTATTTTTGAAAACCAAAATTAAATTGAATTTTATTAAATGAATTTAAGAAAAAATTACAAATTTCACTTATTATTGACACTAAAAAATTGTTTAACACTTTGGTTGTTTCTTAAAACTAATTAAAACTAGGGTTTAACCTGAAATAGAAAGGAAAATTGATCAGGTAAATCAACACAAAGGTAAAGATACGAACCACTGGGTGTTGAGACTGCCACTTACTGGCAATGGTAAGTCAATGTTGTTGTGTCCCACGAAGCCCCGGCGACAACCGACAATGAATGCACCTGCAAAACACACAAAAAGCAAGATTAGAACGAAAGTATTAATAGTTAATGAACAAATAACAAATAAAACAAAACAAAAACGATTTATAAACAAACAAATAAACTATATAACACATATATGTGAACAAATCTTTGTTTTTTTTGGAAATACAGGTTATAATTATAACCTATAAAACACATCACACATTATTCCATGAATAATAACGCGAAATTTATGTTTCACAAAGATTAAATATTTAAAATATAGTTAATTAACGCAAATACACTGAATTTACTAAACAATTTGAAGAAATTCACAAATTTAAGCAAGAAAATTGGCACAAACGTCACTTTGCCATGCGTATATGAAATATGTTAATTTGACAGCTAAACTTTAAGTGCCGAACAAAATGAATATGTTCAGTGAATGTATTTTTTCGCGCTGATACCGAATTTAAAAACATTTTGTTAAAATATTTTATATTTTTAAAGATATTTCCAATTTTATAATTTTACATTTAACACATATGAAAAAAAGAGACAAAAATAAGCAACAAAAACAAAATGGCGTAAGCAAAGCTGCGCGAAAAATATAAAGCAAAGGGGCAAGTGCTGCCAAAATAAAAATTTATGGTACAAATATTTTAAGTTACTCACCATGATATCATCAGCAAATTCATCATTTAATACGAAAAACTTGAAAAAATGACGAAAATATACAACATTTGAGCAAATTTAAGCTCATAACACAATTATTCATCAATTAAATACACAAAAGTTAAATACATGTTTTTTTTATGTTTTACTTTCATGTGGTGAGTTTACACGCAAATTTTTTGACACTTGACATAACCAAAACCGAATCGCGGGAAGCACTGTTCTGCACGAAAAGGGGTATATAAGACCGAGAAAATCATCACTCAGCCTCTTCCAATTCCAGAAGCCATCCAGTTAATACTCAAGGTAAATCAAGTCGAAATTGTTTAACGATTTATACGTTTTACAAATATAACTTGACATATTATTTTGTAGATAAATAAATTGTTGTATTATTACATTAGTAAATCAAGTCGAAATTGTTATACGATTTATACGTTTTACAAATATAACTTGATATATTATTTTGTAGATAAATAAATTGGTGTATTATTACATTAGTAAAGAAAAAGGGAAAATCAAATTTGAAATCGATTGATGAATCTAAACGTCATTCGAACATAAATTTGATAAGAACTTTTTTTGAAAATTTATAGTCGTAGCACAGTGCTTATTTTTTGTATAAAAAAAAAAAAATCGATTGGAATTCGTTAGACGAACATATACGTCAAGCGACCATCTTTCGAACATAATAGTATCTTAAGTAAACATTTGTTATTAGAAAAGTAAGTCAAATCGGACAATAAAAGTAAATTTATTAATTAAAATATCACTCATTCCAAATTCTTTTCATTTGCTTGATCTATTGATATTGAAGCGGTAAGTTGGGCAAAAAACAGTCGCCGTGCGTCGTCGTTCTCACTTCACGTCTAAATCATCAATACGACAGCTGACAACATGGACCTAGGCCAACGTCCACAGGTGAGAACAGGATATAAATTCCCTCAAATTTTCTCAGAATGCCAACTTGTGAAAATAAACACATTTTATCTTATTTCCGGCAGTTAAAGCTTCGCCCCACCTTTACTGAGTGATTTTTTTTTTGATAAGTTGATGCCGTGCCGTTTTAGTTTCAGTCAATTGAAGTGACATCGGATTCCTGTTTTTGATTTCAGTTCTTTTTTCTCCCCCTCGTATATTTTTTTTCGTATGAAAATGTGAATGTTATTTTTTCATTTAAAGCTATCGGATATCTTTTTGATCCTAAATATATGGCTTACGTTATTCACTGCTTTCATAGCCCGCCATTGAAACACCCAACTTCCGAAAAAACACCTACACAACTCTACCTGTACACCATTGAGCTGATTCTGCTACCGGCAATGTGGTACAATATTGGAACGAATTCAATGTCCTTTTATGGGTACATAGTTTGTAACGGTTGTGAATGAGTTTCTGTAACGGTTAATGCGACATATTTGCATTTGGTATCCTATCTACCTGTATCTGTGTATAGATTGGAGTTGACTTTACATTTCCGGCGGGGTTGTTATTCGATACTTTTATGCAAATCAACGATTCGGTATCCTGTGTTCTTTTATCCTATGTCCAATGTCCTATGTCCAATGATGTCCAGTGGACAGTTCTTTATATTGGATTTTGGTCTCGTCCTGGTTACGTTTTTCGTTTACACAAAGGTACCGTTTCTAAACTATAGCCATATCGCGATGGAGTTGCTGTTTTATTTTTTGCTAAACTGTCCTGACTGCTCGTCTCTCGTTTGTACCGTTCTGCGTTCGGTCGTCCTAGTCGATTCAAGGCTTTTGGTTATGGGTTGTCGTTTTTGCTTTTACATTCTTTTTTTGTTGCTTTTCATTGACAAATTCTAAACTGCAGTCTAGTTTCGGTTTCATGTTGACCATTGAAATGGAAATTGGCTGGCTGGTAACTTTCTAGGATGTTCGTTGGATTTTTTTTTTTCTAATCTTAATATTTCCTCTTCGAATTTGTCTTTTTTGAAGTAAGCAGCTTAAGAAAAACAAATCGGAAATTCTAGAAGTTTTCATGCACACCTACCTATTTTTGGTTTAAATATTCAAAAAGACAACCAAGAACAGGATAATGCATTGCACGTGTTGATAAAAATGCAAGTCTTGAATTTTTCAAAAATTTCAAATCAGGACAAAGGGCATCCCAGCATGTCTGCGTCCTCTTCAGCTGTAGGACTTAGTCGAACCACTTTTAGCTTGAAAATAAAGGGTCCGCCAAATAACTTTTTTTTTGAAAATGCTAGATATAAAAAAAAACTGAAAATTTTCTCAAATTTCAAAATAATTTCATTCAAATGGCTGCCTCGACTGGTCATGCAGGAGCCTACACGATCGATCCAATTTTTAAGCGCATTATCGATTGTGTGCAGCTGTATTTCACCAATGGCTTCACGAATATTGTCCTTTAAAGCGTCAATTGTCTCTGACTTGTCGGCGTTACACTAATCTTTTACAATAGTCCAACGGTGTCGAATCGCAGCTCCGAGGTGGCCAAACGACATCAGCTCTGCGGCTGATAATGCGATCTTCAAAAACAGGGCGCAAAACATCGAGTGTAGATTCGCTGTGTGGCACGTAGCGTTGTCTACGTCCTGTTGAAACTGAATGTTGCCAATATCCCCCTCTTCAATTTTTGTGAACAAAAAATCGTTCAACATGGCCCGATAACGCTTTTGACTGTAACGGCCACTCCTTGCTCATTTTCGAAGACAAATTGCCCAATTATGCCTCTGGACCAAAATCCTCACCAAACAGTGACTCGTTTTGAGTGTATGAAGCTTTTCAATGTATGCGTGCGGGTTTTCTGTGCCCCAAATGCGACAATTTTGCTTGTTTACATACCCGCCAAGATCAAAATGACCTTCATCTGAAAAGATGATTTTTTTGGCAAAATCGGCATCTTCTCTACCATGATTTTCAAAGTAATGTCGCAATATTTCCCAGCGTTGTTCAAGCATATACGCAACCATATTCGTTTAGCGGAAGGATAAAACTAATTATCTGTCAAATCAGACATGAGTTAAGTGTTACTGTTCACGAAATAAGCACTATTTGAAGAAAAAAACGTTAGATGGTGGACCCTTTAGTTTCCAAAAGTCCTATATTATTTGTCATGTTTTAATTTTAACTACTTAAATAAAATAATGACACATAAAGCAGATTTTAGGACTGCCTGGATTCTATAAACGATATGTTGGAACCTTCAGACGAATAATTGATTATTGATTGTTGGCGACTGTAATCTGCAGAATATTGAATGGTCTAAACTTCCGGATAGTAATGTCTTCTCTGCGTGCAATATATCTTCTTCCAATGAATCCCTCTTGATTGATGGAATGGCTTCTATGGGATTCAGTCAAATCAATGGAATTAAAAATCAACTTGACAAAATTCTTGACCTCGTTTACTTTTCGGATGATAATTATTCTGATTGCTAAGTACTTTCATCAGATACAGTACTTGTTGATGAAGATCGTCACTATCCTGCGCTATCCATCTATTTAAGTATAAGTTTGATAAGCTCTACTATTGATTGTAAGAATATGCATGAATTCAATTTTAGGAAATTAATGTAATTTTGCTGATCTCTTTCGGTTGCTTCGTGATATTGACTGGGATATTTTATTTAATAATGTAAGTCTAGATGAAATGGTATTTAGTTTCTATAAAGTACTTTTTGATTGTTTTTTACAAACTATTCCTTTAAGAAGAAAAAGAGACTTAAATTCTATTCCACCGTGGTTTGATCCTTATGTCAAAACACTTACAAATAAAAGGAACAAGTCATGGATCAAATTGAATAGATCTTGGAACAACGAAGCTCAAATTGAATATATTACTCATAGAGACGAATTTATTAACTACACGAATATTCTTTACTCAGACTACCTATCTCAAATTGAACATAATCCTCAAGTCTAATTCCCGTGAATTTTGGAAGTATGTTAATTGTAAGAGGAAATCGGATGAGTACCCAACTAACTTGACTTAAAAGAATTCGGTCAGCCATTTGCCTGGAGAAATTGCATGCATGCTTGCCGAATTTTTCCAAGGTGCATTTGGTAATGTTTGCACTCACGATGTTAATAATAACAATAATTCTAGCAATAATTTTAACGTAAATGGGTTTTCACATCTAAATTCGATAGATTTTACAATTTCAGAGGCTAGTATACTTAAGTACATTGAAAATGTAGATGATTGTTTATGTCCGGGTCCTGATGGTTTGCCGTCTTTTATGTTAAAAAAAGGTTCCGTGAACGAAGGCCATATGAACTAACGCCATAATGGCCTTAGTTCTCAATCAAATGTGAACTAACGCCATAATCCGATTATGGCCTTAGTTCACAGTCGAATGAGAACTAAAGCCATCACTTGAATGAGAACTTACGCCATATGGGGTAAGTTCACATTCAAATGAGAACTGATGCCATAACATGCTTTGAGCTTTGAAGCAAAGTTAGCATAGCAAGTAATTACCTAACAAAATCTCATCGAGATCTCAGGGACCTCAGATATTTCTAAAATGGAACAAGATATCTCACTCTCAGCGAGTGCTGATATTTTCTTTTAAAATTTCTGAAAGAAAAAAATGTGTTGATCCGTTTTCTTGGTCAGCCATTTGAACGTAATCATAACATAGTTAACAATATTAATTTCAAGGAATCTCACTGAAATTTGAAAATCGTGCTACACCAATCGCGCGAATTTTTTTATTTTCACACCCCAAATTGTTTCTCTGTTTGCCAAAAAAAAATTTCGGCTCGCTCCGCTCGCTTTCTAGTAGCACTGCAATACGCCATTTTTTGATTACTTTCAAATTGTGGAAAACTAATTTTCCGAATGAAGCATCTACGAAAATATTGAGAAACTTAGGTACTCATTCTGAAATTCAATACAAATATGAAAAATCATTATTTTTGTATTGATTTTTTTATTCGTTTAGAAAGCAACTTCATTCGATTACTTTGCAAGACATTAACAACAATTAAACGATTTCATTTGTTTTCCATCCTCGTAAATTTGTGCATAACTCCGCCGAAAAAACGAAGATTTAAAAAATATCATCGAAAACGGATTATTTTCGATTCTGGAGCCAAAAACTGAGGGGACCGCGAAAGTATAAATAACAAAGAAATTTTTCCAAAATTTTTAAGTTATGAGCGTGACGAAAAAAGTTAAGAATAAGGCAAATGTGGGACTATTGGATCTTATATTTGATTTATAGTAACCCGTGTTTAAAATATTTGTGTTTACGCCCCCTTAACTAATAGAGCGTTCATCCTTTTTTCGTTAAACCATATATTTACCTATCTACATTATGTTCCAATATCATATTAACATTATTTTGATTGCTGCGAGTGGCTTTAATTCACATTGAAATGAGTACTTGGGCCACTTCTTAAAATGAACTAACGCCATATTACTTTAGTTCTCATTCCAATGTGTATTAAGGCCAAAATCGAATTATGGCGTTAATTCACATTTGAATGAGAATTAAAGCCATTATGGCGTTAGTTCATATGGCCTTCGTTCACGGCACCTAAAAAAATGTGCAATATATGTATATGTCATATCCCTTGTTTGTGCTTTTTAACAAATCCCTTAGCTGTTCAGCATTCCCAACACTTTGGAAGAGTTCATTCTTAATTCCGATTTATAAGAAAGGTATGAAAAATCAAGTCACTAATTATAGACCTGTAGCCAAACTGTCCTCCATACCAAAATTATTTGAATCAATTATTTGTGATACGCTGTCATTTCATTGTTCGTCTATTATATATGTGAAATCAACATGGCTTTGTTAAAAAAAAATCTACTGTGACAAATCTACTTCAATTTACAACATACTGTATTGACGCATTTGAAAAGAAACAACAAGTTGACTATATTTTTACTGACTTTTCTAAAGCCTTTGACAAACTAAACCATAATGTTCTTTTGAATAAATTAAGTGTGATTGGTCTTAATGAGCGATTTATCAAATGGCTTTCCTCTTACCATCATGATAGGCTGTAAAGTGTTATCTTTAAAAATGAACGCTCTAAAATTTTCAAAGTTCTGGTGTTCCGCAAGGTAGCCATCTTGGTCCTCTATTATTTGTGTTATTTATTAATGATCTTCCTTCTGTGTTGGTAAGTTCTATGTCTCTTATTTATGCTGATGTTGTGAACATTTTTCGAAGAGTTAATTCAGTAAATGACTCTGATCTTCTACAATCTACAAGAAGATCTCAATAGATTTGGGGAATGATGCAATAATAATTGTCTTGTCTTAAATATTGATAAACGTAAAACTATGTGTCTTACTCGTAAGAAAAATGTTATTGACTATTCTTATTTATTAAATTTGTCTACTCTTTGTAAAGTTTCTTGTATTTCTGATCTTGGTGTAGTATTAGACTCTTAACTTTCTTTTAGTTACCACTTTGACTATAATTAATAAAGCTAACATGACTCTTGGCTTCATTAAAAGATTTGGACGTGAATTTCATGACCCATATGTTCTAAAATCCCTATATGTCTCGTTTGTAAGGTCTATTTTAGAATACGCATAATGTGTTGTTTGGGCCCCTTACTATACAGTACATATTAAAAGATTGGAGTATGTCCAAAGAAGGTTCTTGAGATTTTGCCTTCGGTTTTTTTTATTGGCCCGATAGATACAGGGTGATTCACGAGCGTTGTGCCAAAAAGCTAGAGCGTGTAGGTTGAGTTGAGACAAGAAAAAAATCGTATGGGAGGGGGGGGTCTATTCCCCCCCGTTTAGCCGGGAGGGGCAATTTTCTGAAAAATTGACTTATTTTGTTTAAAAAAGTATTAAAAATCAACGGCTTCGTTTACAACAACGTGCTATACCTTTCTGAAAAGCCAAAAACTTCTTCTTTCACCTTGTTTTTAAATTAAATTGTTTTAACCAATAGTTTAAAAAACATAAATTTTCAAACTCAAAATTTTCAAAAAAAAAGCAAAAAAAACATTTTTGAACTAATTTTTTTCAAAATTTTATGTAATTAAGTACTAATTTCGTTTTAAAAATTCAATGTGTTTGTTAATTTTTAGTCGAAAACAGAAAACCGGATGCAAAAATGTCTTTTCGTTTTTGAGAAATTAAGAAAAAACCAAAACCACTTTTTTCTAAAAAAATCTTTGTTTTTATTTTTACCTATCTGGACTTTTAGTTTAATTTATTAGTTTAATTTATAAATTTAATTTTTTGTGATTGGAGTTTGATGAGGACTCAATAAAGTAGAAAAGTATTACATTATCCCTGGATTAACCATTTTGTTCATTGATAACGTCTGCCATTGACCTTTCACTTCTAGCTCTCAGTGCTCTCGTCGGCGGATTCTTGAAAACATGCTGCGACTTGGGCGCCATCTATTGGGATATCTTTCAGCGTAGAGTCTTTCAGCTTCCCGATCTCGACAGTAAGTTAAACCGTAGCAGAAGTTCCTGTCCGCTAACTCTTCTCGAGCGTATGAGTTTGTTATTGTTATGTGTTGATGAGTTAATATTTTAATTGTAAATGGTTGTTTAGTAAATATGCGATCGATTTTATTTACCTTTAGGTTGTTAATTGTTTTTTCATTCAAGAAAAAATGCGGTTTAATTATCTTAAGCCCCTAGCAGGTAGAACTCTTCGCCGGCGAGTGGCCGCGTCCCAGGGTATAGTAAGAAAAAATACAGGTCAGTTTTCAGACGTTATCAATGAACAAAATGGTTAATCCAGGGATAATGTAATACTTTTCTACTTTATTGAGTCCTCATCAAACTCCAATCACAAAAAATTAAATTTATAAATTAAACTAATAAATTAAACTAAAAGTCCAGATAGGTAAAAATAAAAACAAAGATTTTTTTTAGAAAAAAGTGGTTTTGGTTTTTTCTTAATTTCTCAAAAACAAAAAGACATTTTTGCATCCGGTTTTCTCTTTTCGACTAAAAATTAACAAACACATTGAATTTTTAAAACAAAATTAGTACTTAATTACATAAAATTTTGAAAAAAATTAGTTCAAAAATGTTTTTTTTTGCTTTTTTTTTGAAAATTTTGAGTTTGAAAATTTATGTTTTTTAAACTATTGGTTAAAACAATTTAATTTAAAAACAAGGTGAAAGAAGAAGTTTTTGGCTTTTCAGAAAGGTATAGCACGTTGTTGTAAACGAAGCCGTTGATTTTTAATACTTTTTTAAACAAAATAAGTCAATTTTTCAGAAAATTGCCCCTCCCGGCTAAACGGGGGGGAATAGACCCCCCCCTCCCATACGATTTTTTTCTTGTCTCAACTCAACCTACACGCTCTAGCTTTTTGGCACAACGCTCGTGAATCACCCTGTATAACTAACCACTTTATACTGATCGTCTTAAACTTATTAACCTTCCTACTTAATCTAGTCATAGAGCTTATTTGCAATTTTGTTTTACTGTTGGTGTTATAAATGATTCAATTTCAGCTTCAACGATTCTTTCTCATTTAAATTTCAACGTTAGTAACTATTCTCTAAGAAGACAGATGCCACTTTGTAACACATTTAGTAGGTCAAACTACGGTATGAATAGCCCTGTTAATCTTCTTATTAATGTTTATAATAAAAATTATGACCTTAATTGATTCAAACGAGGATAATGTAAGAACGTTCGATTTCAAATCAAGATTTTATATTGTAAATTCATGAAGTTGATGTTGATAACTTAATTTAAAGTTGATGTTTTCTTGTTATTTTTAAATTAGTTTGTAAGTTTTTTCTGTAACCGTTAGAATTTAACGTATTGAATAAATAAATAAATAAATCGCTTAAGGCAATTTATCAAGGAGCATATCCTTTTTTGAAAAGCCTTAAATAATTTCTGAGACAACCCTCAAATTTCACATCTCAAGTTTTCCCCTACTCTTAAGAAACTTCGCACTAGCAGTGTTAGCTACGAGTCTCAAGTAGGACCCTCAAAAACGACTCGCAGGTTTGGATTAGTATTTTTTGTCTGATCAAAGTGAATGAAAAGAAAGGTACTTGTGTTGTGATAAATACCAAGTACCACGGCAGATAACATCGAGAACCAACTCCGAGTACAAGGACAAACACTTTAAACGAAAATAAAAAAATCACTATCAACAACTAGAAACCCTTAATTCCTGTGGGGAAGGGAATACAAAAAATAAAACAAAAAAAATAAAAATATAAATTCAACAAGGCCGTAGCTTGAAATATGTTTTCGATGACTTGAGATTTATTCATGGCTCAAGACAGTTTATTCTCAAGTCAACCCCAATATTACGCAAAGCAACTTGTTAAGATTAAATTTCCAACAATGAATCACAATTCATGTCATTTATCTTAAAAACTTTCAATGCGAACAAATCCCCTCATGGGAAACGGCTTTGCCCAACAAAAACCAATCTGCTGGACAAACAGTATGCGGTGGTGGTGCTGCGGTAGCGGGCGGTATTAAGCGTCTGCTATAAGAGTATCCAAGTAGCGAGCTGAATTTATAACTCATTTATAATACGGAACAAACTTGTTTGAAAGCGTAAAATTTATCGAACTTTATCCTCGATTTATATCTCTTGATCATTGAATTTTAATTTATCTGTATTAAGGAACTCCGGGTCGGGTCCTTTGGATTTCCTTTTCTCCCTTTGCTCGCCCAGCACTCCGCTGAGCAGTATCTAGACCAGGAAAATAAAAAAGATAAGAAGGCGAATATGGTTGAACTGCAATTAGTTGTTATTCCTTTCTTGGCCAAACAACGAATGGGTGTGGTGGTTTTGGGGATTGCGGTAGTTATTTCCTGTTATAGAGATACAAAAGTATCTTTGAAATAGTTTCTTTTTTTTTTTTTGCTTGCAATTTTCAATTGAGAGATTCAAGAAATTGTTTTGTGGGTGGAATCTGGTCATGGTTGTTAAGCTGGTGCTTGAAAGAAAACTTTTTCAAAGACTTTATATAAGGGCGAACTATACTTGAAATGATGAATCGATCGAGAATATCTGAGAGGAACAAAATTGTTGTAAGATATAATTATCGTTTTATTCTATCGCCTTGTTGCAACGAAATTACGGTATTGAATACTTATTGCACCTTCCAATGTTTTCAAGTAACTCATTTTCGCTACTGAAAAGAAACGCCTTCCCAAGAAACACGCCGGAGTCAGACTCAGTAGCGTAGCTAGCATGGGTGGCACCTGGGGCCACCCCCAGAATGAATAACAGTAAAATAAATTAAATTCCTCTATTCCATATATTGCGATTTCTTTATTTAAATTCAAATAAAAAATTTAAAAAAAGAAGGACAAAAATTAATGTATCTACATATTCGCATTGTATTAAAAAAAAAAAATTATTTATTATTCCCAGATTATTGAACCTCTTTTCCGTCATTGTTGCCCGCAAGTAGTTTTCAATTAATTTAAGCTTAGTAAAACTCCTTTCACATGACGCAACTGATACACATAGTGTCATAAACATTTTTAATGCGACAATGAGATTCTGCAAAGTCCCATTCAACGATGAATTTCATAAAGTCTAAAGATAAACAATTAGATGTTGTCACTTTAGCCGCTTTAATATGACTTCTCAACCTTGGTATCTCTGAGAAAAGTTCTGACTCTGACACCTCATCATAATCACTAGCAAATTTTGAAACAGCTATTTTCAAATCATTAATGTTTGCTAAAAGTAAAGTATTAGGCCCTCCGCACACGAAGCAACTGTTTTGCAACTGTTTTGCGACTAGAATCGCAAATCAGTTTCTCAAGCAACTTTGTATATGAAGCTCTATAGGAGAGCTCCCACGCTCGACTGAAATGAAACCGGTTTGCAATCGGTTTCCAACTAGTCGCACGCAACTGATTTTGTAGGTCGAATTTGAGTTGCTTAAGCAACTTCTTTTGTTTTTGTTATTAAAATTATAATATTATATATAAAAACAGATGTGTTTGTTTGTTTCTATGTCTGGTATGGACTTCTAAACGGCTCAAAAGATATTTATGGATTTTGCATGTTGTATTTTTGGAATTTTTTTGGAAATGTGAAATATGATATGATACATAGACGTGAATTTGGTTTCTTGCATGTTCTTTTTGTTAAAGAATCGCTTATCGAATAGAAAAATAGAAAGTTCTTGATGGAAAACCCGCAAAACTCATTAGAGTTGTAGGTGCTTTGGTGTTCAAATGAAATATTGTTGATACGTGTATAAGACCGCGAATTTTAGGTGCATTCGTTTTCAAATAGAAAAATAGAAAATTGTTGGTGGAAAACTCGGAAAATTAAAAAAAAGAGTGAATCATTTGATGGTTGATAACATTTAGCATTTTGATTACGTAAAGGTAAACGATATTGGTAAGATACGTGGTGTTTAATCATTCAAGGAGTTTATCTGAAGAAGCTTAATTGGGATGAAAAGGGCTTGGTTTGTTTGTATGTCTGGTATAGAGACCATCAGCAGATACACATTCTCTCATGTTCGTTGCCATCTTTTGGATGTTGGAAGCAACCAACTTTGGCATCCGTTTGATTTAAATGTTCTGCTGCCATAAAGTCTGCATTTCAAATTTTTCTGTATGTATGGATGGGTCCAATGTTCTCTTCGTACAAGTTTTCTTTGTCTTCAGTACTGGTAATAGTCAATTAAATCGTCTTCATCAGTACAACTGTTTGATATGTTGAATAGTTTCTTATAAAAATTGTAAACAAAAAATAAAAAAATAAAAATTCGGTTGTACTCGTGTGCGGAGAGAAGTCACAAATCGATCGCAAACTAGTTGTAAAACAGTTGCTTGAGCAACTAATTTGCGACTGTGATTGCAAAACAGTTGCTTCGTGTGCGGAGGGCCTTAGCCTGTACAACTTCAAACAATGAAGCCACCTCCTTAATAGACTCTGTTCTTGTTCTTGGAAGTTCAGTGATGAATCGATCAAGGCACTCGAACATGTCTTTCCGTAGTTCAGCGCTCAGAGAAAGTCCTGCATCAGTTGCCAACTCACCAGCCATTCGCTTTTTACTACGAATTCTTCTTTCTGTTGGAATGTCGTATTTCTCCGATGTTTTTATACCAAGGTTAATTGCGTCTTATACAATCTTCACCCAATTTTCTTCAACGTAAATGCGAAGGGCTTCTATTTTTTTTTAGTCAAGTGATCAACCCTTAATCCCTTAGCTTGTAGTGAAATCTGAGTAAAATTTATTTCTTTAAGGACATTATTCCAAAAAAAGAGAATAGAAAAAAAAGAGAGATCGAACATTGCAAATTTTAGGTTCTGTGCAGCACCTCTGGTTTCTACATTTTCTCTTGCATCACACAACTCTTCAGCTGCAGCTAAAATTTCATAAACATTTTCGGTCAAAACCTTCACTGCCGGATGATGAGCACTCCAACGCGTTGTTGAAAGCCTTTTCACGGTTGATTTGCTGTGCTTGAGAAGCACTTCCCAGCGATGAGTGGAAACAGAAAAAAATGTAAAAGTTGTCTCTACTGTTCAAAAAAATGTTAGACAAGATACATTTTGAGCAAATAAATTAATTGAATGTTTTATACATCCAGAGAAAATTGCTTTGTTGTTTTTTTCTTTAATAATAGCTTGCACTCCCTCCCAGTGGCGGTTTAAAGGTTGAGGGTGCCATAGGCAAGCATCTCACTGGCGCCCCTATATAGGAATATCTCGTACTATAGTTTGACTAAAATAGCTGCACCGCGGCTAAAGAAAAGGAGTTACAATAGGGGTTAATTAATGATTTGCCGCAACGTAAATTTTGTGAACCAAGTTTACTCGAGTTGGTACTTGTGCAAACCGAGTGGCAACTCGGTTCTCAAATCGGATTGCCCCGAAAATCAATCTAGGAAGAACTTAAAAATTAGAAAAATTAGGTTTTAAATCCGTCGAAATCTTTGCCATCCGCTGATGAACTTCGACCATTAGGTTATTTGCCCCTATAATAAGTAAAATCAATACCAATTCAAAAACGCTTACAAAATTAGAAGAAAGCTAAGTCGATTTCCGTGTTGGCAAACCGAGTTGACTCTGTACTGTAAGAGTAATTGCTCAGGACCTATTTTTATTTCAACAAAAGATGCAAGTGCAATTCGAGTTCACAAGTTTGTTACTTTAACAACCACGTATGAACTCGCATTATTTGCCACTTGTCAGAATTACTGCGCCCGCGCGCCCCTTTGTTGCCGCGCCCTAGGCACGTGCCTAGTTTGCCTTTAGGATACTATGCCCCCTGTACACCGATCATAATATCTAAACCGTCTTTTTCAAGATTCTTAAGAACATCTTCACTTAAATCAGCAGCTTTTTTCCATGTAAAGGAAGAAATCCCAGGAATGCTTCTTTGATTTCTACTTTTTTATTCTCAATTTTAACATAACGGATGACTTCAGAGTTCAGATATCAGATCTATGTGAAATATCAGGTGTACCTACTATCAAACATAATTCCAAAATATTGAGCTGATAGGCTAGCCGATAATATAAATTTTGTGCAAATAGAAACTGGTAGGTATGTAGTTAGGTTAGGTACAATGTCGCAATTATTTTTTTTTTAATACTTTGAGATCTATAACACCATAGTATATATAAGTACTACTTGATAGATTTTGGGTATCACCCCCAAATGGGTGACACCCGTGGCGGTCCGCCCCCTCCGCCCCCCACTTGCTACGCCACTGCTCAGACTCGGATTCGGACTCGGACTCGAACTTGGACTCGGACTCGGACTCGGACTCGAACTTGGACTCGGACTCGGACTCGAACTCGAACTCGAACACGGACACGAACTTGGACTCGAACTCGGACTCGGACTCGAACTCGGATTCGGACTCGGACTCGGAATCGGAGGTGGACTTCGGACTCGAACTCGGACTAGGACACGGACTTGAACTCGTCCTCGGACTTGTCTTGGCTTTGACCAATTAATGATCCGAGTTAATGATAGTACTCGAAAGGTGTGTGATAAAGAAGTGTTGTTCACTGATCGTAATGTGGTCAGCCGAATTGGTTATTAAGGATTTTGTCAAAAGGCATAGGAATATATCAAAATCAGCCAACCACATGTTATGTTTTTAAGACAATTGATATGAATTTTATTATCTTGTTTTTCAATAGTTCGTAAAACTTTAATATTTTAGCAGAAAATACTATGTGTTTCCAGGATACATCAAACCGAAATCAGAAGTCAATAATTCCCTTGTGGTATTCCCCCTCAATCGAAATAAATATCATTTCCAAGAAATAAATTAACAGAGCGGAAAATCAAACCAAATGTATTCAAAATGAATATTTTTTTAATCATGAAACAAAATATTTAAAAAATTTAATAAAAAATCAAAAATATTATTTTAAGTGCAAACAAAAAAAAACTATCTCCATTTTCGTATTGCAAACAATAATTTACATTTGGTATATTTCAACACAAAAAACAAAAACTAATAGATACAAAAACAAAACACACACACACTGAAAAGAAAGTAAAAATTTGAAAGCCCTCATGCCTCATCGCAATGCTGCAGCTGCACTGATACCGTTGATAGCGAGTTGTAGGCATGTAGGGTAGTTGAGTTGATTTGAGAACAGTGTCCCTATATTCTGTTGTTTTTGTTGTTGTTGTTTTTTGATGACTGTGTTTGCATATCTCTCTTTGTTTTTGTATGTCGGATGTTTATCGCACTACTGAAATATGTAGATAGAGATGGAACTGTAGGGACAACGGAAATAGTATGAATTATGACGTCAAACATTTTTACATACGACATACTGTACTCGGACTGTAGTCCTGCAAATCATGTTGCAGGGAAGGTATATTTACACACTCCCGTACACAAACAAAGGAAACGGGAAATGAAATGGTCAAAATTGCGACTGAAAATTTCCATAAACATTTATTCCGAAAAAATTTGTATCAGGGGATGTTATTATTGTTACCCAACAAAATATCCTTGACTGGCGACAGCGTATTTGTACTTTGTGTTTGTCCCAAACTCAAATACAACAATACTACGAATACTACTTCGGAAGTTTTTAGGTTACAACTTTAATTTAAGTTCAATATCGATTTTAAAAGGAACATGGTGGAATTGATCTGCTTTATGATTTTAATAAATGAAGGTCAAGGAACTTTTTAGATCTCTTTTGGCTTACGTAGTTATGACAGACTATGAACATTGAACATGGAATGTTAAGTGCCTTATTAGACCGCGGCGGCGCACGCGGAGACCCCCAAATGCTACAAAGCAGACATAACCGCTATCCAGAAAATGCGATGGGATGGACCGGGCAAAAGCAGGATGAAAAACTGCAACATTTACAATGGTAATTGTTTCTAAGAGCAACAACAGCGGCTCTTTGGATGCGGATTCGTCGAGGGAAGACTCAGGCAAAAAGTCTTGAGCTTCAAATGTGTAAGCAAACTCACCACGACGACGATCCGAATCAAGGCTTAATTCGGCAACATTAGCCTAAAATGCCCGCATGCCCCAACGGAAGAGGAAAAGGAAGACACCAAAGACGAGTTTTACGAGCTCTTCAACAAAACATATGACAAATGTCCTAGCTATGACATTAAAATTGTCCTCGCCGATTTTAATATAAAAGCTGGGAAAAGAGGACATCTTTGGTGGAACAGTCGGAAAGCTCAGCCTGCACTTTACTTCCGACAACGGATTCAGGCTGATCGATTTTGCTGCGGGGCGAAATGTTGTGGTAGCCAGCACATGGTTCTCACATATCAAAATCCATAAGGGAACATGGAGATTTCCTGATCAATCAACGGTCAACCAGATTGCAATCGACGCACGGAAGACACTTGTTCAGCATTCTACATGTTCGAACTTTCCGAGGAGCCAACATCGACTCGGCCACCACCTCATCGTAGCCAAGGTATCACTACGAATATATTGACAACGTCGGACGGCCAGAATCGCAAGAGATCGCCAGATCCTTCTCTGTCCGAGTGTCAAGTAACCTCTTTAGAAGTCCTATGCCGCCAACATCAAGTATCGAAGACCAGTGGCAACATTGCAAGAAAGCAGTTAGAGATGCCGCCTCTAATGTGGTAGGTTTCACACAGCCACAAAAGTGAAACCCCTGGTTTGACAAAGAATGTAGGCAGGTGCATGCAGCCATGCAGGAGGAATACAGAGCTGCTCGTGAGCTCCACGAGCAAGAGAAGAGAGAAGAACGGAGAAAAAAGAGGGAGCATGAGAATCGTAAAATAGAGGATATTGAGAGCCAACAGCATGAATGAAGTTCGAAGGTTTTATCGGAAGGTAAAACAAATGGCTCAAGCACATCGAGCAAGAACTGTATAACGACGATGACAAGCAAAATCGCACCGTCAGGCAGGGGCCATTCATCGAACACGATGATTGCCAACAATTCCGTGAACCCGACTTAGAAGTGAAAACGGCAATATCACGACTGAAGTCCAACAAAGCCCCTGCAGCAGATGGTCTAGCCGAGCTGTTTAAAGTAGCAGGCGACGATCTTGATAGGAGCATGCACCAAATCATCTGTAAGATATGGTCAGAAGATTGCATACCCGATAAATGGAACCTCCTTTGTCCAATCCTGAAGAGAGGAGATCCTCTTAACTGCACCAACAATAGAGGAATAAGCCTACTTGACATCGCCTACAAGATCCTCTGTGCCGTAATATGTGAACGTCTTAAGCCTTTCGTCAACAAAAACAACCTATGAACCAGATAGACTGGACACCCACCACCTCTTTATGAATTTTAACGCCGCGTACGACAGCATCTACAGAGACGAACTGTATAAAGCTTTGTCTAGTTTTGGCATAACTGCCAAGCTCTTTCGCTTGTGTAAAATGACGATGGAGAATTCACGCTGGTCAATCAGAGTTAGCAACGAGCTCATGGAATCATTCGATATCAAAACAGGTTTCAGACAAGGCGACGCACTCTCATGCGATTTCCTTACCATCGTTCTTGAGAAGATAGTGTAAAACTCCATCGTCAACACGAACTATCTTGCAAATGGGAAGACCACAACGTGGTGTCAATGGAGACTTTGTCAGAATTGAGGCAGAAGCAGCAGGTAGATGAGGGCAAAACGAAGTATAATCATGCTGTCTTCGATGAAGGACACACAACACCGACAGCTCGGGCAGTACGTCAAACTCACCATAGATGTATATAACTTAAAGGTAGAGGAGTTTGTCTACCAAGGCTCCGCTTTTAATACCAGTGCCGAGATCAGAAGAAAAATAACTCTTGTTAATCGCTTTTTTTTGGCTTAGAAAGCAATTGAGTGGTAAAGTCCTCTCTTTCTCTCTATCAACTAAGGTTGAACAATGCAACACCCTCATCATGTCAGTCCTACTGTATAGGACGAAGCATGGACACTGACAAGATCGTGTGCATTGATGGATAATGGAGAAGAAGATTCAACAGCAAACTTTATAACCACCCGGACCTAGCCAGAAAGGTCAAGATCCAGCGGCTTAGATGGCTCGGTCATTTAGAGCGGATGAACACCAATGTTCTCGCTCGGAAAGCCTTCGACACCATTCCCGAGAACGAGGAAGTAGAGGAAGACCGCGACTGAGGTGGCGTGTCCAAATGGAAGAAGACCTCAATCAACTTGGACTACAAAACTGGAGACAGCTAGCTAATGACCGAGCTGGCTGGCGAGAGTGTTAGTTGAGACACAAGTCCACAACGGACAGTAACGCCTTCTTAAGTAAATAAATATTAAATAAGCAATGGTAGAAGTTTATTTAAAAAAAAACATCTTTCCTTTATTCCATTTCAAAGTTTTCTTTTTCTAAAATGCCAGAGCGCGCGATTTCAAAGACTAGCAGACGCTTTTGAGGGACTTCCTGAGGTGCAGGACTTCTAGTACCCAACACGGACTTAGAAGTCCTTTGCTAAATTTATGTTCATAACAACACATCCCTTTCCCTTGCCGTTGCGATTCATTAAATACTGATATAACTGAATACTTAAATGAATCTGTTCAGTATGCTTCTTCGAATGGGAGATTTCGAAAGAATTAGAAATTCGGTATTAAACTTTAATTTTCTCTCAAGTTTGTATGTAAACATAAAATCCTTAAAATGGAATCGGATTCTCGAAATTGTAATAATTTCGGAAATCCAAATAAATCTCAAATAAAATAAATAAACTTATTTCCAACAATATTTTCAATCCCCACCACTTATTGCTTGAAGTGTTACAATAATTCCAAAATCAAATCACTAGTTTACCTGTTTGATGAGGCCGAAAATAAACTTCAATTAAGTTCATTGAACAAAATTCCCATTTTCGAACAAAAACCATCGTCTTCGGTCTTCCCTTCCAATAACCAAAGCGTCCTTTCAATAATTCAAAAAATGAATTATTCCTTGAATAAATTTCATTCAATTTAAACCAACAGCAACAGCTTCAACCAAATTCTGCCATTTATTTGCTCAACCAAGCCCAACTACTCACTCAGTCAATATCGAACAGCCAGAAAATAATATTTAAATTCAACAATTTCTTGTTTGACTTTTGTATTGATTTAAACAATACACAAATAATTTCGAATCCGCAATTTACGAGTTTTGTGAAAACAAGGCAAGAGGCAGCTCGGCAACAAGATGGTTAACATCCTCCAGGGTTTTTGATTTAACACATTTTTACATAGAGACGAAATTTGTGTAAGATATGTGCATGTACAATCGAGAACATTCTAACATCTCTGTGGACGACGACTGCTGCTGCTCGATCTGGAAATAACATTTTTCAATCCAGCCAGAAGGAGTTGGGGCAAGGCACCATCTCATGGGAAATCCTACCCGAAATAATGTACAAAGCTATAAATAACGAAATTTCTCTTTACTGACTCACTGGAAAGGAGGGTAAATTCGATTGCATATAAAGACTTTTGCTTAAGCTCGAACAATTATTAATCCAACCCTAATCTCTTGCAATCAAAAACCTAAACAAATTTCCAAGGAGAAAGTAAAACATAACTTTTTCTCTGCAGAGCAAAGTTATGCCTCTACCTACATAGATTGCTAAAGGATGTTTTACTTGAAAACGGACAATTCCTTGGAGTAAACACGAGTTGATTTTTGTTTTAAAAGAAAACAAGACAAATCTAAAGTGTTGGGTGGGCAGTTTTGTTGGCAGTTTTGATAGGGCTTGTGAGAACTTTAAATTATTGTTTGCCTTTTTCGACGGTTGCAAGGTCAGACTTGGTGAGGTATCAATGACCTATAGAGTCAGAGAAAAAGTTCAACCGTCCTTCATTTACCCTTGCAACTTATGTTAGTGACCTAAGAACTCAACTCTTACAACTTTAAGACTTACGTTGGGAAGAAACCAGTGATGGAGGTCATTTTGAGACAGGTATACACACGGAAGCCGCTATCAGTACAGAGAATACAGAACGACCACTTCTTTAAGCTATAGAGGTTGGTTACCAAAGCAAATCTTACTAACATAGTTTTGTTTTTAGTTTTTTTTTTTCAGCAGATGGAAAAGAGTACGGTTTGAATAATGTTTTTGGCAGGAGTTAGACATGACCGAAATTCAACTGCGTTTCAACTAGATTTGTTTGGGTACCTTCCAGTTCCAGCAGAAAACCTTCCGTTACAAGGCAAGAGGAGGATGTCTTAGGGAAACTTAACATAAAGTTAAGTTCTGTCGGCCAGACCTGCTCATGGAGGTTCTTGCCTCTGAAACTTATCCTCACCTGGAAGAACATTAAAAATAATATAAATCGTATTAGAATGTGACGGGCGGACTAACTTACTGTCCTGGTATTGATGTATTGATGGAAAAAAAATGTATCAAAAGATAATTCCCGGAATCTCTGTTTTTTGTTTAGCATAAGCTGGCAAGACCTGAGTCAGAATAGAGTTTAATTACCATGGGATGAATAGAACAACGTATAACCAACGCGGGACGCCTTAGACAACGAAACACTAATCAAAGGGCACGGTAGTGCCCAGCCAAGTTCTAGCACTACTCACTTTTTACAGGATCGAACTCAAGTTTAACCCCCCATAACTTTTGAACCCATAGAGTTAGAAGCTTTAAATTTGAATTACGTATTAACTTCATGGGCACAAAGGTCCTGTGAAAAACATAATTTTGTAGAACCACTACTTCCTGAGATATTGAACAATAAAAATTTCAAAAACTGTAATTGACTCACTGACTGACTCACTGACTGACTCACTGACTCACTGATCATCAAAATTATGAAGCACTTCTAACAATAGCAGAATCTTGAAATTTGGTACAATGGTAGGTTTCCGGGTGTATACAAAGGAAAATATCGAAAATTTCAAATTGCTCATTCAGGGGGCGTGGTTTCCGCCCACTTTCTAAAACTGGTCGTAGGATCTTGAAACTCGGAATTCTAATAGGGTTTTGGTTGAATATAAGGAAAAATATAAATAAAATATTTTGGTTTCATTTAGGGGCATGGTTTCCACCTACTATCTTAAATCGGTCGTAGGATGTTGAAATTTGGAATTCTAGTAACGTTTTGGTTGAATAACATGAAAAAAATGAGAAAAAAATTCTGTTTCTTTGTTAAAATGGTCGAAAACGTTTAAATTCGAAATTCTGATAGGGTTTCGGTTGAGTATAAGAGAAAATATAAGTACAAAATAGCAGTTTCATTAAAAGGGCGTGGCTGCCACCCACTTTCTTAAAATGTTCATACGATGTTGAAATTTAAAATTCTGGTTTGTTTAACTTCATAAAACTCCATGAGTAACTTTCCTTAGTGGTTTCACAATGGACCCTTGATGTCAAAATGTGACATCTAGACAGCCACTCTAACCTAACCTACCTATTATTTATTTATAAATTGGCAGAGCAATTATATTGTTAAAGTTTTCAAATGGCTAGCTTATAAATTTATTTCGAGGTTCATGCTTTGTAAATTTTCATCCAAACTATTTTCTATTTTCTTTTAATTTTGTTGTATTATCTTCTATGATTTGAAATATTCAATATAACACTTTTACATGTAAGAACTTGGCGTTCTTTTAGATCTCATTACTTTTGGTGCCTAACTTTTTACACAGTGTTGTTCGCACATAAGAGAACTTGGCTCTTTTTTACATTTTATGTTTTTGTTCTGATATATATTATACACAATGCACACGCAACAGAAAACAGGAACTTACCTACTGTACAACGTAGAATCGTATGATTTAACGGGATGAACATAAACAGCCATTTCATTCTAAGACAGTGCTCGCGTCTCTTCCAATAATTATTCATTCTAGTTCGATTCATTGTGCTGGCTGGTCGTTGCGTAGTTTATCTTGATCTATTGGTTATTAGATGAATTGTGAATTCTTTAAAGTCAGTAAACTTTGAATTCTTTAAAATGAATAAATAGTGAAATCAACTGAACCCCCAACCACTTCTTTGATTTCCAAGTGGACTCTATGATGCCACGTCATAACACGTAAGAAAGAGCGTAAGCTGCAATTATTAGACCCACTGGATTAAAAAGGAACAAGAAAGGTGAAAGAATGTAGTTGCAGTCAACAAAAATCGCAGATTGAATAGCTGAAGATACCATCCAGAAACGGAGGTTTTTCCAATAGTACCTACGTACTTGCTACGTAAACGTAATGGTAGCAGGTACGCGATTCCCACATCTCGATGTCCACAAGGGGACATGCAAATCTCTTGATCAATCAACCGTCAACCAGATTGATCACATTGCGATCGACGCACTACACTTCTCTAGCATGTAAGATGTCCTCACACTCCGAGGTTCCAACATAGACTTGGACCACTATCTTGTAGGCAAGGTACGAATGCGGATATCCCGATCAAGGCCAACACGTGAAAATGCTAGGAGAAAATTCGATGTCAAACGGCTACGATCGCAAGTTATGGCTAGATCCTTTTCCGATCGTGTCATGTAGCCATCAGAGATGCCGCCTGTGAAGTGCAAGGGTTTACACGGACACCACAACGAAAACCCCTGTTTGGCGAAGAATGCCGGCGAGCACATGCGGCTTAACATACCAAGTGGCACTACAAAGAAGGACGCGAGCCGCTCGTGAGCTCTACGAGCAGAAAAGGAGAGAGGAGCACAAACTTCTCAGAAAGAAAAAAAGGGACATGAGAAGCGCGGGATCGAGGAGATAGAGGGATGTCACAACAGGAACGAGGTTCGAAAGTCTTACAAAAAGGTAAAAAAACAGGGGTTTTACAACCCGAACCGAAGCCTGTAGTTGGAACATCAGAGTGGAACCAAAGTCAGTGCTGAGGACATGGAAAGACCACTTTTCCAAGCTGTAAAATGGCGATGACGAGCAAAATTCCGCCAGCTATACAGAACTATTCACTTTGGGTGCAGCAGGCAACCAATTACACTCACCCGACATTGACAAAGTGAAGATAGCGATATCTAAGCTCAAGTCGAGCAAAAGCCGCTGGAGGCTGGAGGAGACGGCTTAGCCACCGAACTGTGCAAAGCAGCTGAAGCTGATTTGGTAAAGAGTATACACCAAGATTTGGTCGGAGGAATGCATGCCTAACGAATAGAACTTCAACATCGTGTGCCCGATCCTGAAGGAGATCCCCTGAACTGCACCAACTACAGAAGTGAAATGTACTAAATATAGCTTACAAGATATTGTCTGCCGTGCTGTGTGAACGTTTGCAGCCTTTCGTCAACAACCTGATAGGTCCTTATCAGTGTGGCTTCAGACCCATTGATCAAATATATTCACTCTACGGCAGATCTTGGAGAAGACCCAGAAATTTCATCGATACCTACCACCTTTTCATCGATTTCAAGGCCGCGTATGACAGCGCCTATAGAGACCCATTATATAGTATAGGGCAATGTCTAGTTTTGGCATCTCAGAAAAACTGGTCCGTCTGTGTTAGATGACAATGGAAAACTAACGCTGTTCCATCATGGTCGGAAAAAATCTAACAGATGAATTTGTTGTCAAAGAAAGGTTTTATACAAGGTAATGCGCTGTCATGTAATGCGCTGTCATGCGATTTCTTCAACATCATTCTTGAAAAGATTGTGCAAAACTCCAACGTCAACACCAGAGGCACAATCTTTTTAAAGTCCGTCCAGCTACTATACTAGGATACGCAGACGACATTGACATAATTGGAAGAACACAACGGGATGTCAGTGGAGCGTTCGTGAGTCTTCAGACGGAGGCCAGGACGATGGGCTTAGCGGTTTACGAGGGCAAGACGAAGTCAATGCTATAAACAAGAAAGGACAACCAACTTCAAAGTTCTTGAGCAAACGTCAGCATAGACACATTTAACATCGGGGTAGTTGAGGACTTCGTCTACCTAGGATCCACTATAAACTCAGAAAACAACACCAGCGCTGAAACAAGGAATCACTCTTGCCAATCACTGCTTCTTTGTACATTGAATGCAATTGATAAGTAAAGTCCTTTCTCGAGCAACTAAAGTGTCACTGTACAAAACGCTAATCATAACGGTCGTAACTTCTAATGAATGGTGCAGAGACATGGCAGTGGCGATTCCTGGTCCTCATCCTTGGTTTACCTACGACCCTCGGGAAAGTTAAGATAATAATAAAAAAAAAAACTCAAAACTGTTGTTGTTCAAAAGTTTTTTTTTGAATTTATGATAAAATTTTTAGTAAGGAAAAATGTTAATTTTATATATTTCAAAAAAAAATAAAATAAAATAACATCACATAATGTCCGACAGTTATGAATTAAAACAAATATTAAAATACAAAAATCAAAATAATTAAGAAACTCGAAAAATATTTTTAGTGAAAATTTAAATAAAGGTAAAGTAAAAACTGCTTTCACAATTATTGAACAACAATTTATATTCAGTTTTAAATATTAAATTGAAGTTATAAAAAGAAAAAGATTTGTAAAATCCTTAGAGCTATTTTTTCGTAAAGAATTTTTTTCTTCTTCTAAATAAAATGTTTAAAAAATTCTTAAAAGAAGAAGTTAGTGTTTTTAGCAAATTCATGACGGATGTTTTTTTTTTATTATTTTTTTTTTTAAGTCAAAATTAACCTTAGTAGCCATTCAATTTTGTTGAGCAAAAAACGACAATGTTTGTTTTTTGTTCTCTATGTTCTTCTTGATTGATCAACGAAAAAAATATTTTTTTTTTATTTCACAATATTAAAAATTTTTGTTTGCTTTTTTTTCAAAATTCCAGATTTCACATGTATCTTTATAAAACCTAAAAACTGACATACCAAATTTATTTTTCAAGAATTTTCAAAAAATTTGATTAATACAAAATTATTAAAAAAAAAAAACAAAATCGCTCTAACGATTTTCAAAACAAAAAATTTTCATAAAATTAAATTTTGTACTAGAAAACTCTTTTTCAATTGAAATTTTCAGTTTAAGAACAAAACCTTTTTTGAGTTTCTTAATATTTTATATTAATACCCCGCTGTTGAAGACATGGGCAAGTATGTGCGACCCGAATAAGAATATCTAATTAGAATGTACATAATCCGCCTTATTTATTATCAAATCTTAAAGGTATCTTTAATATTTGGTTTGTTTACCGCTTTGTTTTGACGGTAAGTTTTCATTTTATGACTATTCTTAAGTTTACTTAAAATACATATTTCAATATCTTAAAAATCTTAAACATAAAAAACGTCAAAAACTGAAAATTTGTCATCTAAATAAAGCCGTAAACAATCGGCTTTAATATATTATTTAAGATTTGAATATAGGTACATAAATAAGAGGAATTATGTACTAAATACTCAAAATGAAGAAATTGATGTACCTAAATCAAAACAGCGACTATGAGCATAATCGTTTCGTGTTGGCTTGGCGAACACGTGCGTCATCGTACGTCGTCGTGCTAAATTGATATAGAAACATTAGAAACACTACAACTACGACCACGAAAGTTGCTTAAGAGTTAAAAATGTGTATCTGTGTGCCTTCTCAGTCGAAGGGAATCGCTTTTTTTTGCGCTCAACCTTCTCTTTATTTTTACAGGCGTTTAGTGGAATGTATGCGTCTATCTCTCTCTGAAGATTGTATGCAAATAGTGACCGCAAATTTTTACGGTATCAGAGATTTTTTGTGTATGCCAAATTCTCATCAAAGGGAAGGGAATCGCTTTTTTTTGCGCTTAACCTTCTCTTTATTTTTACATGCGTTTATTGGAATGTTTGTGTCTACTGTTTTTGAAGATTGTATGAAAATAGTAACCGCAATTGTTTACGGTAGCAAAGCGGTGTATCAAATAGATTTTCTGCACAAGTTATTTCTTGTGTATGCCACGTTCTGGTTCAAAGGGAATCGCTTTTTTTTGCGCTAAACTTTTTTTTTTTGTGTTCAGGAAACTATAAATTTTTGAACTGTTGATTTGCGGAAGAATATTAAATATCTGAAAATACATTTATTTTTTGAAATTCTTGGTTTACCGCCGATATACTTGGTTACTATGAGGAATCGCCCCTGAGACATGGGCCATTTCAACACCGGATAAAAACACTTTGCTGCTTCGAGAGAAAAATTCTTCGAGTTTTTTTTGGTGCAGTCTGCATTAATGGAGAATGGAGACGAAAATTCAATCAAGAACTGTAAAAACTGTTCAGCAACACTGACCAAGCCAGAAAAGTTATATTCCAACGACTTAGGTGGTTGGGTCACGTTGAGCGAATGGAAAACAATGCTCTGGCCCGGAATTACGTAGCAGAAGATTAAAACCGCAACGCAGGTGGAGCATACAGGTGATAGAGGACCTGAACCAACTTGGCGTGGGTAATTGGAGACGGCTAGCTAGAGACCGAGCTGGCTGGAGACGCTTGTTGGATGAGGCCCTGGTCCAACGCCAACCTGGACTGTAAGTAAGTAAGTAAGTAAGTAAGAGGTACTGAGTACGTCCCCAATAGCGGGTTAAGAAATAATTCTCAATCTCACTCTCATTCCTGACTAATCATTTTACAATATATGCAGAAAACAGCGCCTTTGAACTAGGCCAATCTGAAAAACACTCTTGATTCTAAACGCCCTCCAACTTGAAATCTGCAGTAACTCTAGATCAAAAATCAGCATTTACAACTTTAAATCGAAGTGGAAATTATTTCCGAGGAAGTTGTTGTGACTTCGACAAGACCTGCAATAGCTAGAAGACCGATTTCAATGTCAAAAACTCAGAATGTTTAGAGGTTAAACTGCAGTTAGTAGAAGCCAGAGAGACAAGGCTGCAGAACTATATTTTAATCGGGAATACTCAATCACTATATTGCTATGACTTCTTTTAACTTATAACATATTCAGGGTGATATTAAGACATGGGACCTTGGTCGACTTGCACCTAGCAACACTTATCTTTAACTTTCTGAAAAATATTTAGGTATTAATGAATTGTTAAAAACTCATATTGCCTTGCAAATATGTTAAAAACGTCCTTTTTTTCAAAACACCTTTTAGACAAGTCATGCTCCATTTGTCTCACAAATTTATATCCACCACGTAATGCGAGTTGAGATGCTGAAATGAATAAAATCTTGTTGACAACTTTTCGCACTTAATGCCAATATTTTAAAATGTTCCTAGCGTCATTAATCTTCCTTCACTCTTTTGGACATATCCACCTTCATCCCATTTAACTCATCTTTTGTGATGATAAACAAAACAATGCTCTTGAGAAGAAGTTCCTCAATCTTCACATAAAGCCCTTTCACCAATTTCGAATTCCAATTCAAATGCAAATAGTGTTCCTGCTTGTCTTTGTCATTTTCTACCCGAAAATTATACGAAGTGAACTCGACTTAAATACAATATCTAAGCAAAATGAATACCTAGTGTCCTTCCTACCTTCTTATCTCTACCTTGAAAGTCGACGGAGGAAAAAAAAAGACCGAAGCATACTGTTTTCTTCGTGCGAAAACCTTCACAAATTGTCAGTTGATTTATTACTTGGAGCCCTTCTTTGTCAGGTAATTACCATTTCTTCTCAAAATTTTTCGCAGCAACAAAGCCATTTTACCGATACCGTCACAAGTTACGCTAACACCGGAACGGAAGAGACAACTACAACAACGCCTGAGCTAAGCAAACACACACAATTTGCTGAATGATTCGACTTTTGTGCTTTAGAAATTTTGTAAAAGTTTTATTCTTTTGATAAATTTTTGTGAGTGAGCACGATGAAAATGAACGGATCCCTCATGCAGTTTTCAATGCTTCGTTAAAGATCAGGAGATTAAGAGCTCAAGGTGTATTTAAGACTTTGTGTATGCCGTGGGTGAGGGTTTGGATGGAGTGAAGGTAAAGTATTTTGTTATCTTTCGTTATTGCTTTGAAAAATTATACCCTCATTTGTTCGACGAAAAGTATCTTTGTTCATTTCGACTTTGGAGGAACCCTTTCTCGGTCCTGAGAATTCATTGTGCACGAAGTTATTATTGATGTTAAATAATTTGTATTTCATAAGACTTTCTGCAAAGAGAACTATATTGTTAAGTAAGTTGAAAATTGAATTGGAAGAAAGCTCTACTGTTGGTGTAGTTTCTGAATTTTAAACAATTTTATATCAATGTTACCTGGGTGTGGAATAACTTCTAAATATAATTTTTGTTTTGAAAGCAGTGGTAATACCCACGTTATTTTTTAGACAGATATGATTGAAAATTTTTGCTCCTTAACTAAACCATCAGGAGCTTATTTAACTGTTAACCAACTAACTTTAGATGATTATAAGGTGCGAGCCGGATCCAGAGACTCATCCAGCTAAAGCTTATCAAGCCCCAACCAATTGTCTAAGTTGACTGAAGTTCTTTTCTGCTTTGAAATTCGAAGTGTCCTACTTCGCGCCGTTGTGACTTTTAATAGGAGCGGAGGAATTCGAGTTAGGATGATCTATTGAGTGATTAAATCTAAAGACTAATATTGGGGGGGAAGTCTATGTCCGGTTGGTATAATATCACGGAGGAATCCGGTAAAGCACGGAAGAATCCGATAAATCACGGACGAATCCGGTCAATCAACAGAGTGAATTCCGGCTACAGGGTTAGCATGTGTGACAAGTGGTAAGTCTGGTTTTATACTTACCCTTCCGTAGGATACGCCTGCTCACTTTGAGCTTTGTGTTCAACTGATTGAGACAGATGCTTATTTGGTGTTTCCTGGACGATGTATTATTACATCATACATTACATGATTATTTGTAATGAATCATTAGACCTTTTGATCGTTTCTCGGACTCCATGAGGACAAACAATCTACAACAATCTTAGCCAATTCTTAAGCGTATTCCACGAAGCCTTAAAACCCATTGTCCCACATTGCTTGACTTTTACCCTCAGTTTTCGCTCATCGCAATATCGCTTAATCTTTCAGAAGTGACGTTTTTGAAGAATTCTAAGCAATTACATAGATCGCTGATATACGCAATCAGCTGAGTGTGGCTTCCTATCAGATCACTAGAGAAAATACAAAAGAGGATTGGCGAATTGCTCCCTGTTACAAACCATAACCACAGGAATCAGTCCAGAAGACTTAAAAGTACGTAACCGGAAAACCAGCCCAGACGTGAGAGTTGTTCTCAAGCTTAGCACGAATGTAAGTTTTGTAGATGATAGCCAAATCAGAAGGCGAAAATAATTTCTTGCACCGTCTTAAGAAACCTAAACATTTTGCTGCATTTTTGGCGACATCGCATATGTGCTCGTTCCACAAAAGGTGGCCAGTGATGCACATACCGAGAATCTCGAGATGTTCGGTCTCATTGATGCAAGTGCCACTCATGGACAGTGGCAGGGGAGGTATATATATCGCTTCAACGATGCAAGACAACCTTTTGTTTTCGAAGCATTAAACTCACCCCATTGTACAATGCTGTTTAAGTCAGCGTTTAATGAGCTTATCATATTTTGCCGTTGCAGTTTCACATCCGAAGAGGAGGGATGTGAGTCTGGAATCGAATTTTCAATAAAAGAGCAAGATGACAGACTTTATCAAATGCCTTTGAAATATCAAGTGCAATAATCGTACTTTCTCCAAAACGATGTAAAGTTTGTTCCACTGTTCGGTGAGATAAACCATCAGATCACCAGTGAACATTATGTTGCTACGAAAGCCGTATTGCCGGTCATTAAGAAGCTTTCGGTCTTCAAGAAATTTTTTGAGCTGATAGTTTATCAGCGTTTCTATGAAAGAATGAAGGGACGTAAGTGCAACCGGACGATAGTTGGAGGGAGAAGAAGATTCGACTTTTTTTGGGATTGGCTGGAAAAATGCTGTTTTCCAACTGCTCGGGACGAGCCAAGAAGAATAGGATAGATGGAAAAGCTTACGAAAGTATTTTGCCAGCGTGGAAGAACACCTCTTCAGAATATTAGCGGTGCTACCATCCGGACCAGCAGATTTATGTTTGTTGAGATCTTTTAGGACTCTCGCCACAGCACGAGTGCGGAAGAAGATTTGTCGCATGGAATCATTGACGCGCTCAAGAACTAGAGGAGTTGGAGGCGAACTGCCTAGCTAACAACTGGAGTGTCATTGTCAATGATTGTAGGGACCGGGGAAGAAGAAGAATTCTTCATATTTTTTAGGGTCAAACCCAAATGGAAGAGGACCTCAATCAACTTGGAGTTCGAAATTGGAGACAGCTAACTACGGATCGATCTGGCTGGCGGACACTGTTGGTTGAGTTCGCAACGGACTGTAGCGCCACCTTAAGTAAGTAGGTAATATTCTCATTTTTGTCTGGATTTCCTGTGCGTAAAGACATATCTGGTTAATTTTAGTGCATTGTAAAGTTAGAATGGCCCGAAAGCATTTAACATTGTTTGACAAAAATTGAGGTATTAAAGAAGCTGTCAGCAGGTAAGATAAATGTCTTAACTTTAAAAATAAGGTAGCTAAGTGTTAAATTCACACTTGTAAAAGGTACCTACTTCGGCAACGTTTTTGGCCAAACAATATGGAATATCCAGATTCACCGTAAGTCTTCCATATATAAAAACAGGGACAAAATAACAGCTACGGCGACTCGGACTTTCTGTGGCCCTGGGAAAAGAAAAACTTTGAGGACATCCGAACTTCTAGAGGTAGAAAATGTTTGTTTATCGATAAAATAAATATAATTATCTTCACACTGAACAAAATGTGCATTTTTCATCAATTTTTGACAACAAACTTTCTACTGCGTATACAAAAAAGTCTTAAATATTCCAGGTCTGTCTGTTTTAGGCAAAGGCCGAGTCAGCCGACACTATCTTCTGGACGAGAACTATCGCGAAATGGAAACGCTGCTCGTCAGTTATCGAGTTCATCTTGATCTAAAACCCCACCAGGCAACTGCTAAGCGATAAAGATTCAGATGGTCTTGCGCTTTCTACTGCTGCGCCATTTGGACTTTGTAAGCGAATTTTCTGAGTTCTTCGTTTAAAACTTCTTGTAAGAAGAGAGGTTGAGAAATGAACTCCATTAAGCTGCTAATTGCAACTTAATTTTGTCCTGCCTGACCGAGGAGACAGTTCACAGAAGAGTCGACAAAAGAAAAGTCAAGAAAGTTAAATTCAGCAATCTTACGCCATCGAAATATTTGGTCATGCAGTTGGAATCTTGGGATCACATGTTCTCTATTCCTAATGGTTCAACCGTGCAAAAAGCTGCTCACATGTCACATCACAACAAATCAAAGAGAAACAATACCAGTTTGTTGCGGCATCATCCTTTAAATCTGTAATCGTTTCTGTTGAATCCACTTAAAACTTTTGCCCTCAAAAACACTCAAGTCACGCAATATTTCTTCCCTCATTAGCTCTGCCTTGTAAAAATTGAACTAAAGACTTTACCGTGTTTGTCATCCGATTACGTACCACATGAAATTGTTGCACAGTGCGCGCGCCATTCCTTTCAATCTTCACTGTCTCTACGTGATCGATCAATTAAATTCCTTACCTTCGCAGAAACAACAGTTTAATCTCTCGCCCATAAATACATCACAACAACGAAAAACTTTTCCCATTAATTCCGGATGCTAAATGGGATTGTTTTAATGTTTCAATGTCCTCTGTTTCTGAATTTTCTGAATCAACAGAAAAAGAAAAAGCAACGAGGAAAAAACAAACATTCTGTATCTCTCATAGATTCGTCTCGATTCTCGAATCGAACCAAGGAAGCAACTTTCAGGCCATTTGCAGAATTAAATTCCAACAAAGAAACTTTTCGAAAAAATAAAACAGATTTTCCTTGAAAACTAAAAAAAAAAAAAATGCAAATATGAGTGAACACTGCCGCCCGCCCGCCAAACCGAATGGAGATATCGAATTCCATCAATCACTGTTGCCAGCGGACAGCATCGGCAGTGACAGGGACTCAGCAGGCACGAGATCGAGCACGAGGCATAGCAATGGCAATCGCATTCGGGTAGAACAACGACAGACCCCAGAAATATTTGTTGGTAAGCCGTAGAGGGCGCTGCGGGCGATTCGAGTGTTTAAATACGTATGTGGCCTTTGCTCTGCCATTTGGCGCGGGTTCGACATCGGGAGCATTCGCTGTTCGCTCTCGGGACTTGGACGATGATTGAAAAGTTTATGTTGCTGCGTTTCAACGGGTTGACAGTTTAATTTCAGTTTTTTCCATCGACCTACATAACTTTGGCTCAGCACACATTTTTATATATCCGATTTTGTATTTCGCATTGCGGTCAACCATGTATATTTTTCAACCTCGGAGCTCGGAGGGTAGGTTTGCGTATGTTTTATGTCGCGTCCGTTAAATCATAAATATTGAAATTAAAAATAATATGAAAATAATTTTTAGGTGGATTTGGCAAATGTTCCCGGCTCATATTAATTTCGAAAGATTATTGGGCTATTAATACCGAAGATTGGGAATTTATTTGAATGGGAGAGAGGAAGACGGTGTTCCCTTCTTAAACAACTGGCGAAAGTGAAGGTATTCCTCACAACACAAGTTATTTCTACCAGAAGCACTGCTGAAGGAACACCTATAGCATAGATACGTCTTCTACGATGTATTTGGAACTCAGACCTTCCTCAAGCGGTTCCCGGTTAAGGCACAAAGTTCACATCAGTCGTGTTTTTTTTCACTACTCGGTAGCCAGTAAAGTAATCATGTGCGAAAAAAACGCTCCAACTCACTCTATCTGTCAAATTCAATTTGTACCTATTTTTTTTTTCAAGTATAGTTTTGAATTTTCAATTTGTCAAACTTTTGTTTTCCAAAACCAAATAATTTCTCAATTGCTTTCATAATGTAAAAATAAGAAAGAAAAATACAAAAAATTGCAATTAATTTAATTTGGCTCTCTGGGGCGTTGACATTTTCTTTTTGTTCATCGTTTTGGAAAAATTTGTTTTATTCTGTTGAGTATGGGTGCATTGTGACTATTAAATTTTGAAACAGTTGCTTGGGAGGCGACACGACATGTCCCGTCCATTACCGTGAGTCAACCCAGCTTACCCAGCATGAAATATTTCCCGTTGATATTTTTTTCTTTTTTTTCGATGTCCAAAATGAAGTCCATTTTGAAATTTTTCACATTTGTATGAATGAAATTGAAATCAAATACAAATAATTTTCAAAATTGCCAACATTCACGTAGCAAAATAATTCTTCTTAACGCCATCAGTGCCATCTACATTTCAATAATATGAAGTTCTATCTCCGGCTTATCTGTCATTATTTTACTGGCCTTTTTATCGACTGTAAAATCAAATTGTTGTTGTTTGCCAAGGGAAATTTTCCTGTACTGGCTACAGAGTAGTGAAAAAAACACGGCTATCATTGAAGCAAATTTGAGTTGGAATGAAGGAACAGAAGCATTTTCACTTTTACGCTGCTTAGTCTGTGTCTTCTTTCCAGGAATAACCTTGCCGGCTTTCTAAATCAGCAATTATAGGTTGTAGCCTAACTGTTGGAATTTCCGATATGTTGATATTGGTATAAAGCGACTTCCTTGCCAAAGTCTGACAATATATTCTCGTCGATTTTTATTTATTATTTTAATTTTTGATGAACAATGTTGTAGTGCAGTTATCAGCTGTTAATTTAGTTGACTCTATAGCTATGCATATTATTTCTAGTTTGCTAAATTAGCATTTGCTTGTCTTGCAATGTAGCTATTGTCAGCGTGTTACCTCGCTCTTTGCGGTTGCAGATTTATTCAAATTATTCATAAATTTTTTTATAGAGGAATCAACTTACTTGGTTTCAAAGGAGTTACAAGTAAGTCTGTCAAATGCTTTTCTCCCACCACAGTCTTTGTTATTCCTTCTAATGGCCGTAAAACAGAACAAAGCTGTAAAAAACATTTCCTATTCTTAACCAGTCAATTGACTTATCGTTTCTAAATCAATGAAAGCCAATGTCCTTATTGCTTCTTCCAACTTCAAAAACGTTTCAATTATGTCGAATTCTAGGGTGTTGGCACGTCTTTTAAATCGTAAATGTTTTTTTTTTTTTTGTAGTCCAAAACTCCAAAGTAGTATACAACTAGTTTCTCTTAAAATTTCTTTCAATGGATTTTACCTTTGGAATTATTTTTGAAATATTCAGCTCTTAAGGAAATAAAAAAAAAGGACGATAATAACAAGGGTGTGCCACGAAATCTCGAAAGCAAATTATCTCGAAAACAAAAATCTCGAATGTAAAATTCTCGAACAAAAAAATCTCGAAATAGAGGAAGGTTTTGAAACAGTACGGAAAAGATGAAAGCTTTTGCTGCAAATGCGAATGCTCAAATGCTTAGCTTTTTTACCTCAGACTCATATAGTGGAATTCGTGACTATTTCATGCATTGAGTAATCAATTTTCCGAAAGACGTAGGTAAGCAAATCGGGAAGTGGTTTGAAAAAAACTACATTTAGGTACAATAACCCTAAACTTCTGTATTTTTCATCTTTGGTCTTGTGCAGACGAAACAAGAAAAATCTTACCAAAAACTCAAAACAAGTTGATTCTTAGCATAGAAGACTTAAATTTTTAGCGATAAGCCGCATGCAAAATGTAAGGTAGAAAAACTTGAAATGGGGAAAGAAATGGGAAATGAGGCGGGAGTATGCCATAAAAGAAAAACAAATTTTGAGAATAATGGAAGAAAAAGAAGAGAGAAGCTATATTCGTTTCTTAAGAAGCTTAGCAGTTGCCCGTAGCTTAGTTGGTAAGAGCGTTGGCTGCTAAGCAGAACGTCGTTGGTTCGAGTCCTACTCAGGCCAAGTTTTTATTTCATCTTTCACGGGCACTGCCTCTTGCGAAGACCTGACAAATCTTCCAAGAGTATCAATCTGTCATGAAAAGTGCTTCTCAACTCTGCCGTTCGGAATCGGCGAAATGGGGAAAGAAATGGGAAATGAGGCGGGAGTATGCCATAAAAGAAAAACAAATTTTGAGAATAATGGAAGAAAAAGAAGAGAGAAGCTATATTCGTTTCTTAAGAAGCTTAGCAGTTGCCCGTAGCTTAGTTGGTAAGAGCGTTGGCTGCTAAGCAGAACGTCGTTGGTTCGAGTCCTACTCAGGCCAAGTTTTTATTTCATCTTTCACGGGCACTGCCTCTTGCGAAGACCTGACAAATCTTCCAAGAGTATCAATCTGTCATGAAAAGTGCTTCTCAACTCTGCCGTTCGGAATCGGCGTTAAATTGTAGGTCCCCTCAATTCTTCACACGCACTCAGAGAATTGTGGATGAGAGTAAGCCCCTTAAGCCTTGGCTCTTCAAGAGCTGTCGCGCCACTCTATTTATTTAAGAAGCTTAGTTCAAACTCTTTTTTGTTAATTTAATATTTTGTTGAATTTAGTACCTAAAATTTTGTTGTTTTGTTAAAAGTAAAAATAAATAAAATAATGAACTAAATTACAAAAAAATGTTTTCTTTCAGAAATATAATTAAAAGATAAATCTCGAATTAGCATTTTTTTTCGAGATGCTGGGTCTCGTGCATAGAAACGAGTAAAAGCGCTGAGTTGAGGCGGGTGAGCAATTGCTCGTAAGTCGAGTTCGATTAAACAACAACAGCTTTTGCTCAATTTCGTATGCATACAAATGAATTCAAACCAATTGCAATTACTTGAGCAAAGGGAGATCAAACGTCTAATTGTTCTTGAAGTGCAAACAAATCGTCAAGTCAAAGTGACGTAGGAGTAGAATCAAACAATAATAATAAAATAGAAACTGACGACATTTCTAAATTTGTAGTAGATTGATGGACTCCAATATATGTGGCTATACAATTTTGGAATCCAGGATCTGCACAAAATCTTAAATACAGTCGAATTTTATCAATGTTGCTGAAAATGGTTTTCGGGACTACTAACATACTATGTCCAGACATTAAATTCGGGGTTTCTGACCTTCACGTTAAATTTTAAACATTTTCTAAAACAACAAATTGAGTCGACAGTTTTTACATATTTGCAATGTTTTTTCCGTGCATAACGGTTGAAATATACCGCTTGCTCTAAGTCTATGCTGACGTAAAGGAAAGTTTTTCCAATGCAAACGTTCTTCTGAACTTTGGTATTCCGTAAGGTGAGAGTAAGGCAAGCAAACTGTACTTGAACCCAGTTTCATCTTATTCCACTTTTTTTTTGTCATCTAAACTAACTGAGCTGTTCAATGACATTAATAGCTCCATCGGAAAGACATTTTTTTATTGATGGGATGTTCAGTGTCCTTGCATCATGTGAATGCAGACGTAAGTTCTATTTTTTCAATGCTATCAGTCGGCAATTCCTATCAAGAAAACGTATTCATTATTGAGTTTTTCAATACTAAACCTTAACTCTACAACCAGTCTTAAAAGTTTAAGAAAATTGTATTACGAATTTGGACCTTGTACCAACAAATGTAGCAGTAGAAATGCTAGCGAGCGAAGCGAGCTGAAAAATGTTTGCCCAAAAAAGAATCTTTTTTATTTTCACACCCCAAATTGATTCTGTTTTGGGCAAAATTTTTTCCGCTCGCTTACCTCCCAATCAAACCAAATCGTATTTGAATGTTACAGATCGTCATCATGCTCGAAATGAATCAATGTACAGCAGCACCTGCTTGCCAGACACTAGCGTGCATTATAAGATGTGTGGTGGTTGCTTTTACAAATTTAAGAAAACGGCAACAGCTTTGAAAAATGAATTGCTCTTTCTATTTTGTCGATAAAAAGTAAAAAAAAATGGTTATTAATTAGACTTTTTTTGTAGTTGTAGTTACACTAAGAAAACTGTACTATGAGTTTTTCAAATAGAAACATGTTTGAAAACTATTTAATAATGGCAAATAGAACTCGGTTTAACCCAACCTCTTATCTATTAAAATACAAGAAAAACAATTTTGTTTGAATATAGTCTATTTGAATCAAAAGGATTCATGTTTGCCTTAGGGCTCAGTTATAGCTATCAGTAAAATCCATCAGTAAAATTTTGTTTTGCTATTTTGAATACTTTAATCTTATATTTTGAGGAAAATTTTGATGAAATAAGTTGAAAATACATTTCATCTATTTTTTTCAAAAAAGAAAAGAATGCATTTAGTGTTAAATATTATTAACAAATCAATTTTATAAATTTTACTGATGAAATTTCATTTTACTGAACAACTGACTGCCAAATGTCAAAAAAAAATCCATTTCGTTTTACTGATGGTGTTTCATTTTCTTTACTGTTCCGGTGCCATCATTAAAAAAATTACTGATGAAATGAACAGTAAAAACGAAATGCGCGAAGGTGTAAATTTACTGATAGTTATAAACGCTCATCAGTAAAAAAATTCAGATTCCAGATATTTCAATTTTTACTGATGGATTTTACTGATAGCTATAACTGAGGCCTTACTCTTTAAACATGAAATTACAATAAATGAGTTTGTTTCAAGTAAGAAAACGTTTGAAATATCTGTAAAACAATAAAACCAAACAGACCATATTAAGCTCAAACTTACATCGATTTGAAACGATCCCGAACAACTTCAGATTTTGTACACAAAAAAATTAAATAAATGAGGTATGTTTGATTCAAACTCAAAACAATTTAAAATGAACCCAAACGAAGTAAAATACAACCACATAACTGTAAATTACTAGCGTAGTCGTCGTCGATATGGTTTTGTTGTTCTCATCTTGACAAGTTGTTTTCTGTGCGAATTGTAAAATTGAATGAAAAATTTTATCGGATCGTGTGTGATTTTAACAAATAAAAAACAATGGTATTGTTTCGTTTTGGTCTCCGTTATTTTTAGACAACTTGATTTTGTTTTTGAATTTTTCAAGTCATGTGTAATGTATTTTAGAAAATGAGATTACACAAGACAGACTTAGACTTAACTCCGGAGGATATAAAGGACTTCATTCCAAATTTACAAAAAAGGTAACCTTTAAGTTTACTGATTTTTTACATTGTCATATTTATCATGCAATAGAAAACGTAATTTTGTTATAGTTCAACATCGATGATAATAGTTCAAAGGTCAGTGACAGGACTCAAAACAACAATTTTCGTCGGAGTACAGATGTATGTAAGTATAATAAAATATAAAATGTGCATTCCAAACTAGTCCTTTTTTTTTTTTTTTTAGATCGCTCCGATTACTTTGGTGCCAAACTAGTAAGCAGCGTGGTCACACCAACAACTGGCTTAGCAACATTCTCAAAGAAGCACAAATAAAGATTCACCATCGCGGATGTGACGGACAGTTTTTTTTTATATATGTAACAACTTAAAAAGGTTTTTAAGTTATGTAAACCGAACAGTTTAATAAAACTAAACTAATAAATGGTTGAACAAATTAGATTTGTGGTTAATAAACCTGACCATGAGATTGCTTGGCACGGGATCATGACGTTATCTCGAAAACAAAAATCTCGAATGTAAAAAATCTCGAAACAAAAAAATAAAAATCTCGAATGCAAAAATCTCCAACGTACAAAAATCTCGAACGTACAAGAAGGTCGAAAGACAATATATCGAAAAAATCTCGAAAAAGAAATGGTAATTCGAGATTTTTCGAGATTTTTTTTTTATTCTATTTCTGAATGAAAACGTGTTTTTGTAATTTAATTCATAATTTTATTTATTTTAACTTTTAACAAAACAACAGAATTGAACAAAATTGTACAAAATACAACAATATATACAAATTTCAACAAAATGTTAAATTTACAAAAAAGAGTTTTGAGCTAAGCTTAAGTAACCGGTATGGCTTCTTTCTTCTTTTTCTTCCATTATTTTCAATATTTTTTTTTTCTTTAAGGACATTTTCCCGCCTGACTTTAAATTCTTCCCTCATCTCAATTCTATCTACTATACATTTTGCCTGAACTGACTCCTGTGCTAAGATATCAATCAGCTTGTATAGGCCAACGTGCGGCTTACCAACTTAAACCTTAAGTCTTCTATGGTAATACTAAACTTTGTTTTGAGTTCTTGCTAAGATCTCTCTTGTTTGAACTGCACAACACAAAAGACTGAAAATACATAGGTTTTTGGTTTTTTGTACCTGTCTATCTCGAAAAAATAAATAATTTTTCAGATAATGGTTCAATTCGCGCGCGCGAATGGAACCATTATCTGAAAAATTATTTATTTTTTCGAGATTTTGGGCATTCGGGATTTTTTTTTTCGAGATTTTTGTATTTCGAGATTTTATATTCGAGATTTTTGTTTTCGAGATTATTTTCGTTCGAGATTTTTGTTTTCGAGATTTTTACATTCGAGATTTTTGTTTTCGAGATATTTGCATTCGGCGTTTCGTGGTAGACCCGCTTGGCACAAACCGAAACGTCTTTGATTTAAACATGGAAATACTGAGCAAAAAATAAAAACAATTCAATTTAAATCAACTTTGAATGAAGTAAATTAAAATAAATATATAAATGTTTATCTTAAATAGAAAATGAAGTTAACATAAACTGATTTAAGTTCAATTGAAATCAACTAAAACTTAATAGATATCATATTCAAATTAAACTCAAAACGAATCCATGCGAAATCATAGGTGTTTGAGTTTGATTTTAATATGAATCTGTTTGATATTTTTCTCAGTGTATGTTTTGACACGAAATTAAGTTTTTTTGTTTTATTTTTACGATCAAAATGTTTGTTTTCACATAATATTGACGAGTAGGTACAGATAGGCTTAGTGATTCTCATAAAACACATTTTTTCCTTTAGGACTTTTGTCCGATAGAAGATAAAAAAATTTGGGACTACTGACCCACCATAGTGGGTTATTCTCAGAGTCTTGAAAACGTAATTTCCCAATGAAGCATGTTCCAAAATGTTTAGAAACTCATTTGTTCGGAAATTCAGTTTTCAAGACTATGAAAATAATAAAAAATCGCACCAGAGTAATGCAGTTTTTGGTAGACAAATTATGTATAAGTAAATAGTACAAAATTGTAATTAATTGCAACTGTAGTAAAAAATGAAATTATATCCCAATTTGAGTGGGACATAACTTCCATAGAAGTGAAATTCTCGCCCACAAAAAGGTTGAGCTAATTCCCACCCTAGATGGGACACAACTTCACCCGAAGAAAGTGAAATTATAACTCACTAGAGGTGTAATTATGACCCATGTGAAGTTATGACCCGTGAAGTTATGCACCCGCACCTATACGTACATACTTGTTCTGGAGTTGCTCTGAAGGGCAGCGAGACGAAGTTCGCATGGTCAGGTAGTCAGATATGTTTATGAACATGAAGTTACGTTTGTTTGCCAAGATTTGCTCATTCGAATTATAACTTTTATTGTAGACAAAAAATGGATAAGGTAATTAAAGGAGAACGATTACCTATTTAGTTCATTATTTGAAAATCATAATATTTTGCTAAAAACTTATTTGTTTCTCCACCTTAAGATTAGTCCGCCATTTCTATTGTTTTGGTTATTTCATTAAGTTTAATTTGTGTTTCATACTGTCATTCATTACAAAATGAAGTTAGCTTCGATCAGCTTTTCGCTCGATGTCATTTTTTTAATCGAGCTCATTGAGCAAGCCCTGAGCGTGCTCGGAGTTCGGAGATAAGAAATTGAAAAAAAAATAGGCTTAGAGCGCTCGGTTCTTTTTTTTCGTTCCGTTTGGAATCGGCGTTAAATTGTAGGTGCCCTCGTGCCCTCAATTTTTCACACGCTTTTAGAGAATTGTTGGTGAGTGTAAGACACTTAATTTTTACCTCTGAACTCTCCGAGTGAAAGATGAAAACGAAACTTTTTATGACAGCTCAAGCTTTACTCTGAACGAATATTTGAAAACGCCTATAGAAGAATTTGTGGTATCTGGAGGATAAAACGTTAGTCAGTTCCCGATCTCCCTTTATCTGATCTGTGATTTTAAACGACACAAATGGACTGGATTCATCAGTTTTTGAGCAACAATTTTGATTAAAATATTCGACATCTTACACATTTTTTGTGGACGGTAGATTTGTAAAAAGGTCACTTAGTATAATTTTCTTAAATGACAGATAAAATAATTTCAGGAAGCATCATTATTCCATTATGAAAACTTGACGTTTAAATCCACATCAAAAAGTCATTTTCAATGGTGGTGTCCAACCTTGTGGTTCTCTTCTTTCTCACTGAACACTTCTTTGACACTCCAACTGACACTTGCCTTACGACTCAGAGGGAGTTGCCAGAACAGCTTGTGTTGTACTATGTTTTATGCGCTTTTTGTCTGTTTAAATGCTGTCTATCTGCCTTTAACAGGACTATAAACTGAAAGTTTAAATAAGCAGTAAACCTTTGAACTCGATTGTGAAATGTGTCCAAAAATATCTTTGTAATAATATTGCATGTGGCAAGCTGAAAATTGAAACAAAGTAAGCACCGAATCCACATTGTTTTACACCGCTGCTGGCGCTACTGCCGTCAATAACTGAAAAGGCACAGATTCTTCCTCTGAAAATCCCAATTGATTTCCGCTTCGTAAAAATTTACGATTTGAGTTAAGTTTTTTTTTAAACATTGTTAAACTTTGCTATTAAGTGGTTTTGACAACCTACACACAGAACTTTTCAAGTTAGATGGATCTGTGTACACCAAAACAGTTTTTGAAAACGGTTTCATGACAATTAATTTCGTTAACTCGAATATAATCCTTTAAAACATATTTTTATCAACCCCGTTTTGCATACATTTTTTTTTTTAATTAACAGTTCAATACCTGAAGCACGTCTTTGTTTGCAAAAAATTTTTAATAGCCTGTTTGTCAACATTGTTAGTTACTGTCAACAAAATATTCAATTTGGACAAACTATGCACTTTTACCCTCCAAAAATATTTTACTTTAACTTATCAACCCCTGGACGAAAAAAAATCATTTCCTATATTAAAATAAAGTGCAATAAATTCAGTCCAATTCGCCCTACGTACACTTTACCTACAATAATTCAACATACCTAATAATTTAAAAGTCAACTTTCGATAAACCAGTCGAAAATTCAATGGTCTACTTTTAAAAATCACTTTACAAAACAATTTCCCCTGCATACCCATATCCGGTCGACTTTCAAGTGCTCGCCCGGGTCCCGGCTAGAACAAAAAACATCGCCAGGATGTATGAGCATTAAATCATTACTCTTGTTCATGCAACACACACTCTTGTTTGAAGTGTGAGTTGTTGTCGGTTTATCGAAGAGGGTGGTCCTCCTATCAAGAAATTTACACACAATCGCCGTATTTCCACTTTACGCCCTATGATGTAGTCTTTTTTTTCTGGTATTGTAATATTTCCGTTATCATGGAATATTCACAATTCTGCAATATTTATAGTCAAGTGTACCTCAATACTCGCACATGACACATTATTATCTACGAGCAAGAGCAACGACCAGGACGACGCACAAAACGACTGCGATATACACACGTTACACCCTATCCATATCCCGAATAGCATCAGACCCTATAAAAATGTAAATTTGCCATTTTTTTAAGCATAATAATTTTTCATTTGATAAATATTTAATAACTGTACACATTGTATCACATAAAACAAACCAAAATGTCTGAAATTTCTCCCTAGCCAGACATTCCGGGCGAACAATATTATGCTTGCATTAGCACAAAATACACTACTGGGAATGGGGCTTTTCTATAGGATTACTTAAAGCCGCCGCGGTCGCGGCCGCTGTGGCATTTTGTTGGAAGTGGTTGCGGAGGAAATAAGGATGCGGTTGGAAATTGAAGTGGATAGATAGGACTATCGTTTCATAATATCTTGAAATGGAATGGCATTAATTGTGGCTTTTGTCGATATATCCGGTTTCCTTGAATTATAATTTGCAGTGTTTTGTGAAATTCCGAATGTTATTGTTAATTAAATTAACATTGAAAAAAAAGGTCCGACACGACTAGGTGATGGAACGAGAGCGAAAACATTAAATTTCAACTAGTTTAGCTTTTGCTGGTTTTTTTTTCCACTGAGGAATAATAGTGATGATACACTCCGGACACATTGTTCGCCGGTCTCGCCAAGGCCTTTTAGGAGAAAACACGAAAATTCATCTGCGAATCGGCAGATACAATGCCAATGGCACTGATCGGCAGGTAAGTATAATGCCCCTGGTAGTACCGATCAACAGGAACAATACCCCTGGTGCCTCTTGTGGTACGAAGCAAGTATAATGCCTCTGGTGGCACGGATCAACAGGCAAGATGCCCCTGGTGAAACGAATCATCAGGTATATGATGCTCCAGGTGGCGAATAATACGGACGGGTGTATCACTAAGAGTGGATCAGAAGGTACCAAAGCCCCTAGTGGCAATAAAAACGGACGAAATGAGTTCAAGATCAAACCCCTCACCGTTGCTGGTCGGCAGAAGTCCCGATGATGAAATGGTGGTACTATTTCAGGCTAAATTTGACCAATTATACTAAATTGATAATATAGAATTTCGGTAGTAGTAGAAGAGGCTAGTCTACTAACTCAGTGACTCAGGAGGAAGCTCTTGAGTTTCAACTCAGTGAATGAGCGCATCACGACAATCCACATCAAGGCTTAATTCACCAACATCAGCCTCATCTGCGCTCACGCCCCCACTGAGGAAAAGGATGAAGACACCAAAGACAGGTTCTACGAGCTCCTCGACAAGACCTATGAGCAATGCCCTATAGCAATGACATTAAAACCGTCCTTGGAGGTTTTAATGCTAAGCTGGGTAGACTATGAAAACAATTACACACGAACACCTGGCCATGAGGCCTCTATTTCGTGGTGGATTGATTTCCAATCCACTCCATTTTATATGCATGAATTACATGCATATTTTGGTGTATGTTGCCTTGTAGATATGGGAAAAGGCACAAAATTAGTCATTTACATATGTCCCATTTGCCATTGACTTTGTCTTCCACCATTTCCATTTTTCTCAAGTACCAGTTTGCTTTTCCCGATAAAAAAAGCCATACTGGTAAATGTGTTTTTATCTATGTAACTGAGCTTAGAGACTAACCACTCAGTTACCGAGAACGGATTTCTCGTCAACCACAGCCACTCTGAACTCCCACAAGGGGGCCAACCGCATCTGTAGTTGAAGATTCAATTAGAATCCGGGCATCAACTACCCCAGAGTACCATTTTTTTTTCAGAAGACATGGTCTGTCTCTTTTGTTATTTTGTACTCCGTGAATGTATGACATTATCATCATACATTCTATCGGATGTGTGAAATTATCACACATCCGTACAAACCAAAAGGATAATTTCACAGCTTCGTGACTTATCGGCTCACAGGAACACTGGTGTCCATTGTCATGCAGTCTTTTATCCAGAAAAGAGATGGGTGACCAATATGGAAGACTGCATGACATATTGCCATGCAACAACAACTTTTTATAAACACTCATTAGTGCCTTATTCTATCACAATGATATTCAAGTACAGTCTCATTAATCACGGCGTTTGGGTAAAAAGTGATTTTGATACATGTACAATAAAAACGTAGGTTCATTCGCCCTGACGGAGTCAGGTTGACGCTCTGCACCACTTGGAGGTTGAACCTTCCGCACATGAGCGGCAAGAAATCTGTACTTGGAATTGCAAGCAATCCTTTCCAAACCCTTACCCACTCTTCGCAGAGCGCTAAGCTGGGTAGAGAAGAAATCTTTGGTGGAATGATCGGACGACATAGCCTTCACGACATCACCTCCGATAACGGATTAAGGCTAGTCGACTTCGCTGCGGGGCGAGACGTAATGGTAGCAAGTACGCGTTTCCTACATCTCGATATCCACAAGGGGACATGGAAATCTCCTGATCAATCAAACCAGTTTGATCACATTGCGGTCGACGCACGACACTTCTTAGCATTCAAGATGTCTGCGCACATTCAGAGGTGCCAATATCGACTCGGACCACTACCTTGTTGTAGCCAAGGTACCAATGCCGATATCTCGATCAAGGCCAACACGTGAAAATGCTAGGAGAAAATTCGACGTCAAGCGGCTACAATCGCTAGATCCTTTTCCAATCGTGACTTCGAAAAACCTCCTCAGAAATCCTTTGCTGCCAGCACAAAATGTAGAGAACCAGTTGCAACACTGCCAAGCAGCCATCAGAGATGCCGCCTCTGAAGTGCTAGGCTTTACACGACCACCACAACGAAACCCCTGGTTTGACGATGAGGCTTGGCAAGCACATACAGCTAAACAAGAGGCATACAAAGCGGCGCTGCAAAGAAGGACACGAGGAGATCGAGCTCTACGAGTAAAAAAGTAGAGAGGAGCACAAACTTCCCAGAAAGAAAAAAAGGGAGAATGAGATGCTCGCGTTCGAAGAGATAGAGGGATGTCACAACAGAAACGAGGTTTGTACGTTTTATAAAAAGGTAACACAAACCACCAGGGCTTATACACCCTTAACCGAAGCCTGTAGAGACCATTGTGGGAGGATATGGAAAGACCACTTTTTCAAGCTATACAAAACCATTCATTTTGGGTGAAGCAGGCCACCAATTTCACCTACCCGACATTGACGAAGTGAAAATAGAGATATCTAAACTTAAGTAGACCAAAGCCGCTGGAGTAGACGGCCTAGCAGCCGAATTGTATATAAAGCAGCAGGCGATGATTTGGTTAGGAGCATGCACCAGCTCAACTGCAAAATTTGGTCGGAGGAAAGCCCGGTCCTCAAGAAGGAGATCCCCTGAACTGCACCAACGTCAGAGGTATAAGTCTCCTAATTATCGCCTACAAGATCTTGTCTGCCGTGTTGTGTGAACTTTTGAAGCCTTTCGGCAACAACCTGACAGGTTCTTATCAGTGTGGCTTCAGACCCGGAAAGTCCAACATCGATCAAATATTCACTCTTCGGCAGATCTTGGAGAAAACCCAGGAACTTCAAATCGCTACCTACCACCTTTTCATCGATTTCAAGGCCACGTAAGAAAGTGTCTATAGAGACCAATTACATAGAGCAATGTCTAGTCTTGAAATCCCAGAACCACCAACCAACATCGACGTCTTGGAGCCAACGTCTGCATAGACAGATATAACTTCGAGGTAGTTATAAGGATCGTCTACCTAGAATCCGCTATCAACTCAGACAACAACACCAGCGCTGAAATCAAACTAAGTATCACTCTTGCCAATCGCTGCTTCTTTTGACTTAGAAGGCAATTGAGTAGTAAAGTCCTCTCCCGAGCAACGAAACTGTCACTGTACAATACCCTCATCATCCCGGTCCTAATGTATATTGCAAAGACATGGGCCATGATAACATCGGATGAAAATGCTTTGGCCTGCTTCGAGAGAAAAATTATTCGAGTGATTTTTGGTCCAGACGAATATTCAATCAAGAACTGTACCGCGACACTGACCTAGTCAGAAAAGTTAAGGTTCAACGACTTAGATGGTTGGGTCATGTAGAGCAAATGGAAAATAATCCTCCGTCTTTGAATCCAACCCGGAAGGCCGTCGCAGAAGAGAAAGACCGCGACTCAGATGGAGCACACAGGTGGTAGAGGACTTGAACCAACTTGGCGTGTGAAACTGGAGACAGCTAGCTAGGGCCCGAGCTGGCTGGAGACGCTTGTTTGATGAAGCCCTGGTCTGAACTGGACCGTAGCGCCACCATAAGTAAGTTAGGGAGTCAGTATTTAAATAAACTTCAATTCCGTCTGGGAAAATGCTTCTTAATGAAAAGCATGTGACTTCGTTACAGAACACAAGTTAAATAAGCATGCCATTGGTTTTTTACAAGACTTCTTAACATTTCAAGAAAGCCTCAAGTTTCGATTTACTTAATTTAATGTAGCACCGGATTTACCTGCTTCTTTAAAAATATATTAAGGTACAATCCCTCAAAAGCAGTTGGCAGGCACCCTCGGTAACTTTCATTCTGCACGTGTAAATTCATGTTGAAAAAATTTCAATAATTTCAGATTTTTTTTTAACCTATTTAAAATTTAGCAGACTGAAAAATCAAATCAAGATAAATATTCGTTTGCTTGGTTCGCAACGTTAATGGAGAGAGATGAGCAATTTGCCGATTTTTTCTTCCTTTACAAATATGGTGGAGACGGAAGACCTTCAATATTGCTAAATGGACTATAAAGGTGCCTTAAGGGTGTCTGCAAAAATATATTCCATGACGAAGAAAAAAATATACGAAGTAATTCAAGTATGCTTTAAATTACATTTTACTTCATTCGATTTTCTTGAATTCTATGTCTTTCGATGTTCATATATTCTATGTAATTCGATGTTTTCTATAATAAACATAAATGGGTTTGAAAGATTTGTGGATTCTATCATTCGTGAATTTAAGTTTTTCTATGTTAATTCGATGTTTTCTATGTTTTTTTTATTTTTTGTTCCACGTTGTTACTATATATGTTCTGATTGTGTTGAAGAATGAATTTACTATTTATAAATATTCAACTCTACTTAATTCCTTAAAACCATTTTTATAAGCAACTCCACGAGACCTACCACGCAGGTACGTAATCTATTTGATGTTATTACTTCAGCTAAAATTTTGTTTTTGTCTGATGCTTCCTCGCCATTCCTTCTATTCTGATCAAGTGGCAAATGAATTATACGGTCCATCAGTTTCGACTCCGAGCCTCCAAGTCTAACCATAAAATGGCGCATTGGAAGGAGAGGGGTTCCATTCTACTTCGAAGAAGAAGAATAAAAATGCGGTCCCATGGACGACAACCGACGGAGTATAGCTATGGCTAGCAAAAAGGTGGAATAGGAAAGCACTTTGAATTCCGAAAACTGTTGTCCATTTGCGAACTATGAATTTTCCAGAACCAATTTATATTAGAATTTCAATCACGTTTCTGTGGCAAGTGATTTTTAATGTTTGCACTTTTTTTCTGTGTATTTTCTTTGGTTTCTCCTTTTTTTCTGGTTTTGGTTTGAAGCTTTGAAGGTATACAAGTTGTTGTTTTTATTCAAATTATTTTATTTTTGTTTGCTAAACTCGGAATGTGGAGGAAATCGTTGGTTTGGAGTGTGTATACTTGCTTATTACTTGTTCAATGTTAACGTCCGTCCCTAACTAGGGGTTGGTTGCTTTTTTTTCAATTTGTTTTGGGGTTTGAGGGAAACAAATGGCCATGAGTTGTTTTTTGGCTTTAAACATTTTTAATTATCGTCTGAATGAGTGAAAGAATAATTTACCTACGAAGCAGACCGTAAATAATTACATTTAAAAGTTTTGGGAAAGGTTGAGTTTGAGAACCTGTAATCAATTGTGAGGTCATTAGGTTTTTTTTATGTAGGTACCTATTGAATAGGTATTTACAAGAGAGTTATTATTTTTAGAATTCGAATAGGTTTTATGCCCCTGGTAGGGTAAGTAGTTGTTCAAACGCATGTTTTTTTTACAATAGTCGATAGAATATGAAATATCCGGAGTGAGCCAATGGTATAGCGTCTGCATTTTGAGAGTTACAATAGGATTTTACGGGTCAACAGGAACTTTACGACTCTAATATCTTCTATGCCGGTGATTGCTAAGGACGGGACTCCTTTTTTTCAATAACTTCAAGTAGACGCCTTATGAAGAATCAACAACCATTTATCGTATTTTCTGGACTCGCGCCGAGAACTTCGAAAACAGTGTTTATCCACCCAATTTATTGTATAAAAAAAGTTTAATCTCCTCCTCTCTCAAAATTTATCGGCCGATTGCACCTAATACTTTCCAAGGTCATGCTGGTAGATTTTCGTTTTCAGCTTAAGAAATATCTTGAAAAACGAATGCTTTTCAAGGAACGGCATTTCGGCATACGGCTCTCGCAGCAATAGGCCCACAAGTGATTTGAACAAATCTTTACATCGATCGTAATGGTAAAAGAAGGATTATTGCGCTAGGTATTTCTAAAGTGTTTAATAGAGTTTGGCATCAAGCGCCCCTCGTGCATTCTGCCTTTTCGGTCACCCACCGTTACAAAAACGGACGGATTCAAGTCTGCTGGCCTGCCTGAGAGTTCCGTTTTGTACCCGACACTCTTTCTTATCTTTTTTTTATTATCTCCTGTTTTATTCGGCCAAAAAAAGGAACAATTTATATTGTCCTAAGCACCATAATTCGTTGCTAATCAACTTTGAGCGGTGGATGAACTTCTACTATTGTAGGAATAAGTTACTCGATTTGCCTACTAAATTCAACTCCATGGCATCTTTTCAGTAAAAACTAGTAGCGAATTATAAGAAGACAGAATAACTTAAATCCTAAAAATATGTTTAATTTATGTTGTTGCCTTCGTTGACGTCACCTGTACATTTTTTTGCTAGCTAGTTGGTCGGGGAGCAGGTGTTAAGTGTGATGCTTCGTTACACTACTATATTTTAAACGTATATACCATATTCGTCCCATTTGAACATCGACGTAATGTTCGATGCTTTATCGTCTCTAATAAAACAGCCAGTTGCATTTCTCTCCTTACGTCCTTATGATATAGACTGTATACGCCGAAAGCGATTTAACTTGCTTACTTACTTACTTATGGTCCCTGAAGGGACATAGGGCCTCTACTAAGCCTTCGCGCCTTAGCGCCATCGTTTTCGGTTTCTGGAGATACATATGTTTCAGCTCCTTTTAACTCTTGCCTAGTGATGTTGATTCCTCCTCGAATGTCCTTCACCATGCGCTTCACGGTTACCTAGCTCTTCTTCCTTCTTGTAGGAACAGGTTCATACTATAATGCCTGACTTGCAATGCAATCGTTAACTTTCCGAAGCGTATGTCCAATCCATTGCCACTTACTTACTTACTTACTTACTTATCCGGCTCACGATCCATGAAGGGTCACAGCCTAGATACTGCAGTCTTCCATCGTGAACGATCCCTCGCATGCACTCTCCAGTCACCGAGACCAAGCGCTCTGGCATCCGCAGTCACTTGGTCCTTGTACCGTAGGTTCGGTCTTCCTTGTCGTCTTGAACCTGGGGGCTGGGATGAGAAGACTTTCTTGGCTGGAGCGTTGTCGTCCATTCGCTCGATGTGGCCGAGCCAATGTAGTCGTCTTTTCTTGGCCTTCTGGACTACATCCACATCTTGGTACAGCTCATACAGTTCTCGGTTGTATCTTCTTCTCCATTCGCCATCGTCGCATACGGGACCAAAAATCCGTCGAAGAATTTTTCTTTCGAAAGTGCCCAGTATCAATTCCCCTTTTTTACTTATCGTCCAGCACTCGGCGCCGTAGAGTAGGACTGGTAAAATCAAAGTTTTGTATAGCAGACACTTTGTCTTTCGAGTGAGGAGTTTTGAACCCAGTTGTTTGGCCAAACCGAAGCAGCAGCGGTTCGCTAGGGTGATTCTTCTTCGGATCTCCACTAAGGTGTCGTTCGTGGGATTGATGTTTGTTCCAAGGTAGGTGAACTCCTTAACTACCTCGAAATTGCTGCTACCAACAGTGACGTTTTGTCCTAGGCCGTGGACAGATGTTGCTTTGTTTGTTGATAACATGTACTTTGTTTTGTCCTCATTCACTTCAAGACCAACTAGATTCGCCTGTTCTTCAATCGCTGTGAAGGCCTCAAGCACAGCTCTCTTGGATCGACCGATGATGTCTATGTCGTCCGCATAGCCTAGGAGCTGGGTGGATTTGTTGAAGATAGTGCCCTCCGTGCTCACACCTGCCTTGCGCACTATCTGCTCCAGGACTATGTTGAAGAAGTCACATGACAACGCATCTCCTTGTCTAAACCCTGCGCAAGTTTGGAATAACTCGGATGAGCTGTTACCCATTTGCACACTGCACTGCGTATTGTTTAGCGTCATGCGGCACAGCTGGATCAGTTTGTTCGGGATCCCGAATTCAGACATCGCAATCATAAGCTCTTGGCGGTGGATGCTATCATAAGCAGCTTTAAAGTCGATGAAAAGATGGTGGGTTTCGACTTGAAATTCGTTGGTCTTTTCCAGGATCTGCCTCAGTGTGAATATTTGGTCTATCGTTGTTCTGCCTGGCCTAAAGCCACACTGGTACGTGCCGATTATTGTGTTGCAGAAAGGTTTAAGACGCTCACACAGTACGTTGGATAGGATTTTGTATGCAACATTAAGCAGGGATATGCCACGGTAGTTTTTGCATAGCATCGGATCGCCTTTTTTGTAGATGGGGCATATGGAGCTTATCGACCAGTCAGTGGGCATGCTTTCTTCCTCCCACACTTTGGTGATGACCTGGTGCATGCGGTTCATCAAAACATCTCCTCCATGTTTAAAGAGTTCCGCGGGTATGCCATCCGACCCTGCGGCCTTGTTATTTTTTAGCATTTGGATGGCTCTTTCTACCTCTTCTCTGCTGGGGGCTGGGACTGGGTCTTCATTGACTGGTCTTGCTTCTCTTTCGTCATTATCTTGCTCGACATTTTGCGCATTCAGCAGCTGCTGGAAGTGCTGCTTGAAAACATCTACAATTCCCTGTGCTTCGGTGACAAGGTTTCCTTCACTGTTTCGAAGAGCTTGTGTCCCGGTTCTGAAACCAGAAGCTAATTGCTTCGACCTTTTAAAGAAACGCCGGGTGTTGTTCTTGGCCCGAGACTCTTCTAGATCTTTGAGCTGAGAAACTGCGGATGCTCTTTTCTTTCTTCGCAGGGCCTTTTTCTCATTTCTCCTTTTCGTGCGGTACTCTTCTCTTGCTGCTCTTGTTTTCCGTTGCAGCATCTGCAGGCGCGCATTTTCCGTCTCTCTTTTCAATATCACGCACTCATCATCATACCACGGGTTCTTTTTCGGGGGTGGCTGGTAACCTATGGTGGTCTCGGCTACATTTTTTATTACTTCTCGATATTGGTTCCACAGTGTGTTGACGTCTGTAGTATTTGGGAGGACGGCGGAGAGTCGCTCGCTCAGGCGCTCGCTGTAGTCTCTGGCATTCTCTGATGTGCTAAGGCAACCGATGTTGAACTTCTTTCTTTGGGCTGCACGTGTTTTTTTTGTCGTTTGATATTCGAGCTCTAAACTTAGCCACTACCAGAAAGTGGTCAGAGTCGACATTTGCTCCTCGGAAAGTGCGCACGTTCAGGATGTTGGATGCGTGCCTTGCGCCGATTAGCACATGGTCGATTTTGTTGGTGGTTCGACCATCCGGAGATCGCCAGGTTGCTGTGTAGATCTTCCTTCTTGGAAACCTAGTGCTACTTATCACCGTATTACAAGCTGCAGCAAAGTCGATTAGTCGGAAGCCGTTATCTGTTGTTTCTTCGTGGAGGCTATGCTTTCCAACTAATCCGCCAAAGATGTCTTCCTTCCCGATTTTTGCATTGAAGTCTCCGAGTACGATTTTGACGTCGTACTCTGGACAGGCTCCGTAGGCTCTATCCAGGAGGTCGTAGAAATCCTCCTTGCTAGACTCCTCAGCATCATCGGTAGGGGCGTGTGCACATATTATACTGATGTTCTGTAATGTGGCCTTGATGCGGATCACAGCCAGGCGATCACTTATTGGCTTGAAATCCATGACTTTCGATCTAAGCCGATTTCCCACGACGAATCCGCATCCAAATATATGCAATCTTTGATGACAGCTATAATAAATGTCGCAATTTTTTCTCTTTATTGTCCCTGATCCTATCCATCGTATTTCCTGGATCGCAGTAATATCTGCCTTATACTGCGAGAGGACAGATTCAAGTTTCTGAGTTGCACCTGGAGTGTAGAGGGTTCTTACATTCCAGGTACAAACTCTCAATGCGTAGTCCGTTGTCGTTCCGGGTCTGGTTACCATAAGAGGGGGTTCATTATCCGAGGCTGGTATCTCTCTCATAACTGTCAAGTTTTTCACTGTGGAGGGGTTGTTAGCCCCTCGCACTAACCTCCAAATTTGTTGGGCCGTAGATAAGGTGCTCTTTTTTCCCGATTTGCACCCGCGCTTACAAGTTTCGCAAGTTATATCTAAGATATAACCAGTACCCGGTGGCTACCACGAGGAGGTAAAGTAAGCACTTGGTGTGTAGGAAAAGATACAGCCTAAGCCCCCAGATCCTACAACACCCAACCACCACGTCTTGTTATAATAGAGTCGATAGGTTCCTGGCCTGTCCTCCTATGAAGGTCCTCATAAGAAATTCGATTGAGCCAGAAAATTCTAAGGATTTCGCGAGGACATCTAGGGCGAAGGTTTTCAGCTTCCTTGTGATGGCTGATGTAACTTTTCAAGTGCTGCATCCACAATTCTGCGATACAGTCCTAGCTTCGTTCTTAAGCTGAGAGAGTCATTCCTCCATACTTTGGACAGCATATTAAACGCATAAAATAGGATGTCAAAGACCATCTTCGCTACCTGACCAAGCTGCGCTTAGAACATCGCTTATCACCAGCAAAAACAATATTGTCAACAGACTACAGCCTTACCTGATTTCGCTGTAAATTTCAAAATCTTCCGACAACCTACCATCATGCAGAACGAGACACTTGGATCCATAATATGTTGCTTTCATAAAAGCAATTATGTTTTTCTGGTATTCCTCTTCTTCTTAACGCTATCAAATGCCTTTTCAAAGTCAGTGAACAGCAGATGTAGTGGTGATGTTGATCGATAGTCAAGGCAACGACCACTCTGTTTTTCTTAAGTATTTTAATTGCGGCTGCGATCTCGTCTGCGGATTGGCTTGTTTGGGCAATTCAGAAGACGTGTGTTGGCTGAACAATATTGTTTTCAAAAACTTAGCAAAGTACCGTCTACCTCTTTTACCAGGTATTGTTTGGAACTATGTACACCAATCAGTTCCTTGGTTATTTTGTAAATGGTCATGCTGTCACACCTTTTTGCAGCATCTTCTGCTTCTTGTGCCATTGCGTTGATGTAATCACGCTTGTCAAGGTGAACCTCTCTCTTTTTCATGCGGTCCTCCTGATTTGAAAACATTTTTTCACAGTACTCTAATAGTGTTCGATATCCTCAGTTTTTGTGCTGCTGTTTGTTCTCATTCCAGGAAGTTCTTGAATTGTTGGCGTGTCGTGTGATTCTTTAGTCTATCGATGTTGAACTTGGGGACTCGTACTATTCCATTTGGTCCATGTGCAATCTTATGGTAGCTATCATTAAGTGGTGGTCATGGGCAAGTCAGATGTCGGTGCCTCTTCTGTCTTGGACATCCAAAAGACTGCGATTCTAATGCATTGACTAATCGCAAAGTTATCAATTTGGTTGGAAGACGCTTGCCCGTCTGACGACATCCAGCCAATTTTATGTTAAGGTTTGTACTCCAATCACAAGGCCTTTGGTTACTGCTACATGCGGGTTTGATGTCCTTAGCTTGGTTAAAAGACTCTTTGACATAGAGATTGCAAAATCCATTGAAGAACAAGTTTTTCCTTTTAGACTCTTAGTCTAGTGTTAAACTCTATATCGAATACTAAAGTGAAATTTGTTCAGACAATAATCTTCCCCGGCCTATTGCATTTGGCTGAGCCATAAACGTTGACAACAGAGGATGGTTGGCACATCTTGCGTGCTTCTAACGAAAAAATTCTTCGCATGATTGTTCTGCCTATCTTACTTAGACTTAGTTGGAACACACGGGTCGTTGAAGTTGGGACGCGAATCTGTATTGACTTCATGTTAACGGCAAAGGGTTTGTGCAAATTTTATTTACAAATTAAATGATCAATCATTTCTAAGAAAGTAGGTACTTACTGACTTTCAAATAGTTAAGTTATTCATATGGAGCCATGGTCATGTTTAAATTTTAAAAAATTAAGGTCAAGTTAAGGTCAAGACCGAATTCCGGTTGTGGCGCAGGTGAAGGCATGAAGAACTTCATCGGCCAGGCCGACGATGATGATGATTTTGGCCAAGCCTTCTAAGAATTTGAAAACTTTTTCAAGGATCGATATACCCAATGTATGTAACTTTTAATAAAAACAATCGTCCAATCCAAAGTAAAACAAAGTAATAATAATTTAATTAAGTGTTTTGCGTGCTGAGCACATGCAAAGAGCCACCTCTAAAATAATTGAAAGCATCAAATCCATTGCGTAAAAATAATCACATCGTTCAACTCGAATAAAAATCATTTGTTTACCTTTTTACATAATTTATTATTTCCCAACAAAAGAGCCAAACTAAAATACCAGCTGAGGATTATGTTTTTGTTTGGTCCTTGCAACTCTCAAGGATTCTCTTCCTCCTTTGTGTTTTTTGTTCAAGTTTAAATTTGTACCTAAGCAAACTTCCAACAAAATAAAAGTGTGTCATTCAAATCTTTCAAGGGAATCACCTTTTTTTCAAGTTCGAAACTTTTCCAGTGTGCTTTGTTGAATTTATGGGCCTTGGGGGGAACTTTGTTTGAAAACAACAAAAACAAAAACTTTCACACACTTTGTACCGCCAAAGTAATGTGCGTTTGTATGTTGGTGGCGGGCGTGTGTGCGAAGGACATTGAACAAAAAGTTTTTTTACTTCCCTTAGGATGTGTTATCCCGCAACGGTGCTTGTTCTTTTGCATATCACCCTGTTCAAATATGTTTTTTTTTTCAAAAATCAATTCAGTGAAATTTTTAAATTCAAGCCTTTATAGTCCTGCTTGATCCTTTTCTGTCTGATTTATTTGGGGAATTCGAATATCAACCAAATATTTTTAAATAATTGATTAAGCAGGACTCAAATAGCCAGAAAAAAAATTGTCATATCGTTTTTCCGTGGTGCCGTGCTGTCAAAAAAAAAGGAAAAAAAAACATTTTAATATGAATGATTGCTTTTGCTCATATCCTGCTTGCTTACCATCATGTCGCATGGCGCGGCTGGTGGACGCAAGAAGAACATCGATTGAACCGATGTCAATGAGGCAAAAGGACAACAGCGAGAGCAACAACGAAAAAACAAAACCCCAACAAAATTGTTTATTTATCCGAATGTGATGGTCGAACGCAAATGTACCCTACTATACATATATATGCAAATATACTCGACACACATACGCACACAGATTTTCGACTGTAGTGTGTAGACAGAAAAAAATTAACATTTAAATTGAAGTCACGCGGGAAACGACCAAAATATGTCAATTTATTTTTGAAAAATTACTCTTTAATACCTTTCGTTAGCCCCCGCTTTTTGCCTCAAAGCATGAGCCTACATCCAATATACTCTGTGTCGTTGAACGAAGCCCGATACTTTGTGAAAATGAGGCTTGTAGAGAGTCTACATAATTTTTTTTTTGTTTTTGCTGCTGGCTGCTCGATAATAGGATCACTGGTGGTGTATTGGCTATTTTATTCTTAACTGGAACGCACAAGGATTTCTAGTGTTCGAGAACGAGTGTGAAGAACTGTTCCTAAGGTTGAAATATGTGTGCACGCAAAGGGTGTTGGTTATAGTAGTAAGTGTAAGGCTGAATGACAATATCAGGCTGCATGACATTGTCAATTTGAATGACGATGTCAGGTTGAATGACATACCGTGACTACTCGCTGGAGGGCGGAAATGTTGTGGAAGAACTCTGGCACTCTGGGGTAAAAATACAGCAACAACTAACGAGCAGATATTAAGACTCGATAGTAACATTGACATCAAGAGAAAAACTACTCAGATGTTCGACTGTACTTATTGATTTAGAAATTATCGTTCGAGGGATAGACTTCAAATCCAGTGTACCAGGAAAGTATTATAAGAAGACCTCCACTAACTTCAGAAGTCAGTCCCATCAAGTCAGTTGCATCGAGTCAGTCAAGTAAGTAGGACTCATCCAGAAGTCAACATCAGGAATTAGAACACGTTACAGAAGGAAGGAAATCACCAGAAGACCAACAGGCAACTGACAGCCATTGTAAGGCGTAAGACCAGCTCTGGAAAGCCGTAAGAAAAGCCGGCGAAAGTCGTAAGACTAGCCGGTGAAAGCCATAAGATCAGCCGGCAAAAGCCGAAAGACCAGCCAGAGTAGTCCGTAGGACCAACCGGCCGGCGAAAGCCGTAAGAAAAACCCAGCAGCCTGGAAGCAACTGCAGTAAAGACAGAAAGGAACGTGCCCCGGATGGGCCAAGTTTGAAGCTGTCTAGAAAAGGTGATTAGCACAGGACTACAAAGAAGAGTCTTGCTGTTGTAATAATAACGAAAGGAAAACTAAACAACTAAAGTCTAAAGTACTTCTTTAGTCAAACTTCTGGAACTGCCGAGCAAAACCTCAACCTTTGATAAAAACTACCGTTATTTCTTTTGGTACGAAAATACTGTTTTTGGGCGTACCCCTGTCGACCGTACAGCGGAAGCCAAAACTGAAATCCGAGCACCGCAAGTACTACCACCAGATTGTAATGTGATTAAACTGGGCACATTCGAGTTGAACGGCTAAAGAGTTTAGTTTAGTACAACTTTAAATCGACAAAAGAGATTTTTTCCCGACTTCGTGTACTTAAGTTATTGTTCTACGAAAAGTGGTTTGTGGTGAACATACCAAAATTTCGAGATTATCGACTTCAGTGATGTAGGTGCAACGCTTTTGATAGTGGCAAGCGGGTTTTTTCCGCTTTTACGACAAGACATCATTGAGTCTTGGACGCATTAAATTTGACACGATTTTTCAATCCCCATTTCCTGATGCTGTAGAGCTTCGAAATTGGTGAATTTATCAAACGTTACCGTTGAAGGTCCACGTCCATAGTATGAACAGTGAAGAGCACCATCGTCAGTGAAAAAGTAAAGTTGTCAGGTAGGTACTTTTGTTCGGAGGCTGAGGTCAGCTCGCCGATCTTTCTAGAGTAGCAGAACCCTTAACATTAGTCAAGTTTCATTATTAATTAAATTACAATGGTCTTATTAAAAATCATAAATCTAGCGTCGTCTTATTCTGGTGATTTTTTGTAATCCTTCTAATCTGAAGATCACTTCAGTATTCTGTTGAGTCAGCTTCGATGGTGTCCATTAGTGCTAGTTTAGGGTCGAAATATGGGTGTAGATATAAGAATGCAGGTCAACAATGGAACCTTTACCACTCTTGGGAGGTAGTCTATATCTGTTTAACATAATATCACGAAGGAATCCGGTAAATCACTGACGAATCCGGTATATCACGGACGAATCCGGTAAATCATCGACGAATCCGGTAAACCTCGGACGAATGCGTTCAATCAACAGAACAAATTCTGGCTACGGTATTAGTATATGTGAGAAGACCTTTTACCACTGGTTGGGGGAAACTTAAGTCCGGTTAGTCTGGTTTTATACTTACCACTCCGTATAGGACGTGTCTGCTCACTTTGAGTAACTAGATTAAACTGATTTTGTCAGTTTTTTTTTTTACATTTTACATTATTGTTTTATTGAACCAAAAAATATATATACATTGGTACTTATTCCTAAAATTATTTAACACTTAACAATACAGGTAATTTGACACAAAATCGGCCTAAAAATCTACAATGACTTAATTTAAAATATTAATATACTTAATTATAATTGGCTTAAAATGTATTCCATGGCGTGGTTCATCTCAGGGTGTTCAGTCCTGGTTGTCCTATTGTTAGTTGGTTTGGGTTGGGTTGCGGCATCTAGCCGCGTTGATATGCTGACTCCAGGTCAGCATAAAAGGAAACTGCTTCAGCGTTGTCCGTTGTCAATTTCTCGGGGATATCCATGGCACTCAGGTACCTTGGTTCGGGATGTCGTTCCTCGTTGGTCATCCTTCTCATCAGCGGATTGGGGTGGTTGGTAACGATTTCCATCATCTTTCTAGCTGCGTCAACTAGAAATATGTCCAGTGGCTTGATCCGGGCTTCCTCGTAGAGCCGCTTATTGCTGAAGTACTTGCGCCTTTGCCTATCAAAGTGTAGTCCAGTGCAAATCCTTAGCAGCTTCCTTTCAAATAAAAGAAGTTTCTGCATCGCTGTTTTGGAAATGGTAAACCATGCTGGAAAGCAGTAGCTGATAACTGGCCTGAGGAGTTGCTTTTAGATAAGCAGTTTGGTTGGCTTACTGAGTCCGGTCCTCTTCTTCAATAGGGGATTGATGCGGTGGAAGGCTAGGTTGGCTTTGGCAAGTACAGCTCTTGAGTGCGGGTTGAAGCGAAACAGCTCGTTAAAGTTAACTCCCAGGTATTTGGCATTCCTTTTAGTTTTTATTGTTGATCCATTAGGGAACTTCAGTAATAGGTTCCTGCATGCTGCCGCCGATCTACAGCGGCTGCGGTTGAAAACCGGTCTCCTGAAGCAGACCAACTCCGATTTGGCGGTGTTTATCCTGATTCCCCATTTGGTGTAGTACTCGTAGAGTCTGCATACGTGGGTTTCAACTTTTCGGATTGCTAGGACAGGTGAGATGGATGAGGCGTATGTGAGAGAGTCATCTGCAAAGAGCAGATTCTCACAGTCTGATGGTACAGGTTGGTCCGACGTCATTAGGCTGTAGAGAAAGGGTCCGAGCTTCGATCCCTGCGCTACTCCAGCCAAAATGTTCCTTGTTGTTGATTTCTTACTATCAGCTTCCACGAAGAATTTCCTGGAAGAAAGAAAAGAAAATAATATTTTGATTAGTGCCTGAGGGATACCTAAAATACGGAGCTTGTGGATGAGAGCCTCAATCCAGACGCTATCGAATGCTTTCTCAACATCCAGAAAGCATCCTACTGTAACACGGTGACTGTTGAGAGCTGAGGTGACGTCGTTTTGGAATTTCACCAAGGGATGTAAAGTGGAGTGACCTTTGCGAAAACCAAACTGCATTGCGGGGATGATGCTGCGTTCGTTGCAAAATCTTTTCAGTCTTCTGAGTATAATTTCCTCCAGAATCTTGCTCATGTTGTTAAGAAGGGATAGAGGCCGGTAGTTGCAGACCAGGTTGCTTGCTTCTTTCTTCGGGATGGCCACGATTTTTACTGTTTTCCACTTCTGTGGAAAGTAGCAGTTGTTTATGCAGTTGTTGATGATAATCGCTAGAATTATCATCACAACTTGCGGAAGTTTCTTTATTATAAAGTTGGAAACACCATCCATTCCAGTTGATTTCTTTGGCCTAAGACTGCCGATGATTTCTGCAATCTCCTCCTGATTGCAGAATTGCTGGTGTTCTGCTGGATCATCAGCTGGACAGGCATCGTTGAACTGAACTGCTTCAGTATTGGGTTGCTGGATCAATTGGATGGAGGCGTCGATATCCATACGGAAGGCTTGGTCTGCTGATGGGGAAGGTGTGAAGCTTTGCTCAAAGTGGTTGGCAAAGGCTTCGACCTTGTCTGTTGTTGTTGCTGAGCATTACTTCCGGAAGTGGCTTGTTTTTCCCAATAAGGCGGTTTATTTCCTTGAATGCGTCTGGTCCTGGTTTAATGGCCTGCAGCCTCTTCTTGAACGCGATGTCGTTGTGGTGTTGAATAGCGTTTCGGAACATTATGTTGGTGTGTTCCAGTTCTTTTTTGGCTATCCTGTATTCCAGATTGACGGTGTTGAGTTCCCGATGCAGTATCCTTTGGAGGCGTTTCCTTATCCTCTGTCTGTGGGCGTATAATACTTGCACATACTCCGGTAGATGCTGGTAACGGTCCTTCGATGACTTGGGTACTTTTTGTACCTCAAGTGCATTGGAAAGAGCTGATTCCAGGTTGTCGACCGCGCTGTCAATTTCCTCGGTGGTTAGGTTCCTGTTTGTGGGTGGTAGGTCAAGATTGTCTTCGACGTCTCTCTGCAGTCTTTCGATGTTGAGCTTCCTGTAGTTGATAAACTCCGCTTGAGGCCTTGCTGTTAGTATCGCTGGTTGATTCAGTTTCACTGAAAGCAAAACTGCTTCGTGGTCCGAGTCACTTGGCACTATGGAGCAGGTGTAGTTGCAAATTTCTGGAAGTATAAAAACAAAATTAAATGTAACAAGGAAGAAGTCTAATGTTGATGGTGTTCTTGGGACCGTTGGTTTTGGCTGTGAGACCACGACCAAAGAATGCTCTTCGCTGTTGGTATCCATCCAGTCCACAACAGCCTTGCCCTCGGTGCTGTCGGAAGTATCCAGCCAACGTTGATGTCTCGCATTGAAGTCACCGCCAATGAGCCCATATGTCGACTGTTTTACTGCTCGGTTGAGGGTGTGCAGGTCGATATGAATATTTCCAGAGGTGGAGCCACATTTGAAGTATGAGCTGACGATGGTTAGTGTTTCTCCGTATCCCAGATCTATACGGACAGCTGTGGCTTCACTTGTACGGAGTCCTGAAATCAGTACTTCCTTGCTTGATGCGGAGATTAAGTCCCTCATCATTATGGCGGTTCCTCTTCGGTCATCGGTTTTGTCTTGTCGGAAGGTTTTGTATCCCACGATGTCTATGTTGTTCCTCCTAGTTATGTTGGTTTCGCTGATTAGTATAATATCCGGTTTGTTGTTCCTCATGAACATGTTGAAGGCTGTCCTCTTTTCCAGGCTGTATAACGAATTTACGTTATACGTCAGTATGCGGAGCTTCTTTAATTGCATATTTGGAACAGGAAGGTGGCCAGGGCCACGGACTTCTCTCCTTCACTCAGTTGGGCGTAGTTCGAGGGAACGGCATTCTTAGCTTTCTGCATTACAGAAAGAAGATTGCCTCCGAAGATTCGTTGGACTTCTGTGTTGAGATTTATCGAAGGGGCCTGGTTCGATGTTGGTCTTGGTCTTGGTTGGGAAGGTCCTGAGTGGGTTGGGGTTGGTCTTGCTGGGGCCTTTGAGGTTGAGGTCTTTGCTTGATGCGACTTCTGTGTGTTGGTTGGTCCATGTTTGAGTGTGTTGGCAAACGATATAAATTGATTAACTCCTTTGCAAGCTGATTGTGTTGCGAATAATTGCCGTGCCTTCTTTTCAGCTTCCATTTTGTTCTTCTCCGTTCGTTTTTTTACAAGGGTTGGGCAGCCCTTGAAACTAGCTGGATGTCCTGTCTTCTGGCAGTTGGCACACCATACTTCGAGTCCTGTGTTGACGGTCATTTTGCATTGGCCTGGTTCGTGTGTCTCCTTGCACTTAACGCAGACATATTGACGTCCGCAGTTAGTTGCTACGTGTCCAAACCGTTGGCAGTTCCGGCATTGTACGATGTCTGTGGATTGCAGCCGCTCCCAATGAACTCGTTGGTTCATTATGAGTGTTTTTGTGAACACTTCGTTGATCTCAAAATTCTTGCTGAGTTCTACAACAAAGTTGTTGTAGATCTTGTTCTGGTTTTGAAGGGAGTCACTTTGATGACTGGCAGCCCTTCAATCTTGAGCTCGTCTTCCACTTCGATGGCTGCAAAGGTACTGTGAATACCCTTTAGAAGAAGCAAATTCTTCCTTTCCTCCCTCGGTGTAAAGGAGTTGAACTCAATTTTCCTGTCCTTGAGGAAGTCCTTCAATTCATCGAATGTACTTCTATTTGCTGCGCTGATAATAGTTGACTTGCTGTTCCTGTTCTTGAATGTCACCTGTAAGTTCTTGCTTCTGCAAAACCTGCTGATTTCAGCTATGTTTGCAGAGTAGCAGAAAATAGGTGGCATCTTAGATGTAGCTGGTGTTGAAGGCTTTGCAGTTGCTGTTAGCTCCTTTGTCGGTGGTTGAGTTGCTTCTGTTGCGGGAGCTGGTTGCTCCTTTGTCTGTTGTTGAGATGCTGATGAGGCGGATGCTGCTAATTTTGCAGGAGCTGATTGCTCCTTTGTCTGTGGCTTTGATGTCCTTGATTCAGATGAAGTGGCTGTTGATGTTGTTGCAGAAGCTGGTTGCTTCTTTGTCTTTGGGGCTGCAGGGGCCTTTTTTTCGTTCAGATGTTTCTTGACGTTTTTCCCCTTCTTCTGATTCTTCCGAATCCTCTTTTGTCCCGGTTGGGGTGATTCACCAGCTTCGTTGGTCGAACTGGTACTATCATCCTCACTGGATTGTTCCTCCTCGCTGACCGCTTCGTCTTCGCTGGCAGTCTCTTCTTCGCTGGTGATCGGATCTTTTTCCTGATCCATGGCGTTGCTTTCTTCCTTGGGTTCATCCATGATGTTTTTAAAGACCTGGTTCATATTAAGTACAAATTGCTCTCCCAGATCAGACCTAATCTTCTTGAGAAGCTTAGTGAGCAAATCTAGGGCTTCGTTTGTGTTAAGCTGATCCATGCTGAAATCGTTCCTGGAATCCACCGAGTATCCGTAATCCTCTTAAAACAGGTAGCGCAGGTAGAAATGGCACTGCTGAACCTTTTCTGGGAATTACCGGATTACAGTTGTTAATTTTGGGTAGTTTTTAAATTTGTGTATTATTTTTTATTTTTTAATCCGCTCACGTCCGTTCGCACTGACTGAAGGGTTAAGAATGACTGATTTTGTCAGAGCGGGTAGGTGGCTATTTGTAGACTGTCCGCATGTTATACTTACTGCCACTGGTCGGCGAGGGTGTGGCGGTAGGTTGGCAGCTGTTTTATGTATGCTGGATTTGCTTTTGTTTTGATTCGGATAGCAACAGGTTTATTACTGGTTCGGAGCGGCTAGTAGCTAGTATTTGTTTTTAACTTGTGTATTGGTCGGTGACTCGGCGGAGCTATCAGCAACTGATGTTAACTGGTCGATGATTATTCCAATTTCTAGACTCGAGAAACTATTTATACCACAATACTTTATAAAGTGTAAAAATAACCGTAGGGCGGGAACTTGTAATAAGTCAAAAACGATTTGAAGCTTAAGACTGCCGGTTTTTGATAAAAATAACGTAGAGTGTGTGTATACGTACACATTGGAGTCCTGGTGAACGTTCCGAAAAAAGCTTTTAATCCAACGAAGAAGAGGTTTTCCTTAGTCGAAAGCACATGTGATGTAAGCATATCCAGTTTTTGTTTTGATATTGACATTGACATTGACATTACAGTACTTCGCACATGAATGATACGAACTACAGACACATAGCAGCACTGGCGACTTAGGCCATCGGCTGGGACTGAAACAAGACAAACGAGAGAGAGACAAATAGACACATAGAACATAGAAGGAAAGAGCACATATCATAAACCTACGTGGCACAGAGAAGGAGGAGGAGACATAGATTTATATTGTTTATAGGTGGCCTCAGCAGGGGTGGATCCAGAGACTCTTGTCAGGGGGGGAGGAGGGGCGGTGCTCTTGAAAATGTTGACTTAATAGAAAAAGAAAAAGGTCTTCAAAAGCAGTTTTAAATTACTTTGTACTTGTTTATTTGTTTATCACAGATTTTAAGGATAAAAGAAATTATAGATTAACAGCTCACTTAATAATATAATCACATGACAAATTATTCGAACAGAGATATAACAAGTACAATTTCACAATGCGAAATCTAATCGATGTTTGCTTTGAGCAAATCTATCTAAATCTGTCTATCGTAGCAAAATTTGAAAAGTTCTCTCTCCACTTGCTGCACTGAACACTTAGGAAACAAAAATTTGGAAGAGCACGCGCAACGGATCAAAAATGTTATGATCAATAGCTGGTAAGCATCCCAAGCTTGGGAAGTGTCAAGATTGATTTTCTGCGAGCAGGTACAATACCAAACTTATGTAAAAAAAAACTGCTTCTATGGCAGGTCTCAAAGTGGTGCAACAATCGATTTCCATCTTGGAGGAACTACTCAAGAATATACACTAGTCAAAACAATTAAAGGAACACTTGAAAAAACTCAAAAATGGAGTGGTTTTTTATAAGGCTGTATCTCAGTAGAAAAAAGTCGGATTGAAGTGAAATAAAAAGTTTTTCAAAGGTTATCATTTTTTATTTTCAAATTACTTTGAGTTAAAAAAGTACCGTTTGTCGTTTTTGCTTGAGCGAAAAAAATGTTCACTCAATTTCAAAATAGAAATAAAAAATAAACTTTGAGGTTTCATAAAATGAGCGGAAATTTTTTTTCAATCCAACCAATCTAAGATTCAATTTGAGAATTTTGCTGGCTATAATTCACTGTTTGGTTCAGATCGCTACGATTTTTTTTCTAATCAAAAAATGGGTTTACATGCAAAAACACAATTTTGACTTTGGACCCTAATAACTCTGCTAAATATTGACTTACAAAAAAACTAAAGACAGATTTGAAAAATTCATTAAATTTTCTACACAAAAACATTTCGAAAGAATAAAAATATTGTTTTTTTCAATCTTTTCTATCACTTTAAAAAAAGGTCCAAAATACGCATTTTTCAACTTTTTCATAAAAACTACCGTTATTTTGTGCTGTTCAGTGATACAACTAATCTGAGGCTTAATTATTAAAGCTCATAAAATTTACTTGATTTTGGTGAAAATTTTACATCAATACGATTAACCGTTTCTCTGTTTCGATCAATCAAACTTACACAACACTTTTTTTTCAATTTTAAGGAAAGTTTTTTTTTGTCTTATTTTTCTGTTCTTTTGAATTTGTTTATTTTTTAAATTTTTTTTTATTTTTTTCATTATCATTATGACTTTGTGAAATTTGGACGAATTTTCGTCAAAATCAAGTCAAAATTGTGTTTTTGCATGTAAACCCATTTTTTGATTAGAAAAAAAATCGTAGCGATCTGAACCAAACAGTGAATTATAGCCAGCAAAATTCTCAAATTGAATCTTAGATTGGTTGGATTGAAAAAAAATTTCCGCTCATTTTATGAAACCTCAAAGTTTATTTTTTATTTCTATTTTGAAATTGAGTGAACATTTTTTTCGCTCAAGCAAAAACGACAAACGGTACTTTTTTAACTCAAAGTAATTTGAAAATAAAAAATGATAACCTTTGAAAAACTTTTTATTTCACTTCAATCCGACTTTTTTCTACTGAGATACAGTCTTATAAAAATCCACACTTTTGAGTTTTTTCAAGTGTTCCTTTAATTGTTTTGACTAGTATATATGTGTATATACATACAAAGATCCAAAGAACAGTCATACTTTTCCAAATCCCGTTTTATTTTCCACGTTTTTAATACTCCTATAGGACATTTTTGGAGATAGGCAACCATAACCAAGCTGTTAAACAATAATTACAATATCTACTACTTTAATTCAATGAATTGAAGTTGATTTTATTATAGGTATTATGTAAGCTAAATTTTGATATTCAAACTTTCCAGAGGGAGTATTATTGTAACGGATCCGATTTTGTGAATCTCCAATTTTTGTATCAAACCATTTTTTCAGGATTTCTATATGTGTGTATGTGCGTTATGCTTTTTGTGCTCGATAATCTCGCTTTATTAAGAACTAATTAAGTTTTCAGGGATAACGGTCTAGCGATTTTTACTCAGAATTAAACATTTGAAAGTTTTTAAATATTCGTCATATATGCATGAAAATTATGATTATTTCGCGAACCGCTCAATTACTTGATTGAGAACTGAATAAGTTTTCAGCTAAAAAATCGAACGAAATCAAGTATTCATCATTTATTCATGATAATTTCAGAGTAAAATGCAACATTAGTTCGAAAAAAATTATTTATAAATGTTAGAAAATATATTATTTCCCAATAATCTATATATATAAAAGAACAGCTTAATTTTTGTGTTCGTTCGCTAACCGGGCACAGTGGTTGACCGATTTTCCTAATTTTTGCTCTAAATGCAAGAGGTTTTAGGGTAGAAGGTTTAGCAAAAATAAAATGTATATTTTTCAAATGCAGTGAAATGAAAAACGGTGCCAATGTTAAAAAAATATATTTTTTTCACTTCAAAAAAAAAAAAAAAACAAATCTAATCGATTTCAATTTTCGAAAATTGTCAAATCGAAAAAATTTTAAATGAACATTTAGTATTTGCTATACAAACATATGAGTACATTACATACACATATGTAGATACACACATGGTCAAAGAAGAGAAGAAATACAAAAAAAGTTGGATCATCATTGTCGCCACAACCGTGATCCGCAAATTCTTCTATGTATTCCGGCCAGATCCAGTTTCGCACCCACAGGCTTTGAGCGTCGTCGTGGTGTACGCTATCCTTCCAGGCAAACATAACAAGATTTTCGGTATATTCAACGCTAATAAATATTATTCCATTCGCGTAATAAGGCGTCTTTTAATTGCTTTTTATTGTGGATATCATGGTTTCTAATTTTTTTTTTTCAAGTGTGGTGGAGTTTTAAGGAGGTGAGGTGTCTTATATAAGAGCCGCAATAAGTGTTATGTTCGGTATACTAAGGATCATTACATATCCTGTTGGAAAAAAAACGTTAATAATGCCCAGATGTACCGCATCTCAAATTTTTTTTAATAATAGCAATTTAAACATATTAATTCATTACCCCTTCGATTATTTCTAATATTCTTACCCCGGATGCCGCCATATATCCCCATACAATATCACCCCCACCGCCATGCTTGACGGTCTTAACTGTACATTTTGAATTTAAGGCTTCATTTGGGTTTCTCCACACTTGCAATCGCCCGCGTATTTCTGCCTCCATATTGTTATCGGCTGCTAATATACTGACCCAATGTATCTAATTGAAGGATCGCACTACTTCGAGCTCGTACTCCTCCTAATAGTTGGTCTGCAGACAGGACCACCACGAATTTAGTTTTTTTTTCCTATTAATTTAGGTGGCTATGCCCTAAGCATATTGGTTGCTGACAGGGTTAAAAGTGGGACCAGAAATTGAAATACAAATAGTTAAAGAAATTAAAATGAAAAGTAATTAGTAACTTTTATTTCTTTTGTGACAACATTGAGTAATACTTCAATAATATCCTAACGACATCACTGTGTTATCGCTGTTTGGTTGTTGTTTGTTTTGCTCCATTAAAAGTATCTTGTTTTCTCCTCGAAACAATTGTGAATAATTTTAAATTACTTTAAAAGTGTGACAATAAGTGATCCTGAGCCTTGAGTCAGGATTTGACTCTGTGTATTTCTTTAAATTGTTCAAAATCTTGAAAAACAAATATTTTGTAACATTTTGTGATTTGGTTTTTCTGTGACATTTTACTTTTTTCTCCTACAAGTTTATTTCTCAGAGAAAATAATAATAATAAATATCGTAAACATTATCACTCAAAGTTTCGAAATAATACATACTGTATGAGTACCTCCCTTCACCAAACCTAAATTCACTACTATCTGTTTTACGTGTTATATTAACTATCGTTGCATACTTTGAGGAGTAAAATTCAAATTCAATATCAAAGCCGATACCAAATACACGAACCATTTTGCACCCTCCAGCAACGTCGTCGCTACATACTCTCAAGCAAGTATACTATCATTCATACTGTAATATTCGGCTTGGTCCGACAATTAAAACTTATTCACTTTTTAAATAAAACACAAATTCACTTTATTCAAATCACTCACAAACTTATTTATTCAACACTTTCAATTATAACTTTTCAAACACAGTGTACTTTACTTATCGCAGTTCACAATCAACTATATCGTTTCGATTTCGAATCGGGTATATATAGTCCTGATAATGGTTCTAGAAACTACTAAACCGAATGTTCCAGAAGTTCTCTTTTTAACCACTAGATGTTGCCCCTCATTTTTAACTGTTATACACATAAGTGTTTACTACTACAATTAAACGATATTAAGTAAAGAGAGTATGTACATTAAATAAACAAGAGATACGGAGTAAGTAAAGAGATAATAAAGTATACACATTAGTATTAGACATTACAATAGAAGGAGATACAGAGCGTATGAGATAAATAAAGTGTATACACATTACATTGCCCCCTCCTTAGGATTGATCGTCCCGAACAAATCCATCATCTTCATCACCACTGTAGCGATGTAGTCGGTCGCGATGTACGACTTTAAGTTTACCTCTGACTCCTTTTTGTATCCGGTACACGACGTCGTTGATTTTGCTAATCACTGTATATGGGCCTTCCCAGTCCCGTTGAAGTTTCGGTGACAACCCCTTTTGTCGATGGGGATTGTAAAGCCACACTCGATCTCCTGCTTGGAACTCTGTTGTTGTCGCTCGTATATCGTAGCGTGTCTTCATTCGGTCACTGAACATCTTTATTTTTGACCTGGTATCGTCGTGGATCTGAAGGAGTCTTTCCCTGAGGTCATCCAAGTAAACATCCTCGGCTTGCGGTTCCGACGTGGGACATCCAAATTTGATTTCGCTCGGCAGTCTGATGTTCCTTCCCATTAAAATCTCAGACGGTGTATGGCCAGTTGAGCTATGTCTTGCACTTCGATACGCCATCAAAAACAGTGGAATGTGTCGATCCCAATCTCGCTGGTTGTCGTCCACAACTTTGCAAAGATGTTCCTTCAGGGTTCGGTTGAACCGTTCGACCATGCCATCAGATTGTGGGTGGAGTGGTGTTGTTCTTGTCTTCTTAATGTGAAGAAGCCCACAAACTTCCTGGAATATGTTTGATTCAAAGTTCCTTCCCTGGTCGGAATGCAGTTCTAATGGAACACCGAATCTGCTCACCCAGTTGAACACAATTTGGTCTGCGACTGTTTTGGCTTCTTGATTCGGTATGGCGTATGCTTCAGGCCACTTGCTGAAGTAATCCATGACGACCAGAATATAACGATTTCCATTATTTGTTTCCGGAAATGGACCCGCCACGTCTATTGCAATCCTTTCAAAGGGTGATCCGACATTATACTGCTGCATTTGGCTGTGATTCTTTTTGTTCGGGCCTTTGGTGGCAGCACAGGTATCACATTTTCGGCACCACTTCTCGACATCTTCCCTTGCATGTAGCCAATAGAATCGTTGTCGAACCTTTTCTAGCGTCTTGTTTACTCCTAGATGGCCTCCCGAAACTCCATCATGCATCTCTCGCAGAACGTCCACAATCTTCGATCTCGGTAAGACTAGCTGCATTACATAGGACTTTCCATCTGCTGATTCCCATTTACGTCGAAGGACACCCTCTTGGACATGCAATGAGTCCCACTGTGCCCAATAGGCCTTTAGAGCCGGACTTCTGTCGGAGATATCGGCCCATTCTGGTTTTTCCTGGTGTTCCTTGCATGCGAGGATGGGTTCAATATCTGGGTCCTCTTGTTGAGCCTTCCTCAACTCGTCGTTGCTCCAGCCATAAATGGGATCGGTTCTGGTTCGTTGAACAGTAACCACTTCTTTTTCTTCTTGGCGTCTGCAATGCTTACAGTCTTGCTTACATGGTCTCCGAGACAGTGCATCAGCATTTGAGTGAAGCTTCCCCTTCCGATGTTGAATTTCATAATCGTACGTCTGCAGCCTCTCAATCCATCTCGCCACTTGACCCTCTGGATTCTTGAAATTCAAAAGCCAGTTTAGTGCTCCATGGTCGGTTCGGAGAAGAAACTTCTGTCCATAGAGATACTTATGGAAGTGCTTTGTTGCCAAAATCAGTGCAAGAAGTTCTCTTCTGGTCACACAATAGTTTCTTTCCGACTTTGAGAGTACCTTGCTGTAATAGGCAACCACCTTTTCTTCGCCATCATGTACCTGTGACAATACAGCACCAATCCCGACATTGCTGGCATCAGCATCAATGATGAACGGTTTTCCTGGAGTCGGGTAGGTCAGCACTGGTGCATTACACAAGCGTTGCTTGAGCTCTTGAAAGCTGCGCTCGCACTCACCTGACCATTTAAACTGCTTTCCCTTTTCCGTTAGCTGATGTAGACTCTTGGCGATCTCAGCAAAATTCTTGACGAAGCGCCTATAGTAGGTGGCTAGACCCAGAAAGCTTCGGAGTTGATGTTTGTCCTGTGGTGTTGGCCAATTCTTCACGGTGTCAACCTTATCAGGATCCGTCTTAACTCCTTGGGATGAGATGATATGTCCCAGGTATTTCACTTCGGTTTTGAAGAGTGAACACTTTTCTGGATTGAGCTTGAGGTGGGCTTCTCGAAGTCTTTGAAACACGGCTCTCAGATTTGTACAATGTTCGTCAAATGTTTTCCCGTATACGATGACGTCATCCAAATAGACCAGGCAAGATTTCCAAGTGAGTCCTTGCAGGACGCATTCCATAAGGCGCTCAAAAGTCGCTGGAGCATTGCACAGTCCAAAAGGCATCACTTTGAACTGCCACAATCCGTTTCCTGTCGAGAACGCTGTCTTCTCTTTGTCTTCAGGATGGATTTCTACTTGCCAGTACCCACTTTTCAGGTCCAACGTTGAGAACCATTGTGCTCCTTCCATTGCGTCCAGAGTATCGCTGATCCTAGGCAGAGGGTAGCTATCTTTCTTGGTCACATCGTTCAACCTTCGATAGTCCACGCAAAAGCGGGTTGATCCGTCTTTCTTCTTTACCAGGACCACTGGAGACGCCCAAGGGCTTTTTGAGTTTTCGATAAGACCCTCTTCTTTCATGGTGGTTATCAGTTCTTCAACCTCACCTTGTTTGGCTAGTGGAAGGCGTCTTGCAGGTTGACGAATCGGCTTTGCATCCCCGGTGTTGATTCGATGTTGAACCAGTTGTGTTCTGCCATATTTCCCTTGCGATGATGAAAAGATGTCTGCAAATTCTTCGAGGAGACCTTCTGCAGTTCTTCGTTGTTGTTGGCCAAGATTAGAGGACTCGAGAATGTTCGTCTTTATGGAGTTCAGCTCTTTGGACTTCAATGTTTGCCTTGGGTCTTCTTCGCTGATCCTTGTTATCGCTGATACAGATTCGCATTGTCCGACAATCTCACCTTTTCTAAGCTTAACTTCGTACGGCTTGATGTTGAGTATTCGTACGGGAACCATGTTCTTTACAGGTCTAACAAGAGTCTTCCCAATGGTGACGTTTTGGGAGGACTTTACAGATGCTGGTTCGACCATGAGGTATCGATGGCTGCCAGGCTTACCTTTCAATTTCGTCCACACGAATACTTCTGAAGAAGCAGGCAAAGTCAGATCTTCTTTAATGACGGTTTTCACAGATAGCGAGGTCTCATACGAGTGAATCCCATAGATCATCGGAATCTCGATGTTTCGATATTTCAGGACTTGGTTCCCGATGTCCAATATCACTCCGTGATCTTTCATGAAATCGACGCCGACAATGCACTCGTCGCATATATCTGCTACCAGGAACAGGTGAGAGAATTCCAGCTCTGCCATCCGGATCTTAAGACGTACCTCACCATAGACTTTTGCGGATTCTCCAGTTGCAGTCCTTAGACGATAGCTATTGGTGTTGTGGAGCCATGTCTTCTTAACGAGGTCCTGCCGTACAATGGACGCCGTGGCACCGGTGTCGATGGTAGCCACACATTTGTTGCCGTTTATACTTGCTTCCACGGTCAGGCTCTTGTTGTCACGTTTCGTTTGAGAAACCTGGATGGTGTTTCTGTAGCTATCGGTACTAGAAGCCAGCTTCTGTCCCTCGAAATTGGTGGGGTGGGAAACAACTTGAGAAGCAACATTGTTGTAGGTGTAACTTTGACCAGTTGACATATTTCTGTGTTCACAGTGTTGGCATGCGGTTCCTCTTCGCGGTAATCTGCACTGTCGTTGAAGATGCCCGGTCTTGTTGCAGTTCCAGCATCGTGCTGGTCCGTCTCGCTGACTCCTTTCCAGAGTAGCCTTCTGACAAGAGCATTCTTGGACTTCCAATTCTCTCACGCTATGCACGTTTTGGGAAGCTTGTTCTGCGGCTTCCATTGTTAGAGCGAAAGCCAATGCTTCTGGTAGTGTTTGTTTTCCGGCAGTGCGAATAGCCCTTTGGAGATTTATATCGCCCACAGCTCTCACAAAGGCTTCAACAGCAAGTTGATTAATTATCTCGTTGCCAGCTGTTGGGTATGCCAGGTGAACCAGTCGCTCGATATCTGCCTGAAGCTGCTGCAGAGTTTCACCTCTTTTCTGTGCTCTATTGTTAAGCTGAACTCGGAAGACTTCTGTCATGTGGCTATCCCCAAACCGCTGTTCGATTGCGTTTACCAGAACTTTGAAGTCACCGTTCTTCTCTGCTGGGATGATTTGTAGCAGTTCAGCAGCTGCTCCTCTCAAGGCAAGCGTAAGGGCAATGTATTTTTCGTCATCGTCCCAGCCGTTTGTTAACGCTGCTGCTTCAAACTGTTTCTTGTAGATTGACCACGGTATCTGACCATCAAAGCTTGGAGGATTCACTTCTCTCTTCCTTGAGCACTCACCAGAAGGTTCTCGAGCTTTCATCTTTCGCACTTTTTCCAGTTCCTTTGTGATGGTATCGATTTGTTCGTCGATTTTCTCGATACGTGCATTTTGTTTTCCGACGCACTCGTCGAGAGTATTGATTTTCTCTTCGAAGTCCGCAAACCTGCCTTCTAGAAGATTTTTCTGTTCATCAAAACGCTCTAGAACATCATTCCTTTGTGTTTCCAGTTGTTTGAGGACATTCTCTTGCTCGGTCTTCTGCTCGTTTCTTTGAGTTTCTAGTTGCTCCAGAACATTCTTGTTTTGAGTTTCTTGCTTCTTTTGATTCTCTTCAAATTTAGCTAGAAGAAGTGTCATCATGGTAGATAAGTCGGCAGTTGCATTTACCTCTTCCGATTTTGCTTCCACTTCGAAAGCAAACGTATCTGGGTCTTCATTTTGTTCTTCCAGATATTCCTGTAGCCGTTTTACGAGTTCGATTTTATATCCTGCCGCACTTAAGCCACGTTTGCTTAATTCGGCCTTTAGCTCAGCGACAGTTAAGTCTTTCAAAACTTTACTTATCATTTTTTAACTTCACTATTTCACACAAAATAGTTTAATCACTGTTCACTGTTTTATTCTCAATAAGTTTTAATCCCACTTCTGACACCAATGTAATATTCGGCTTGGTCCGACAATTAAAACTTATTCACTTTTTAAATAAAACACAAATTCACTTTATTCAAATCACTCACAAACTTATTTATTCAACACTTTCAATTATAACTTTTCAAACACAGTGTACTTTACTTATCGCAGTTCACAATCAACTATATCGTTTCGATTTCGAATCGGGTATATATAGTCCTGATAATGGTTCTAGAAACTACTAAACCGAATGTTCCAGAAGTTCTCTTTTTAACCACTAGATGTTGCCCCTCATTTTTAACTGTTATACACATAAGTGTTTACTACTACAATTAAACGATATTAAGTAAAGAGAGTATGTACATTAAATAAACAAGAGATACGGAGTAAGTAAAGAGATAATAAAGTATACACATTAGTATTAGACATTACAATAGAAGGAGATACAGAGCGTATGAGATAAATAAAGTGTATACACATTACAATACACTTAAGTTCATCCAATATCACTTCGGACATATAAATAACTCATCATAATGTCATCTTGCACCATATGCCACCAAACTACGGACTACCTGATTGATTCAATAATATGTCATGGCAACTGTCGACGATCATATCATATGAAATGTATTGACGCCCCTTACAGTACTATTAAGCTTTTCAAGGAAAGGAAATCTTTTTACTATTTCTGTGACGAGTGCGATCCGTTTGCACAGATTAACATTACTCGCGACATATTACAAAATAAATATAATCTAGAGAAGCTGCATAACAAATTACTTCGCCTTACCGAAAAAGTTGACAAAATAACCACTTTGTCACCAATACAAAATATTGAACCTCAAAATAACGAAGTCGAAATGACTAATAGTGGATCGCTAAATGACACCTCATCTTTAAACCAATTAAAAGAAGAAACTGATACAATTCATAATATGGAATCTCATAGTGTCGAAAATGAAATGACTCATACCCGATCGCTAAACGATGCAGCACCATTAAAGCGGAAAATTGACGAAAGTGACGCCGAATATAGTGAAGCTAATCCCTCAACGAAGAAGCCTGCAAGGTCTGCTTCTCCCTCTGCATCTGTACTTCCTTCTCAACACCTTCAATCAACTCTAACCTTATCAAAATCTTCTGTCCCAATCAAAGCAAAAGCAACTTCACCATCATCAATAGAGCCATTACTCGCAAATGCAATCCCATCATCACCAACGTTAGCAAACTCATTGTTATTTTCATCTCTTTCAAACAAAACTCATCCAAACTCACCTATCTCATGTGGATTGAAAGTAGTAGAAGGCCATCGAACTTTATTCTTATCCAAACTTGACCCTTCAACAAACGCCCTCGATATTAAAAACTTTATTTCGAACAAGACTGGTACGTCGCTATTAAAAGTTGAGAAAATGATTCATCGAAACCACTCGAAATATGCATCTTTTAAGATAAGAGTCCCAGATTCAATCTTCCACCTTCTAAACTCAACATCGCTTTGGCCAAAAGGGATCATAATACACGAATTCGAGAATAAACAATCATCCTTTAACCCTTTTCGAGAGACCCGGACAATGCATTATTATCGAAGAGGCAGCTCCAACAAGTTTTGATTTATTACCAAAACGTCAATGGTCTAAGGACAAAGATCAATACGATCTATAAAAACATTAACAATCTACAACATGACATAATAACTCTTACAGAAACATGGCTAAATAATTCTTTCATAGATACCGAACTCTTTGACTCAACTTACCAAGTTTTTAGACGAGATAGGCACCAATCGAGCGACTCGGAAACAGTTGGTGGTGGAATACTATTCGCGGTAAAAAACTACCTTATATGCACTTTGGTTGATACTTTTGATCTTTCCGACGTCGAAATGCTATGTATTAAAATCAAATTGGAAACAGGTTATCTCTTTATCATCTCAGTATACATACCTCCAAGATCTACCAGTCTTGTCTATGAAAATTGCATACATTTAACTGAGAAGATCCACGACCAAATGGAACCTAATGATGAACTGCTGATCGTAGGTGATTTCAATCTTCCGAACCTGAACTGGACAAAATCATCAGACCTCAACTATTTTACACCTATCAATCCAATGAGCACCAATGAATTCTTAATTATTGATGGTTTAGCTTCTTGTGGACTTGTTCAATTTAATGGGGTTGCCAATCAATACAACAAATATTTGGACCTAATATTTTTCTCCGACACGATAAATACTGACGTAGCTGTATCTCCAGCCGATGTTAAACTAGTAGAAGAAGACCGTCACCATCCAGCTTTAAATATATCACTAAATATAAACGTGTGCAATATCCCTAATACATCAAATGAAAAACTTGAATTCAATTTTAAAAAATGTAACTTTAATGAACTAATTAACTTATTGTGTAATGTTGACTGGAATCAACTGCTCCTAAATCGTAATATTGATGACATGTGTCTAATTTTTTATAGTATTCTTTTTAACTGTTTTTATGAAACTACGCCATTACGAAAATCTCGCTATAAATCTAAAACTCCCCCATGGTTTGACACTCAATTAAGAAACTTAAAAAATAAAAGAAATAAGGCTTGGCTAAAATTTAGTAAAACTAGAGCAGAAGAAGACTTCAGGATTTACTCCGAACTTAAAAATATTTTCATTGACTACTCCAATATTCTATACTCTGACTATATTATAAAAATTGAAAATGAATTGAAACAGACCCCAAAAAACTTCTGGGATTTCGTGAAAAGTAAAAGAAAAACTGACGGTTACCCAAACTCTATGTCTTTTAATAACACAACAAGTCATGACTCCCAAATAATTTCAAATATGTTTGCTAATTTCTTCAAAGATGCTTTCGACGTGCCTCCTTCCTTTCAAATTCCCGATTCGTTCTTTCCAGCCCAAAATTATCCACACCTTAACTCACTTGACTTGACAATATGTGAAGATTCAATTGTTCGTTGTGTCTCAGAACTTGATGACTGTTTTCACCCTGGCCCTGATGGAGTACCATCATGTGTTTTAAAAAAATGTGTGTCTCATTTATCGTACCCTCTGTTTGTTTTGTTCAATGAATCTCTTAGAAGCTCAATTTTCCCACTATTATGGAAAAGTGCATTTATAACTCCGATTCATAAAAAAAGGGTCTAAGAATGAAATAACGAATTACCGTCCGATTGCAAAACTTTCCGTTATTCCCAAACTATTTGAGTCCATTATCTGTAAGATGTTATCGTTTAATTGTAAATCAATTATATGTGAAAATCAACATGGTTTCGTCCAGAATAAATCAACAATTACAAACCTACTTCATTTCACTTTTTTCTGCCTTGACTCCTTCGAAGATCGTAAGCAAGTGGATTGCGTATTCACAGATTTCAGTAAAGCCTTTGACAAATTATGTCACAAGACCTTAGTCCATAAACTTAAGGCCTTAGGGTTTAACGACAAATTCTTGACGTGGATCTCGTCTTATCTAAAGAACAGAAGTTATAGCGTTATATTCCGAAATGAACTCTCCGACCAATTTTACGTCAACTCTGGTGTTCCACAGGGTAGCCATTTAGGTCCTTTATTATTTATCTTATATATAAATGACATAACATCCGTTATAAAAAACTCCTCCGTTTTAATATACGCTGATGACATAAAAATTTTCAAATCTATTAGTTCAATTAATGACTGCTCACAGCTTCAAGAAGATCTTCATAGTTTTAGGGAATGGTGCAATACAAACCGACTTTTATTGCATATTGACAAATGTAAAACTATGTGTTTTACACGCAAAAAAACAATTATAGATTATAACTATTTATTAGATTCTTCCTCCCTCTGTAAGCTTTCCGTTTTCTCTGATTTAGGTGTTATTCTTGACAGTAAATTAACGTTCTGTGACCATTATAACTTTATAGTTAAAAAAGCTAACAAGATTCTAGGTTTTATTAAACGTTTTTCTCGTGACTTTCGTGACCCCTACGTCTTAAAACTTCTTTATGTATCATTTGTCAGGCCAATACTTGAATATGGCTGTGTTATATGGGCACCATACTATTCAGTCCATATAGACAGACTTGAAAGTATCCAAAAAAGATTTATGCGTTTTTGTCTTCGTTTTCTTCCGTTTTCCCAAGTATTCACACCACCTCCTTATTCTCACAGACTCTTGCTAATAAACCTCCCTACACTTTCACAACATAGACAATATCTCCAATTTTGTTTTATTTTAAAATTAATTAATGGTTCTATTATATCCCCAACAGCTCTGAATCGTCTAAATTTTAGCTATAGTCAAACAAGCATAAGAAGACAGATACCTTTATGTCCGATTTTTAGCAGAACTAACTATGGTACGAATAGCCCTTTAAATCAATTGATTTCAGTCTTCAATAAATTTTACAATTTAATTTCATCTGTTAATGACAATGTTAAAAGTAAACAATTTAAAGAAAGCTTTTTTAATATGTTATAGTATTTATTTATTTCTATGTTAATTAAAATTTTAAATTAAAAATTATGTAAATAGCTATAAGTTTATATTAACGTTAGATAATTAACGGATTAAATAAATAAGTATAATTTTGCTATCAGAGGTATCTTATGAAAAACAATAACAATTAATCATACTACTATTCCCAATTAAATATATCATTTCTGAGTCCTGCAAACAAGCAAAAATGGAACACAGCTTTGAAAGCTCTGAACACTAAAAAAAAAAAAAAATACGCAGTTTTCGGTTTGCATTTTATACTTCCATTAGACAATTGAATTTCTGACAATGATGACATCTACAACCAGGAGTAATTTGGAAAACATTTTTCGGAAATTTTATATTGGCAAAAGTAGGAGAATCTGGTAAAATTTTACTACACGTTGCTTCGTCCAAAACTGTGGCAACTCTGTTAAGTTACGTGAAAACTGCAAACTCAACCTTAAATATAACACTAACAATTTCTTAAGAGCGGGTACAACTCTCATGGAGGAAAAACCTCATGGAAGAGTCGGAAAACTGGAAAAATCAAAATAATGTCGGGAATAAGATATTGCTTGGAATTTTTTGTTTTAAAATGGGTTTTCAAATGGAAACATGCAAGTTCTTGATGAAAATCTCCTAAAACTCATTGGTTTTCATATGGAAAACTGAATATTATTGCAGGTGCATTGCTTTTCAAATGGAAAATTTCAAAATGGGTTTTCGAATGGAAAACAGAAAGTTCTTGATGAAAAACTCGGAAAACTCATTGGTTATTAAAGCGGAAATTGTTATTGTAGGTGCACTGATTTTCAAATGGCAAAATGGATTTTTTTTTGAATGGGAATTAGGCAAACTCTGCGAGAACGCCTAGAACTTCAAGACCTAAAATCAAGTTTTTGCATGGAATTTAAGGTTCATTGGTTTGTTTGTATGTCCGGTAGGGACCTTTAATCCGCTCAATCCTAAACGCATTTTTATAAAATTTTCACTGTAGAGTAAAATCAAATTTTTGGGACAATCTTACGGGAAATTCAGCAGATAAAGAGGACAATCGTAAGCTTTTTGAAAATCTGATTTTTGTGAAATAGTCAAAACACACCGGAAGAATGAAAATTTGTTCAATTTCACAACGAAATTTTCATTTTACTGCCTGCTTTAATGAAAGTACAAAGTCAGTTGTAAAGCTTGGAAAAATTCAGATATGTAGATCTTTATTTCCATTCGATTCAAGCAAATCACAGGGCATGGGCAACAAAGCCTGCGATTACGAACTCAGCCAATATCTGTGTTAATCATACATACTTATTCTGGAGTTGCTGTGAAGGGCGGCGAGACGAAGTTCGCGGGGTCAGCTAGTTTGTTATAAACAATTTAAAATGATTTTAAGCGATATTGGTATTTTTGTCTATATGAGTAGGAATAGCATTTGTTAAGTTGACAACAGTTTCATTTTCTAAAAACAATTGAATTTTTTTTTATTTTTCTCCTCTGGGAAGTAAGTCGTGTGGACCACAGGGGTCGCACTCATATTTCATTATTTTGTTTTCACCTGAATATAATGTTACCACGTGCCACAATCGTGATGAGATGATTTATGTTTAACATTATTTTAAAATTGTAACGATGACATATTTTCAATTTTAATTTTCACATAATAATAAAGCAAATTATTCATAGCCATAGCATACTATTTTATACTTTTCATTCATTCATGTTTTCTTTCATACTTTTTTATAATTTATCAATCAATGTTTCAATTTCTCAATTTCAAACTTTCATGTTCATTTGTAATTTAAATATTCACATCATGTTATTGTTATAAAATTAAGAAGAGGACCTTACTCTTTTAATAAAGAACAGAGTTCAAAGTTCAAGGATTTAAATAGTTTTGCTTTCCTTTATTTTTTCGAAGTCATTTGTTTTGACAGGGAATTCAATTATTTTTTCAAGAATTTCAGTTACTGTAAAAGACATTGTTTGTGTACGGTATCCCGGACCAAACATTAGTTAATTTTCTTTTTTAACTGTGTGATACTTCAAGAGAAGTATTACAAAATTATGTTTTGCTTGTCAAACACTAGATTTGAGGCGGCTCAGGGGGGCGATCGCCCCTATCGCCCCCCTCTGAATCCTCCCTTGGGCCTCAGATAAGCTGGGGATTATTGTAGAAAAGACTGCTGCCGAAGCTGGGGCTTGAACCCGCAACGTTTGGCTTAGCAGTCAACTACACTATCCTCTGAGCCATGGCCATCTGCAGTTTTTGTTTTCAAAATATGTCTCAATACGAAATGTTAAATTAAGAAAGCTGTGTAAATGAAGACCGAAGTGGATGCCTAAAGCGAATTTCTAATTGTAATTCCCATTCAAAAACTAACCAATCTGACCAATTCTTAAAAAGCAAGGGACCAATATTTGCTTTCAATTTCCTTTCCGCTTTTTCCAATCAATGCTCACCGCAAAAATTGTTCTCCTGTATATCTTTTGAATTCAGCTTTCCAATTGCTCGAGAACAAACAACGGTAAAAAAATAAACATAAACCCAAACTAGATTTTTGCCAATCCCGACAGAAAAAAAATACTCCAACTCGCAAGGTTTTCTATTTCCAAAAAAAGCAATTTGAAATCCTTTTTAAAAATCGTGTCGATCGAATAGTAAAGTAACTGAAGACCATTCCCTCCCTTCAAGCTACAAGACTAAAGAGGAAACCCCAAAATAACTGACATTTACTCGCTCCCGCTCACACTTTTCGACGTTTTTTTTCTACACACTGAGGCAAGTACATAATCGTAAGCAGTGTTGTTTGCCTTAACTGTTATCTTTACCAGAATGTTATTGTTGTTGTTTCTGTATTATTTTTTGTTTCCTGACGGAATTCAAATGAAATGGAAACGGCAATGCCAATGCTTCAACCATTGCTGTTACGCCAGAAGGACTCCAGGAGGAGCAAGGATATTTAAAGAAACAAAAAAATTCCGCCCGCATTGTGTGGAGGTAAAAATTGTGCATCAAAACAACAAAATGGAAGCAGAAATTAAAAGAAGAAAGAAAACAGAAAAAAGAAGAATATCAAAACTTTTATGTGAGTGCATTCGTTTGGCATCGTCACGTAAAGCATAAGCCCTGCAGAAACACCGAGCAGGATAGAATTCATTGCCTCCGACAGAAACGTGCAATTTCCACGTAAAATTGTCATAATTCTCGTCGCCTGGCCTTAGGCCGATATGAGTGGTTTTTATTATTTTTTATTTCTTTCGTCGTTTTTTGTTTTTTTAAGGAAAAACGAGTTCATTTTTGTTCTAATTTGTCACGTCAGGGCGCACGGCAGCACGAGACGAGAGATAGAATAGTAGAAATGGTGATGGCGTGGCGCGGTAGCGTGGCAGTTGTAAATGGGGCGAAAAAGTCCATGATGAATGGCAAATGTATTTGAACTTTTAGTAGAGTTCATATCTACTTTTTTTTCGTTCTGTCTTTCTTTTCAGTTCATTTAAGTTGACGTGAATTGAAGCAAACGATCAAAACGTCTACCGGTTCATTTGGTTGCAACATAAATGCATTTGGGTGAAGTGAATTTTGCGCATTAATTTCGGTAAAATACGAAACCCATGGAAGAGAAAGTCAATTATGAATTTAAAGAAAGAATCTTTAAAGTTCTATAGGTAAACAGATATGTTCGATTCTTTACAACTGTTAAACTGCTGACCAAAGGACGGTATATGAATGAAAAATTTTTGCTGCCTTTTTTTTGCAGTTAAAACCAGATTTAGCATAAGATAACTCATCAAAACAGAAATAGTGGTACCAGCAGAGGACTGTAAAGTCCTCATAAAACGTGTCCATTGCGAAGACTCTTGTGAGACCTCTAAAGAACATGGTTCACGTACGAAAACTGAACATCAAGGTGAGATTGTCGGTCCAACATTCTCAAGTAATCTAAACTTTGCCACCAACAACGAAGAAATGCAGATGGTCTTCTCGAAGAATTTGCAGACATTTTTTCGTCATCGCAAGGGAAATATGGCAGAACACAACTGGTTCAACATCGAATCAATACCTGGGATGCAAAGCCGAGTCGTCAACCTGCAAGACGCTTTTCACCAGCCAAACAAGGTGAGGTTGAAGAACTTTTAACCGCCATGAAAGAAGAGTGTCTGATCGAAAACTCTAAAAGCCCTTGGGCGTATCCAGCGGTCCTGGAAACTTAACCCAGAAAAGTATTCACTCTTGAAAACCGAAGTGAAATATTTGGGACATATCATCATATCCCAAAGAATAAAGACGGATTTTGATAAGGTTGACACTGTGAAGAATTGGCCAACACCACAGGACACACATCAACTCCTAAGTTTTCTACCACTACAGGCACTTTATCAAGAACTCTGCTGGTATCGCCAAGAGCCTACATCAGCTAACCGTAACCGTAACCGTAACCATAGTGTGAGCGCAGCTTTCAAAACCTACCGACTACCGACCGACCTGACTTCAGGTAAGCCGTTCATCATTGATGCTGGTGCCAGCAATGTCGGGACTGGTGCTGTGCTATCGCAGGTGCATGATGGCGAAGAAAAGGTGATTGCCTATTTCAGCAAGGTACTTTAGAAGTCGGAAAGAAACTATTGTGTATGACCAGAAGAGAACTTCTTGCACAGATTTTGGCAATAAATCAAGGGGTAGGGAAGGGGAAGCTTCACTCAAATGCGGATTCACTGTCTCGAAGACCAAGTAAGCAAGAATGTTAGCATTGCAGACTTCAAGAAGAAGGGGAAATGGTTACCTACTGTCCAACGAACCAAAGCCGATCCCGTTCATGGCTGGAGCAACGACGTGTTCGAACTCATCCTCACATGGAAAAAACACCAGGGGTGATATCTCCGACAGAAGTGCAGCTCTAAAGGCATACTGGGCACAGTGGGAATCGCTTCATGTCCAAGAGTGTGTCCTTCGACGTAAGTGGGAATCAGCAAATGGAAAGTCTCATGTAATGCAGCTAGTCTTGCTGAGATCGAAAATTTTGGAGGTTCTGCAAGAAAAGGTTCGACAATGATTCTATTGGCTACATGCAAGCGAAGACGTCAAGAAGTTGTGCCGAAAATGCGATACCTGTGCTGCAACCAAAGCAGCCTTACAACATTTAAACTGCTGACCAAAGGATTGTATATGAATCATCAATTTTTGTTGCCTTTTTTTGCAGTAGATAGCTCATCAAAACAGAAGTTATTGTTTTAGTTTCAAGAATTGCTTGTATTTGGCTATTCGTTCTGGGTATCCATTAGTCTCAAGGATCAATAATAATTACTTAGAACAAAAAAAAAATTGTATCCCCATTAGGTGCTAAAGTTGTTCCAACACCTTGAAACGCTCATAAATTTTTCCATGAAGATACAGTCCAAGATATTTCCAAATACCAGGTCATCAATAAACTTTCTCAACAAATGCCTTGACTCTACCACTGTGCACTTTGTGAAAGTTTCCTTTTTTTCAAAACAAAATCCCAACAAGGACGACCAAGTCAGGAATCGACAGAATCACTAACAGCCAGAGCCGAAGCATAAAAAGACAAAAACCACTAAAGCGATGAAAACACTCTGCACAAACAACTTTTTCTCACCAATTTTTTGTTCATCTTGTTCTTTTAATTCCTGATTTATGTGGAACAGGGTGCAGTCGATCCCACACTTGTTAGAAAAGGTGAATTGGAGGTTCGGGCTGGTTAACACGCATGAACCTTACTGTCGATATATACAGGAGTGTGTTACACATCATAAATCTAAAATGACACGTTGCAATTATTCCAGGCTCGCATTCGGAGAAGTAGTTTTAGCTCAGGAGTGGTGTTCCATGTTCTTGTAGCAGACTACCTAAGCACGATTTTGTGGAATAGGGATTATTTTTAAAATTCGTTCTGCTTTTTTTTTCTTTTTAGAAAACAAGAAATGGAAAACTTACATGTTCAACAAAAAGTTTATAATTTTGCTGTTTCATGGGAATTTGTGGCTATTTCAGGATTTGTGCAAGCAATGGACGTTTTACTTGTTTGTGTACACAATTTGATTGGGCTTTTCCTTGAATATGTGTGGGGGAATAATATTTGACTACCTGTTACGGATTTTTGAAAATAACTTTTTTAAGGAAATTTGAATGAAAACTTGAAAACTGTAAGCTTGTGTCCCGGTTCTGGAACCAGAAGCTAATTGCTTCGACCTTTTAAAGAAACGCCGGGTGTTGTTCTTGGCCCGTGACTCTTCTATATCTTTGAGCTGAGAAACTGCGGATGCTCTTTTCTTCATTCGCAGGGTCTTTGTCTCATTTCTCCTTTTTGTTCGGTGGATCTTCTCTTGCCGCTCTTGTTTTCCGTTGCAGCATCTGCAAACGTGCATTTTCCATCTCTATTTTCAATAATGCGCATTCATCATTATACCATTGGTTCTTTTTCAGGGGTGGCTGTTAGCCTATGGTGGTCGCGGCTAGATTTTTAATTATTTCGCGATATTGGTTCCACAAGGTGTTGGGGTCTGCAGCATTTGGGAGTACGGGCGGAGAGTCTCTCAATCAGGCTCTCACTGTAGTATATGGTATTCTCCGGAACGCTGCACGTATTTTCTTGTCGTTTGATAATCGAGCTCTAATCTTAGCCACTGCCAGAAAGTGCTTATTAGTACATGGTCGACCTGACTGATGGTATGACCATCCGGAGATCGCCAAGTTGCTGTGTAGATCTTTCGCCTTGGAAACCCAGTGCTACTTATCACCCTATTACGAGCTGCAGCAAAGTCGATTATTCGGAAGCCTTAATCTGTTGTAACTTCGTGGAGGCTGTGCTTTCCAACTAATCCGCCAAAGATATCTTTCTTTCCCAATTTTGGCATTGAAGTCGTCGATTACGATTTTGACGTCGTACTCTGGACGGTGCAGGGAACTAACTTCACTGGGAATTAATTTCACATGGGAATTAACTTCACCTCAAGTAGGAACTATCTTCACTTTTTTTGGCGAAGTTATATCCCAACTTTGGTGGGAAATTACTTCATCAGAAATTTGTGTGAAGTTATTTCCCACCCGTTGTTCATAGATTTTAAGAGAAAAAAATCAGCCGAATGAAAAAAAAATTATGAACATACGAATTCAAAAATGCCATGTTTCTTTTAATAAGCCAGATCAGACAAAGGCCTTAAGTTCATAATTTGAGCTTCAGCTTTTAATAAACCGAACGCTTTTTGTATATTATTTGGACTAAATAATGGTTAGGTAAACAAGGAGCTTTATATGGGGATTGGGATTGGTCCTCCACTTTGGTATAGGTAGTATCGTGAATCTTGCTGCGGATTGCCTGCGTATATTAGAACCAACCTCCTTTGAGGTCTACTTCGGGAAATACAATGTACAAAGCGAGTCGAATTTTTTTTTGACAAACAGAGAAACAATTTGGGGTGTGAAAATAAAAAAATTCGCGCGAAATTGTTTCTCTGTTTGGCAAAAAAGATTTCGACTCGCTTGCTCGCTTTGCAGCGCTACATTATAAATTAATTTTTCTTGCACAATTTGCACTAGCATGTTTTTTGGTACGATCATAGTTTAAAAAAATATTTGACATTATTTTCAAACAAAATTGGTAATTTATATTTGGATGGATCAGCTTAATTCATATTTTGTTGTAGTAGGAAATTAATCATTTTTTTACATTTGCACCATTTGTGATTTGAAAAGTATACATTTTGTTTATTTTAATTTTTTTTATTTTTTGTTTATATTTAAAAAAAATAAAAAACTAGAAAATCGGTCAACCGGTTTAGCTAATTAGTAAACGTACAGAAAAAAGCTATTCATTTAAATAGATTCTTAAAAAATCATGACCAACTTCCAATGCTTAGCAAATTTTTCAATGCAAACATTAAAACAGAAAAACATTGGGGACCCCACGAAATTTTCTTTCACCCCACTATTGGAAATAAATTTGTCATTGATTTTGATGCGAAAGTAAACTACACAACATGATAATAATGTGTAACTATTATAAAGATAAGTGAAATTAATTCCCACCTTCTGTGGGAAATAGCTTCACATCAAAGTGAAGTTATTACCCGCAGAAAAGTGAAGTAATTTCCCACCATAATTGGGATATAACTTCACCAGAAAAAAGTGAAGATATTTCCCACTTGAGGTGAAGTTAATTCCCATGTGAAGTTAATTCCCAGTGAAGTTAGTTCCCTGCACCCCCTGGACAGGCTCTGTAGGCTCTATCCAGGAGGTCGTAAATGTCCGCCTTGCTAGACTTCTCAGCATCATCGGTGGGGACGTGATGGTTTGTAGTGTGGTCTTGAGGGTTACAGCCAAGCGATCATTAATGGGCTTGAAGTCTATGACTTTTGATCCAAGCCGATTTCCCACGACGAATCCGAATCGAAATATATGCATTCTTCAATGACAGCTGTAATAAATGTCGCAATTTTTCCTTTTTCTGACCTTATCCATCGTATTTCCTTGATCGCAATAATGTCTGCCTTATACTGCGAGAGGAAAGATTCAAGTTTTTAAGTTGCACCTGGAGTGAAGAGGTTCCAGGTAGAAATTGTCAATTCATAGTCCGTTATCGTTCCGGGTCTGGTTGCCATTTGAGGGGGGTCATTATCCGAGGCTCTGATGCCTACCTCTCTCAGAACGTTCAAGTTTTACTGTGGAGGGGTTGTAAGCCTCTCGCACTAGCCTCCAAATTTGTAGGGCCGTTGTTTGAGTGCTTTTATTTCTCCGTTTTGTACTCGCGCTTACAAGTTTTGCTAGTTATATCTAGTGTTATAAGCAGTAACCGGTGCGGTGGTTACCGCTTGGAGGTAAAGTAAGCACTTGGTGTGCAGGAAAAGATACGGCATATGCCCCCAGATCCAAAAGCACCCAACCACCGATAACCTTAATAGGTCCGCTGATTAGTGACTACCCCGATTCATCTATAAATTGCCCGGACTCGTCCGGTTTAACGCATCTTTCAGTTAGTTACTATCGCCTCATTAGAACCGCACAACTTTTGCTTCAGATGCCGAAACAAGTCTTGTATGTACCTAAATAAGAATGAAAAATGCATTTACGACCATTCAAATCAAATATCTTTATCCAAATTAATATACACACCCAATTTTCCTCACATGTTGCATCCAATAACTTCCTCCCTATTCAAACACTATAAAATTCCTGTTTCCCCTTCTGAACTTCTAAACTTAATCCATACACCAAATAATTGGAACATTTCACATTTCTGATTGCCAAAATCCCTTTTAACAATTTTCACAACATCCGAGATCCGTCCTCTTCCTAACAAGCAAACTAAAACTCTATCCAACAACTGCCCATCAAGTCCTTCATGTTCGTGCCTCGTCGTCGTCGACGTCCAAAATGCAAGTTTTGAAAAAAATAAACACTCAAATAGAAACTGCAGCACAAATTTATCAACTTCAAGCCGTTAAAATGTCAATAAGTTGTCAAATGAGATACAAAATGAAGAGCATGCCATTGCCTTTCGTCCTTCGTCACCATCGTCCTATCTTCCTGCTGAACTTCATCAAACACATATTTTTGCACTCCATGCAATCGCGTCCTGAGGATAGTGGATGCCAATGCCGATTGAATTTTCTTCGATTCAGCATCATTCCGGGCTGGGGGGAAAGAGAAGCTCCCTATTGGAATGCCAAAATGCACCACAATCTATACTCTCCAACATGCCAAGAGTCTTCGTTAAAGTTCTACTAAAACAAATACTCTCCTCAAGTTCGTTTGCACTGTTCATGGTGTGCGGTGGGTGTAACTGTATAAAGGATACCCTGGAAAAAAAGTGAACAAGTAAGGTGGCAATGGGTGGATTATTGAAGAGAATGAGGGGCGACAACTTGAATCTCGTTACACTGAAAACGTTTGCCAATTCAATTCACATCTCCTAGGAATTTTCATCACTTCCGGTGGACCGATTCAAAGACAACTCCCAGCATCAGATAGACCAAAGAAACGAGAAACGTAAGACGACCTCCTCCACTCCGGATTGAATTGGATTGGAATATTGGTCGGTACTCCGGAGTCCGGATAGTGGGGGTTATTGATACACTGACATATAGAGACCAGAGGGAGAGACTAAGGCCAATAGGTCGAGGGAAAGGTTTTTGTATAAAATTTTCCGGTCACGAAACTTATCCCTCTGCTTAACACAGACAACGAGGTGCGTCCTTTACGTTCAAAAGGTACACATAGGTATGTTCTTTTCACCCGTAATTTTCTTATAGATTTTCCATAGCCGAAGTGAAATAGATGGGAAATCTTTTCCCCTGTATTATCGTTGGGAAAATGATTTACATTTCTCATTTCCGGTATGGCTTGGGCCTATAGACTATTATATCCGAACACTCACACAGCCACACCTTTAAACCGGGCGGAAGCATATTTCCTGCCTACGAAAAATATTTGATTCTGATTAACTTTTCCGGGCTTTAAATTACAGTAATCGTAGCAATTTTCAGCTCGTGATGGGAAGATTAAAATTGAGACAGATCAGGGTGGTAAGCTGAAGTGAACTCACCTCAGCACCCCCAAAAACATGATTTTGTTTACATTTCGGATTCTAAAAAAGGAAAGACACTTGACTTTCGGGTGGCTTTGGGAAAGGATATTGGGGTCGAAAGGATTGGAAGGGATTAAAGTCATTATATTTGTCGGAATTCGGAATGTATGAATTAGGTGGCTTTTGCTATTACAGAAATTTATTGGGGAAGCTTCTTCTTTGTCTTAAGTTTAAGGAGAGTAATAGAAGAATTTAGTTATTCTCAACACTTTTGCACAGTGGAAGGTTCTGGAAATATTGAGCTTTGATTTTACTCTGAGAAGGAAAGATGTTAAACGATTTATAACATAGGTAGGTGAATTTATGATAACGCTTTGTGGTTTGTTTCTTTTATTTTCTTATATTCCGTATCTATCTGCTGCGGAAGAACAGTTGAAATTGGCGTATGCTGTTTTAAGGAATTTTACATTTTATTAAGGTCTCCATCATTTCCTAGGAGGACCGCTTTATCAATCAGTATTTCAGTAAACTAAAATTTTTGTTTTTTTTTTTGTGTTATTTAACACTTGCAGTCAGGCTGCTTTGGTTTTTATTTTTATTTATGTTTGTTTAAACAACGATAGCAACTTAGAGGTGCTTCCACCAATTCCTTTGGCTGGAGTTATAGCTATTTCACGGGTGCCAAGCCGATCATCAGACTCCTTTATTAGTGGTGCTGCCTGGTTTTTATTTTTCATATTAATGAAAAACTTTCTGAGTTTATTTCGGGATTTGAACCTAGGACCAGCTAGTTGGGAAGCCAATGCACTACGCACTGCGCTAACCACTCCACTGATTTTTGGTTTTCCCATTGCAGACTTTTTGTTTGTTTATCATTGCTATGACCTATGAACCAGGTGAAATTTTAGTTGTTGTTATTAAAGATAAGGTCAGCCATTCGAAAAAAGGATTAAGAGACATACGCGCAAGGTTTTGTATTTAAAATTGAAATTTTTACGCACCTGTGAGCTCTTTCATGAAATCCTCTCTATATGCTATAATTCAAGGTGAGTTTTAAAATCCTTTTTGTTAAATACGGTGATGCAATAACCATAAAGGAATAAAGCATTTCAAAGGGCTACAAGCTGCGAGTACAATGCAACACAAAATCGTTCTATTAGACTGATTTAATTGAATAACATCGAAACAACAATAGCCAGGAAAATGCACTTGAGAATGGAATTTGAGTCCTTTTGTTGATGCACTCAACTAAATTTTCATTCTTTTGCGTAAATCAAGCGTCAAACAGATTTTTCCTTTCTTTTATTAAAATCAGTTTTATAGTTTGGAACGATTATAAAGAGAAAGTCGAAAGTTCGTGAACGATAAAGTGTTTTTAAAGCCCTTTTAGAAAAATGTTGGCCTTTTAAATAGAGGAAAACATTAATCATCAAATCAACAAAGAATGGAATGTGAGAATTTATTGTGACTTTTTGCCACCGCGCCGGAACGAACAAGCTCACGCAATCCCACGGCAAAATAAATGGGAAGCTCTAGAATAATACCCTTCCTCAGAGTATTTGTCGTACGCGGGATGGAAACCTCTCAGGCGCTTCCTTTAAGCACGAGAAGAGGAGCAGAAACTAGTTTCAATCACGAAAACCCCTCCTCTTATGCATTTTTCGGTTGCTACTGCATGTGAATTATACTACACTCAAACAAATTTTGAATCAGATTTTGGTTTGTTAAATTTTTTGTCGTACTCGTAGTTTTTCTTCGTTACATTCTCCTGTTGTTCTCTGTATGGGCGTATGTCATTTTTATCGAGGGGGCGGGCGGCTGCCTTCTTTCTGATTTTTCTGTTTTTCTGTTTTATAGCAAGTCCGTTTCTGAATTTGTTACGCTTATTAGCGTACTAACCAAATATTCCACCAACCTATAAAGCACTCCAAGTGAATTTGACGGTGTCTCAACAAGCACTTGTGGAAATGAGGATTTTCATCACTCTAATATTGACGTGTGAGATATCCATTCAACCAAAAGTGAGCTTCATCGCTAAACAAAATTTTTTTTACAAAAATTAAGATCAAGGACAATCTAGTTTTGGGCACCTTCACCGAATCTTCGCCTAGCTTGATAATCCTGTGTCCATATCTAATTATTTACCAATGTAAAGCCAAACTTTATACTCACTTGTCAGCTGATAAAATGGCCTCCAGTTTCTTCGTGTAAAATGATATCTACATCAATGCTTTGGATTGCAGGATTTGAATATCTAACAAGAGCTTAGGTACAACGGTCGAAGGTGTATAAAGACCAGACAACTATTCTACCATCAAAATTAGTTTCGAGGTGACGCAGATGGCTTGAGTGTCTTTTTCGATCTTGCAAGATCTTCAGTCGGTTCCAATCATCCTTTCAAGATTGCGATTTTGCTTTTATTGAAGCAATTTCTTCTGGGATTCATTCTCAAATCTCAAGTTGTTTCTCAAGTTGCTTCTAGACCAGCGATTGCTGTTTTCACCTTAGTACTATGTGCTGTTTCAATTTCAGCCAGATTGGATTTCAATTCTTTGTTTTGTCTCTCCAATAGTGCTCGGGCATTTTCGTTCTTTTACTATCTTAATTTCTCGGTGGCTAGGTCCTTTGAGAGTTGTTTAATAGTAAACTATTCCATGCGGTTTCTATACCTACAACAGTAGTCCCGAATTGGATTTTTCTTCTTCGAGTTCTTCCTCGAACGTGGCTATTCTTGCTTCCAGACGCCTCTCCTCTCCTCATCAACCATGAGAGAGTTCTTGTTCGTCTACACATTTTCTTCGGCTTGGTTATTAATTACGTTTTGTTTCGGCTGTTTGGCGTACTCTTTCACAAATTGCGAGATCTTCAGGCAGTTCTATGACTTCGGTTTCCAATGTCTTCATTTTGCGTTCGACTTCTTTACATGCGACTGCCAACTCTTCTGTCCTTGCCATCCTCCACATTGGCATGTGCTTTGGCTCCTCATCCAACTCGTGCAATAGTTTCAAGGAGTCAGTTGTCGCTACATTTACCTTCGGTAATTCCATAGACATGAGATCGTTAGACCTTAATCTTCATATGAAACATTTTTCCACGTCCCCCTCCCATTGCAACAATAGCCAACAAATAAAACTGACATGAAATCTTATCTGATGTTAGCGTTAACCCCTTGTCAAGTAGGTACTGTTCCTTGTGAAAAAAGATTTAGACGAAGGCTTGGAACAAACAAAACATTCCTTAGCTCACATGGATACCATTCTCCTTCTGCATTAGCCAAAATGTCTATATTACCTTTGCCTTGTGCATAATACAACATGGCAACATGACCACTTATTAGAACTGTTATTGGGCTTTGAATTTCGTTGCAACTTTGGAACCATCGCTTGTGAATTGCCATAGATCACTGGCCCGAGAGTCCAAGAACCAATTTGTATCCTCATTTACCCCCAGCTGCAAGAACTTCACCAATGAATGCAGTATGCACGTCTCAATCGATCAATCTATTTTTGAAATGTCCTGACATAAAAAGCATTTGTAAACAGCTTTATTGTCTATGTCACTTTCAAAACAAATTCGGGAAATAGTATTGTTCTTCCATTTTCTTGCAACAAAAGCCCCAACTTCTTCCTTTTCGTTATTTTTGTCTAGTACATCAATCTTGATTTTTCCATCATAAGCCTTGGTGTCAAATCATCACTAATTGACTCCCAAGAGTCACTACAACCCCACAAACGGAGCTTGGCTTTGCTGCGCCCCGGGTTAGTGGAGTTAACAGTTTTAGGGAGAGGTAGTTGAGTTTTTTGTTCAAATTCTGAGGTCTGGAATTTCATTACTGTAAAGGTTGCAGGTATGGAAGTGTCCAGACCTTCCATAGCGGATACAACAGCCCTGATTAAGGTTATTTTTGCTATTCAGTCCTCTTACAGAGACTCGGATGTGCGAGAGGCAGTGCCTTAGAGGCTGGCTCGGCTTACTTCGAACAACAACGTTTCAACAAAATTGACATTTTCATGATGAAACTTTTTCATAGTCAGATTACGAAAAGTATGACTTCGACAAATAATTTAGTCTATGTGGCATTTTATACACCAGGTAAACATTTTGAAAGTGCATGTTTGAGTTTTTACATTTTATAGGTGGCGATTGCCATTGGAAATGATGTTTCTGGAGTGATGGGTTTCACACGATCCGCACTGCAACCACTGCCTTACCCAAAGTAGAAAAAGAACCACCTGACAGAGTGCAGAAGAACTTCATCCAATCTAGTAGCAGTAGAAGACGCATAAACAAAACTCCCTGCACCGCATCAAATTTCCACGCCTCCAAATTTTTCATCAACATCTATTGAAATAAAAAATTAAAGTCTCATTGACTCTAGCAACACCAAACCAAAATATGAATATTTGATGCATGATTTCAACACAAACTGTTATCAATCAAAAAGTTGATGCGTGTCGAGTCAAGGCCCAGGGAGAGTGTCGTCTTATTATCCCTAGTCCATGCCATAATCGTCTTGTATACAAATTGCTACTCTGATGCTAATGGTGAATGGTTTCATAAAAGTCAAGTCAAAAACCACAAGATTAATAATATTCGGCCCGAAATCTTTTGCTCGTTCGAACTGACGATATACCGACTATTTTGTTAGACATGCTCTGCCCCATCCCCCCCATTCACCTAGCATATTCGAATAATCTCATCCAATTGCTTAGATGCATTAGTTTCCCAGCAATCACCCACTATGTCTAACCGTAAATAACTAAAATGATAAATGTTGACTGACTTCCAACATCACACTCTATCCCATTTATCGATGTACCAGCATCAGCTAGACTCAACAAACTACGTACGTCAGCAGAGTGGCCTCTTTTGTTAGGTTTTCGGTGGCTCAGCAACAACAACAACTTTCAGGCACTGGGGAACAATTTTTCTCACTAAGCTAAACACAAAATACTCGCCCTAACAACATCAATCAACGTTTTTCCTAGTTTTGGCAACATTTTTCAAGCAACTTTCAAAACCCACCCCCGCCCCTTAACAAAAAAAAAAAAAGAAGAAAGAATGGACTCACTTCAACCGATGTTGTTGTTGATGATGATGGTGATGATGATGATGACGACGACAACAAGGACGAAGACTTGGATGGTGATGGCAAGAGAGAACAAAAAACAGGAACATGACTCCCAAAAAACCTCGGGGGCGGGCCCGGGCGTAGCGACAAAAATGAGCAAAAAACAGGAGAATAAACAAAAATGAAATATGTGAGATTCCTTAGGTCCTGCAATAATCATAATGATTAAGGATAATGCCAATCGCATTATACATGCTCGATATGAGCTTCATATGCATGACACCGTGCTGCGGCAGATCCCCCTAGAGACAAAGCGCTCAGCGTCACATGTTCCGTCACACCATGGACAGGGACACCACACACCTTATCAGCCAACAAATAACCTACCAAAGCATTCCTATCATTTCAAGGATTCAGTGAGCTAGATTTTGTTCGTTCAAATCGAGCACCAACAATCAGCACCTCCACTGATTCGGAAAACATTCTCCATCGACTTCCCAAGGGGCCCAACATCACACGACCGGGAATTAGACACCGAACATGTATGTGGGCTAACATAATAAAGTTCCAGGTATAGTTTTAGGTGTAGGTTGAAGGACGCAGTAAAATTATAAATTGAAGCACACTCCATCATAATTCAAGAGAACACAGCCAGCAGAGGGAGACTCGAAGCCAGTATAGTGTGCAGGACAACCGAGACAAGAGGGTTACCACGAAGTAAATTCCGTGACCGGAAAACCTTATACAAAAGCTACGAGACATTACTTGGGAAATTGAAAAAGGTCCTGAATATCGTCGTCGTAGTCATTGGTTGGTCGTCGTCGTCGTTCGGATGTGCTGAGCATTTGTTCGGAAATTCACAATATTGGATCCGGATGAGGTTACAATAATTTGTTCGCCACTTTTCTTCTTCCAGTCAAAAGAGGCCAAATGAGAGGGGGATGGGAGAGGAATTTGTATGAAGAAATTATGACTACACTGGTATTAAATCGTGCAGCAACCCCGAGCGATATGGTAGCAGAAGGTCGAGCAGTCCTGTGTCTTTGGTTGCAGCAGTAAACGTACAACTTTTAGGGTTCCCTTAAATGAGAGAAAAAAAAAGACGAGAAATGAATTTGATTTGGCTTTTCCGGTTTCCTTCTTCTAGTTTTTGGTGTTTTTTTTTTTGTTTTTTTTTTTTGTTCAAACTTGTATTTTAAAAAGACATAAAGCCTATTACCCTCATGGATTGAATTTTATACTTTGGCAATTGCAAAACGGACAGGAAATTTGTTAAGGATTCCAAATGAGTTTTTATTGGTTGTACGTTTTCGAGATTGAGGGTTTTTCTTTTCTGTTTTTCGGCTGGGGAAAAGGACACCTTGGGATAATATTTTGTGAATATGTGGGGATAGTTGAGTTGGTATTTTATTTTTGTTCTTAGGTTTGTTTTGTTTGAGGAGCATGTGCAGAAAGAGCAAAGCTTTTAAAAGATTGTTTTGAAGCCTCGAATATAGGCTTTTCATAGTAAGAGGGTTGGTAGGATAATAACTGGATTTTATAAGCATTGTATTGAGTACCTACATTTTCTTGGGGTCATTCACTTTACAAAATTAAAGGGGGAGTGGCTTTTATTACATGCTGGAAAAATTCGATTGATGAAAGTACTTTAGGGAATAGACAAGATTGTAGTGTAGCTCTTTATCTAAGGTTGACTTGGGTAGAAAACTTCTAGACTCCGAAATGATAAATCAATTATTATTGATTAATTTCTTAAACACTATAGGGCCCCAGTGGCACGCTCTTCTTCTATCCGATTTGCAGCATGAACGATGGTCTCCAGATCTGTCTTCAACAATAAGTTAAAGAGTAAGCTAAGTTGGTTGAATATTAAAATCTGAGCTATTAGGAATTTGGTCGCAGTAATGCTCTTAATTTACTTACTTACTAAATGTGGCGCTACAGTCTGTTGTGACCTTTGGCGTCAGCCAACAGTGTCCGCCAGCCAGCTCAGTCCCTAGGCATCTGTATTGCACTCCAAGTTGACTGAGGTCCTCTTCCACTTGAGTGCGCCACCGGAGTCGCGGTCTTCCTCTACTTCTTCGAATCTCGGCAATGGTGTCGAAGGCTTTCCGGGCCGTAGCATTGGTGTCCATCCACTCCTTATGACCAAACTATCTGAGCCACTGGACCCGTTAGGCTCACTGTTGAATCTTCTTCTCCATTCTCCATCAATGAGCACCCGGCAACCGATAAACCGAAGAGCTTTCCTCTCAAAACAGCCTATGGCACTATCATCCGACATACACTAACATCCCCATACAGCAGGACTGGGATGATGAGGTTGTTGGATAGTTATTATAGTTGTCTTGATATTTTTAGCCCTACCTTGGCTGCTACGAAGTACAACTCGATGTTGATTCCTCGGACAGTTCGTAAATCGCAATCTGGATGACGGTTGATTGATCGGGAGATCTCCATTTTTAATTATGGATGTTGAGATGTGGAAAACTGGGAACCACGTGCTTGCTCCCACAATATTTCTCCCTACAAAAAAATCGATCAGCATATAACCGGTGTCGTGTAGGCTTTTAACGTCATAGTTAGAACATTGTTCCAAGAGCTTGTAGAACTCGTCTCTGGTGTCGTCTTTTTATTCCTCTGTGGGGCATATATGTATAAAGCTCAAGACTTTTTGCTTTAGTCTTCTTCCAATGACGAATCCAAATCCAAAAACCACTTTCGTTGCTCTAATAACAATAACCATAGTATAAAAAATTTTGCGCTACCGTCATTCGTTGGTGGGAACACTTCTTCTATCTGGGGTAATTAGTAGCAACAGCTTACTCCACTTCGAGCTCTCGACCATGGGAGGCGCTCCCGCGAAAACAAGTTTCGCGATCAAATATGTAGCTCTAATCTTCATAGTACGAGTAGTAGTCACCGTAAGCCACGCCACGTCCAGCTTACCCCATGGAGGCGGAGGGGTTACTACAAGTACTCTTACAAGCAACCACGGGTAAACTACAAAAACAACATTAATTCTTCAGTTCTGATTTCTCTTCTAATTTTTTTTTGCGGCTGTTATTGAGTTTGAATTATGAGGATGGTGCATTGAAAACTATCGATAAAGGAATACACATTGGCGGTGGTGTTCGTCGTATCCACCTACCATACGAAGCAATGTACAGGTACATGACGGTTCTTTGAGGGATGATGCAGGTGCATAGCTCGTGTGAAAAAAATTGTTAAACACCTATCCGTTGGTATTTTCACGTGAACTGGTTTTTACATGTGTCCGGCGGTAGGGAGGTATATTTCAGTAGAGTAGCCAAGAATTTGTGAAGCTTCGTTACAAGATCTTGATAGCTCGTTGCCACTGCCAGAGCCTGATAGCAATAGAAATACGATCGTATCTAGGTGCCAATATCTATTCTGTTGGTATGGTGTTCCTATACCACATTGCTTAAAGCAGACACAACGCATCTGCTTCTTATAACCATAACTACGCGGCTAATAATGCCTTAAATCACGCTTTGGATTCCGGCCTCAAAGTTAGTATCGAGTGACGGTCGTGGAAGAGAATTGGACAAGCCTGAAAAAAATACTGGTAGAATTGGCAATTCTGTCATAGTTAGGATTCGCAGAGTAGTAGACCAACTTGTATGATGATGAAGCAAGTTGAAAATAAGAATGCTACATACCGTGCAATCTCAAAGAAAGCAGGCACGCGAAGAGGAATATTAAAAGCTTTAGAAAGAAGGAGTGAAGCTTCATAGAAGAGAATTGTCTGCATAACACAAGAAGCGATAGAAAACAAGGACCCAACACTCACGGAAGTTCCGTTTTAAACATGACGCGTAAAAACGGAAAAGCAAATCAAGAGCGAGGGGAAGTTCACTTTGATGAATTATGATCAACGGCCAATTTACAGAAGACATGAGGGCTCTATCATGAGAATCTCATATTCCAGCATATCAGCGTTGCTGATAAACTTGGAGGACCATCACTCCATCAACTAATCGAATTGGTTAAAGAGCATGTATAGGAACCAGAAGAAACGTCGGAAATTTGTTAGAATCATCTAAATGCATGCCTTTTATATTCTCCGGTAAAAGTTTATTCAATTCTAACGGTATAAGGGCATTATATTTCCCGTTCATACATAAGAAAGGCGATATCGCAATTACATTGTTATAATATTGTTGAATACAACCTTTAAGATTTTTTTCCCTATTTTACAAGATCCGAAAGCTCCATTCATGGATATCATAGTCGACAGAACAAAACCTTGGGTTTGAGACCAGAAAATCGATAATTGATCACTCCAAGGCAGGTGATGTAAACATGCTATTATTACATCCCAACATACCATCTGTTTATAAACTTTTAGTTCGCCTTCGACATCATAGCTACGGTAGAACTATACTATACAAAGCCATGAGAAAATTCAGCATCCCAAATAAACTAATAAGACTATGAAGGCTGAACATGACCAAGGTTTCTAGCCAAATTAAGGCATCCAGATTGATATCCAGATGAGTCAACATTTTTAATGGACAAGTGAATTGACTGGCCTGCCTCCTCTTCAACCTCGCCTTGGAGAAAAAATTCCTGACCTTGGAACTATCAACCAAAATGGTGGCAGCCAACTCATGTGTGAGGCTTAGAGCCACCTCTCAATGGAACAGTAACAATACAGGTCATACTACTATTCTAGACAATTTCAGATCTATCCCAGATCGCTTAGACTATACCACCACAAAAATGGTATTCGGTAAAAGCTTCCAGGTTTCCATCCCTTCAAGATCCTCCTGGGAAGAAGGGAGCCCCCTGGAAGACAATGCGGTACACTTCTACACAGACGGTTCAAAGACCGATTACGGAGTTGGAAGTGGAATCTATTCAGAACAACTGAATCTCAGTCTATCATACAGACTTCCCAATCAATGTAGTGTATTCCAGGCAGAAGTAATGGCGATTAAAGAGGCACTATCCTGGCTCAAAGAAAACGTTATATCTTGCAAGGATATACGAATCTTCTCGGACAGCCAAGCCGCTCTCAAATCTCTCGCATCTGTCTCCACAAACTCTCACATAGTCCACGATTGTCGATCGTCTCTGAATGAGATGACGGAACAGTTTAATATTCACCTCATTTGGGTGCCGGGCCACAGAGACATTCCGGGAAATTGTAAAGCCGATGAGCTCGCCAAAAACGGAACACTTCTGCCTAATGTTAGACAAAAACATAACATAGGAACACCACTTGCTACATGCAAATATCTTCTCAAACAATATGCTCTAGAATCAACCAATGCTAGATGGTCACAGGGTACCACCTGCCTTGCAACCAAGCAAATATGGCCAAGCATAGACTTAATACGGTCAAAAGGCTTGATATCCCTGAGCAGACAAAATATAAGCTCTACAATTGGAGTAATAACAGGACACTGCCTCATAGGTAGACATGCTCTGAGGCTAGGGGTCTACACAAATGACTTCTGTAGAAGCTGCATGGACGAGGAGGAAGAGGAAACAGTCCAACACCTTCTATGTACATGTCCAGCACTCTCCATTAGAAGGAATAACTTTCTCGGTAATCCCTTCTTCGATAACACCAGGGAACTAACAACGATCGACACAAAATGTCTCTCTTACTTCATTTAAAGCACGAATTGGTTTGTTTGAGTTCATTACTCTCCCATGAGTTTTTTGTGGTATCACAACGGATCCTTGAGGTCTAAGTGTGTCAACAACAACTAGACAGCCACTACAACCTAACCTAACCTTGGAACTATCATCACTAAGTCCTCCTAATCATTGGAAAATTGGCATCTTTTGTACAAGCTGTACAAAACTTTTTTATTCAGATCGATTAGGCGACAATAATGAGAGAAAAACCAAGAAGATGGTGGCTTCCTGTACAAAAAACGTTAGCAGCAGAAGAAGAGCATATATTAAAGCAGACAAGAACAAGTTCAATTACCTTCGGTCAGTAGTAGCAGCCGATAACGATTTTGTAGAGGTATGCGGGTGACTGCCCAAGTCCATCAAAATCTATTTAAGGCGGCCAGGGTTCTTTCAATCCGAAGATCTTGAACATTATCTCGAAAGTGCTGCAGTATAAAACGATAGTCATACTGAAATTCACTTACGGACTTGGGCCCTTAGCGAAAGGCACACTTAACTATGTATAAACCTTGTTCGAGAGAAAATTCTTTCGGAAAAAAGTTGGCCTTGTTTTTGAGGGAGGATGATTCAGGAAACGATATGTTCTTCCATTAGTCCCGATTGTTGGCTTACGTCATCCACCCCACCTCATTGGGTGTCCTGGTCTACACCATTCTTCCAGGGCCAATTTGGTCTGCCGCGCTCTCGTCTACCATGAATTGTACCACAATGGGCTTTCCGAGCCGGTTTAGATTTAAACGGGGCCAACTATTCTCCGTAATACTGCTAAGAATTCAGAGTCCCTTTGGCTAGGCACCGGAACTGTTTGTGAGTAGCGGTAAGACTATCTTCTTATACAGCAGCAGTTACGAAGTATTGGTAATATTTTTTCAAGGACGAAAGTAAGTTCCGCTGGCATCTGCCCGTATTTTTCATTTTTGATATTGTTATCGGCTGCTACTACCGATCCAAGGTAATTAAAGGATCACATTCCTTCGAATTTTTGTTCCACCACCATAGTAGTTGTCTTTCTACTATTAACCAAAATCTCATAAAACACAATTTTTCGAAAAAAGAAACACCCTTAATAAAAGACAAATATTCAAACTTTGCTGGGCAAATAACTTCTTATCCTCTCGAGTCTTCAGTTTTAAATATTTCAATATTTCAGTTTGTAGGTATAGGTGCAGTGCGAAAAATGATTTAAATACATAAGGTGTCATATACTCAAATATTATGTTAACACCCACTCTGCAGTCCAGTCATTCACATTTATGTAAAGATTTTGCACATAATACTTCAGTTAATGTCCTTTTTAACGAATTGTTTGATATGTGCGTACCTTTCAATAATTTACACGCACTGCACATGACGTGAAATTGCATAATATAAACTGCATCCTGAATTCTGATCCGTATGAATAAGTTAATCAATAATATCATTACACTCTGGTTATTAATCATGGATGCTTATCATTTCATTTAAGTTTTTGGGATATTTAAAGAAAATCGAGTTTTTTTTTATTAACAGTCGATAAAGTCAAAATGTCCTGTAGAGTGTTCAACACCTTTTAAAAAAATGAATTTCGTCCACATAGCATCGAACCATGATTTTTATTTGTTGGCTTAATTTGTTCATCAACCAATTCAACTTCAATATTCATCGATCGACTCTGAGTGTCATTATTAAATTCGCATGAATCAAAAATTCGACCGATTCATTTAATTTTATTCAATTCGTTTTCTCAATTTTTTTTTTGGGTCTTCCCTGCAGCTTTCATTTATTGCTCATTTAATGTCGTTTCCGGTTCGGTTTTTCATTTGGAGACTTCAACTGGCTGCCAATTGACTTATTGACATGAAAATGGACAAACTTTCAATAAAAGCGTTCTGTTTGTATTTGTATAGTCAGCATCAGAAGTTATATTGTTACAGTTGATTCAAGTATTGTTATAAATGCAAGTGCTGCAGAATGGATAATAATAGTTGAACAATATTGAAAAATTAAATATCATGTTCAATTTGTTCGACAGTTGCAAATAATAAATGTAGAATTAGTGACATCACCTGAATATATTGATTTATGACTTGGCAATTTAAAACGTTGTGTCAATCAGAGGTGCGGACCTTAATCAAGGCTTCTGTAATCATATCAACTGCAATTATTGAGTTTTAAAACTTCACTGACAAATTTATAAACAAACCAGAAAAAAATTGGTTTGTGAGTATTCAAAAAAAAATTAGCGAATTGACAATTTATTTTAACTTCAATTTACTAAAAGAGATTCTGCTACATGGGCAACATGCAACATCGTCCCCGATATGCGTTTGGTGTAGATCTAGTGTGATTTTTCTCTTCCCGTAAAAGCCAACGTGTCATCGAAGGCTACTTTTCGGTATCGAGAATGCATTGAACTTCCATCAATAAGCTCCATCTTATAATAGGGTGGTCTGATAAATACTTAGATTCACCGCCAATATCGGCGTGAAATCAGATGCTGTGTACGGTGAGTCTTTGAGAAATTGCAATCAGACTCAATTGTTTTTGCGTTTTGAATTCTGGGACGGTGTTTATAATGAGAGTGATCCTTCACTTGCTTATGATAGGTTTATTGAAAAACTAAATTTTTATCTTGATACTTGTACCAAAAGATCGGTTAGAAAGAACAAGTTTAAACATCTGAAGGAATGGATGACAGTGCATATTTTAGATAAAGTAAACAAAAAAATAAGCTTCGTAAAAAATGTAAAAACAATCCAAATAATACTCGGTTAAGAAATGAATACAAAAAAGTATGTAAAAATATATCAAAAGAAATTAAAACTTGTAAGGAAAATTATTACTTAGCTGAACTTGAAAAAAATAAAAACAATATTAAAGGTGAATGGAAGGTAGTAAACAAAATTTTAAATCGCTCTTCGCAATCTAAAAAGCCTTTAGTTATAGAAGATGACAATATTATAATTACTGATACTACTGATATAGCTAATCGTTTCAATAATTTTTTCATCTCAATAACTGAAAATGTTTCAACGGAAGTTTTTGGGAATAGAAATGACACTTTTATTTCTCATGGTTTAGTTAGTGATAATGTTGTTTCAGAAAGTCTTTTTTATGATCCTATTCGGCCTAATGAACTACTCTCCATCATTCAAAAGTTAAAGAAATCTTGTTCTGCAACCAATGATAATTGTTCCAGTTTAATCTTCAAACAAATTGCATACAACACTGTGGATGTTCTTGCACACGGTGGTGTCTTTCCAAGTTCTCTTAAAATTGCTGAGGTCATTCCTCTATATAAAAAATCTAACCCTTGCAGTATGAATAATTACAGACCTATTTCTCTGTTACCTGTCTGTTCAAAAAATTTTGAGAAGGCGATGAAAAATAGAATATTGGAATTTCTAAATAAAAACAATTTCTTTAGTGAATGTCAATTTGGATTTCGAGCTCACAAATCAACTGAAGATGCGTTGTTAAAATTTTGTAGTGAAATTTATGAAAACATTAACAATAATTTATTCGCAGCTGGACTCTTCATTGACTTAACCAAGGCTTTTGATTTAGTAGACCATAATATTCTCTTGACCAAATTGTATAATGCAGGAATGCGTGGATTTATCTATAATTGGTTAGACTCTTATCTATCTGTCAGAAAACAAGTAGTTAAAGTAAATGGTAGCTTAAGTAGTGTATCTTACATTAGTATTGGCGTTCCCCAAGGTTCAGTTTTGGGTCCCTTGCTTTTTTTAATTTTCATAAATTCTATTTTCAATCAGAAATTCAAAGGAAAAATTACTGCATTTGCTGACGATATGGCTTTTTCATATGGTTGTAAATCTTTGCTAAACTTAATCTCTGACATTAACGCTGATTTAGACATTCTAAGACGCTGGTTTGCAGTTAATAAAATGGTGTTGAGCAATAAAACAAAAATTATGTACTATAGTCTCTCAGGGTCTCATATTTTGGACGATTGCGATATTTTTTATCATTCTTCAGATTGCGAAAAATTCAAATTTGATGCAAATGATTCTTACAGTTTCATTTCTAATGAATAGATACTGTTCCCCTCATTGCTTTCGGATAGATTTTGTCAAGACCTTCAAATACCTTGGTGTCTTACTTGACAGCAAATTGAACAGGTCTGATCACACCCAAGCACTAATGAAATACTTGTTATGTTGTTCTAGGCAATTTTATACTCTTGGATTGTATTGCTCACAAAAATTACTAGTTATGATCTATTACGGTATTGTTCAGTCCAAAATTCAGTATGGAATAACTTGTTGGGGGGGTTCTTATCAAAACAAGATTAATCCTCTTCTTATTCTTCAAAAACATATTGTACGAATCATTTGTAGGAAAAATCGTCTTCATAATAGTTTCATTTTATTTCAGGCATTAAAAGTTCTGCCTCTTAGACATTTATACTACTTTAAAGTTTTAAAATTATTTTTCATAAGAAGTGGATATCTTTCAACTAGAAATAATCCTCGACATAATTTGCGAGTTAATGATATGTTTTTAGTTAACATCCCCTGTTTTAATAAGATGCATTTTAGGAGATTCTATACCATAGTTGCTCCCTCAGTTTTTAACAAATTGCCTCTCTCTATAAGATGTATAAGAATTTTGTCTTGTTTCCTACAAACTGTTAAATCATGGCTTTTTGAACACGATCACATTCAAATTGAAAACTTGTTGAATTTAATTATTTAATTAAACTATTTATTGAAAAAAAAATTAATTAAAATTAAAAAAAAAAAAATCTATACCACTCATTTATGTTTTCTATTTTCTATCTTTCTTCACCTTGCACAAAACTATGTTGATTTATTTTACTTTTAATTTACTGATGAGTATTCGCCACTAGCACTAGCTTTAAGCTACGCTAAGGAGTGTCTCTTAATTTGTTTTGTTTCGGTTACATTCAAAATTATGTTATTCGGAAGATCACTAATTGCTTGTTTACATATACATATTGTTCGTTAATAATTTTTTTTTCTGGATTTTCTAAGATTGTATATTATCGTTTGCATAAATTAGTTCATCTTATTTTCTCATTCTTCCAAACTTTATGTATAACTTTATTTACTGTACCTTGCAAAATGAATTAATAAAAATACAAAATACAAAATACAATACAAATACAATAATCTCCTGGCTGGAGCATTGGTATCTATCCGCTCTAAATGACCGAGCCATCTGAATCTCTGAACCTTGTCCCTTCTGGCTAGGTCTTGTAAATCCGTAAAGTTCGCTGTTGTATCTTTTTCGCCATTCCCCATCAATGCACACGTGGCTAAAGATGACCCGAAGAACTTTCCTCTCGAAACAGCCTAAGGCACATTCATCCGATTTTGTCAAGGTCACAGCATACAGCAGGACTGGGACGATGCGTTTTCCTTCTTTGGCCCAAAGAAACAGCGATAAGCAAGAGTTATTCTTCGTCTGGTGTTATTGCCCGTGTTAATAGCGGACGTTCTGTCCGAGCCGTAGGTGTTGGGTGTCCTTCCTCAAAGACAGCATATTCGTTTTTCCCTCATTTACCGCTAAACCCATTTTTGCCGCTTCTGTCTCAATTCTCACAAAGGTGCCATTGACATCGAGCTGTGTTCTTCCCATTATATCAATATTATCGGCGTACGTGAGAAGTTGAACAGACTTTTGGAAGATAGTGCCTCTGATGTTGACGGTTTAGTTTTGCACTTTCTTCTCAAGAACAATGTTAAAGAAATCGCATGACAGTGCATCGCCTTGTCTGAATCCTTTTTTGACAACGTAAGCTCATTGCAAATCTTGATGGCGCAGCGTGAGTTCACCATCGTCATTTTGCACAAGCGAACGAGCTTCGAAGGGATGCCAAAACTAGACATAGCTCCTTTACAGTTCGTCTCTGTAGATGCGGTAATACGCGGCCTTAATATCGATAAAAAGGTGGTTGATGTCGATTTGTCCTTCTATGCAGAGCAGCTCTGTAAGCCTCTTGCTTGACTGCATGGGGCTGCCTGCATTCTTCTTCAAACTAAGGGTTTTGTTTTGGTGGCTGTGTGAAAGCACATTAGATGTGTCATTTCTAACTGCTTTCTGGCAATGGTTGCCACTGGTCTTCGATGTCTCTATATGGATGTTGAGAAGGGCAAAGCACGTGCTTGCAACGACAACATTTCGCACTGCAGCAAAATCGATCAGCCTGAATCCGCTGTCGGAAATGGTGTCGTGCAGGCTGCGCTTTCCGATTGTTCCACCAAATATGTCCTCTTTTCCTAGCCTCCCAGTTGAGGGTCTCCGCTAATTGTTCGGCAGCACGCGGTCTATTAATTGTCCTAATATTACACGTGCATATCCGAAATTCGTTGTTCTGAAAACATTTCTTTGGGTCGTCATCAGTGTATCCGTCCGTTTGTTGCTTCCCAACTAAATGTTTTTCTACGTAGTGGGGAATTCACCCCGACGTACAACCCCCAACCTGGAGTACCAGGCACTTGATGTGACTTTAAGTGCAAGAGCCGGAAAAACCGCTACTTTTGCTGTCTACCAAGTTTACCAAGTAGTTCGGCCTTACTGGAACTGCAAACGCCACCGTTGATTATAAACAAAAATTAATTCGCTGCCGTCGCTCGTTGGGAGTGCCTTGTTGGGAACACTCCTTCATTGAGGGGTAATTACTAGCAACAGCCTTCTCCGCTTCGACCTGTCGGCCATGGGAGACCCTTCTGCGAAAACAAGTTTCGCAGTCGCACACCTCTAAGCTTCATAGTAGTAGTCACCGTAAGCCCCTCCGCCACATCAAGGCTTCCCATGGAGAGACATTTCGCTATCACAATCAAATTGGTCGAATTTTGCTTCAAACTGGTTCCCCATCCACTCTTTTCTTCGGAGTTGGTCCCATATTTTTCAGACGGGCTATAAAACTTGGAGCATTGCTGTTGAAGCATATAGAATCAAAACGAGATTTATTGAAATATTAATATGTAGCGACTTTTCGAAAAATAGGATTTGAAACTCAGACTTTTCCTCCACAGCCTAATGATAGATCACGATTACTTAGGTTAGCTACCTTTTAAATAAAAGTCTAAGTTTTATACATCCTTAAAAGTCGCTTAATGCTTCAAATTTATGGAAAACTCATTGCCAAAGTTATAGCGTTTTTTTTTGGTAATCCGGAATTGTACACAGAACTGTCCGATTCCGGATTCCAAACGAACAGGCAAACATATTTTTTTGCTTCTAAGGGTTGAATGGTTGTGTATTTGTGAATCCTCATATGAAGAATCGCAGATGACATGACATTGTTTTTAATTTCTTTATTTGTAAACATGGCAGCGAGTACGTATGCGAGTGTGTGCATGTATGCGTGATTCTGTTTTTGATTCTGACTTCAAATTCGGAATCGTTTTTCTGTTCTATTCAGAACAAGAACTGTCATCTTGTGCCAAGTGAACGAGTACAGAACTGTTCGGAACAGTTCCGGACGACCAAAAAAAAAACGCTATTAGTTTATGTTGTGCCCGAACAGTGAATTTTTTAAGTCAATTATTTTGTCGGAATGAAGCAAGCACTGAAGCACCACGCCAATTCTACACAAGTTTGAGCAAAAAGCTTGTGAGACGTTTATGCTGGTGAACAACACTCATGGTTTCTGTCATCATATGAGGAGCACAGATGAGGATGCTGATGTGCGGTGTTTATACTTGAACAGGATTCAGGAATAGACTAATGACCTCCAGCGCCATAGCTGACTACTATCAGATGATGACGCTCCGCCTGACTTGGCAGGTGTTCCGATGAAGCACACTTCTATTCTTTTCTGTGGTATCGGTAATTGATTAGAGAACATGCAGAAGAAAAAGCAGGAACTGCAAATTTTAAATAAGGTTATAACTCCCTTTTCATAAACAAGCCTCTTCATACACACTTCATTGAAGTATTAACAGATTTTCGATGCGAACAAAACAAACAATTTTAAAGACCGAATCTACAAGTACTGCTACCCTTTGGATTTGCAAACATCTATTTTAGGGTGTGGGAAGTTAAAACAAAAATTAAAAACAAATTCACTAGAAAAATTCTAAGCAAGGATTAAGCCAACCATGCTCTAAGCAAGCAATCAATGAGTTCAGTTTGAGCTCCTTCCTTTTCTATGCCTCCATACAAGCACTCTATGCACTGTGCTAGCGCAACCATCAAGTACCAAAAACATACATTCTGTGCCAACTGAATTGGAAATGTTTCCCCCAAAATGGAACATGTGTTCTTCTGTGCTCTTCCAGGCACAATAACAGGTGTTCGTAGAATGGTTAAATGTTCAATGAAAATATCCGAACAGAATTTCTAGGGAATAAACATAGGGAGCTGGAGACCAGCACATACCGGATAGAAAATTGTTCGGTTTTCGGTTTTATTTTTGGAAAATGAGTTTATCTAAAATCCCAACCGAATTGAACACGAAGCTTAGAGTTTCCTCATGAGTGAGATGACGATGATGATGATTGCTTTTTACTCGAATGGAACTCAAGCGTTATTTTTGGTGAAAACGAAGGTGAGCGGTCGATGGCGATGAGATGGTTTCTTTGGAGGACAAAATAATAATACACAAGTCTTTTGTTTGTTTGGCAAATCAGATAAGCGAAAGGTGAGTTATTATCGTTCGATCAGAAAAGCTACGGAATAAATGAAGTCATCCGTAGATGCCAACTCATCTCGAATATTACAGAAATAATTCTCAATTTATTGAATTAGAAGAATTACAAGAAAAATAATGGTTTGACTTTTTGGATGAGCTGCAGAGGAAACTGTCAGAATCATTTAGGTGTGCGGTTGGCCTGGCAGCGAAGGGAATTTAGTTTATTATTAATGACACGTGTGTGAGAGGAAATTATTATGAGGAGGTGAAACATTTTGTGGGCACATAATTTTTTGTTTGGAACAAAGTTTTGTTCCAATTTGCTTGTGTCAAAGAATTAGGAAGTGAGGAAATTAGAATAAGCGGTGCGGTGGTGGAGCTTCAAAATTAGGGGTTAACATTTTTACAGCATCAAATCGATTTCTTGGGGATCATCAGGGGATAAGGTTTACTATGGCAACATTTTCAATCATTTTCCTATAGAGTAATTGATCCAGTGCAGTATTTTGAGTTTGATTCAAGCTTCCTCGTAGAGTCTGTCATTGCTGATATGCAGCCCACTGCGAATCCTTACCTTAGCTTCCTTTCGTAGACTTGGAGATGGTGATGCATACAGGAAAACTGTAGAGGATAACTGGCCTCGGTAGCTGCTTTGTAATCAGCAGTTCGGTGGATGACAATTTTCCAAGCTGCCAATATTGGTGAGATTTAAGACGTGTACGTGCACACAAAAAAATAATCCAATGTAAAATCAACACGACAAATTATTGTTTTTACAATGATGCACAATTTTTAAATCAACTTTTTTCATTTAGATTTGAAATGGTTTCGTTTTAAATTGATATTTTTAGTGATTATTTTAACATGAATGCTTTTTGAACTCTCATTATTATTAATTAATAGTTGTTTTTAAAGTATTTCGTTTAAAAAAAACTTTGAATCGGATTAAAAAAAAGTATATCGTATTGAAATAAAAGGGAGTCGTGTTAATAATCGGATTAAAATAGAAAACAGACCCAATGTAAAATCAACACTGTAGATTATTGTTTCTTTAGTATTCAATCAACACGAAATCGTTTTAAAACAAAGTAAATCGTGTTGAAACGAAACGGAGTCGTGTTCATATTACTTCATATTGAGTTGAAAACGCTAAGATTTGCCGACCAACGAAAAAGATCCGTTATCTTTTCAGCTACCGTTGTCTGGTTGCATTAGCATTTTAATTTTACTTTGAGTTTTTTTTAGATTGCGCGTCTCAGCTCAAAAACTGTTTAGTAGACAATCTACATTTAATCGTTTAAAATAAAAAAGAAATCGTGTTGAAGTAAAAGGGAGTAGTGTTATACTACATCAAATCGTGTTGAAATACATTAAGTTTTGCCAAACCAGACAAAAAGATCCGTTATCTTAATTTGCCTTCAGTATCAGTATCAGTGTTGAACCGAAGTCAAACAAAACTAGACGAGCTGCTGGATAAATTTAACTTACCGAAGCAAAATATTATTTAATAAGTAAGTACATACCTACATAAGTACAAAATAATCAGTTATGATTTTTTTTTATTAATACCAACAGCAACAAAAATAATATAATATAACAAACGGCCTTCCAGCGTTTCTTTTTCGCAGAGGCGTCCATAACCTATGAAAGCTTGCAGTATTTGTCAAAAGAAGACATCGAAGAGGCAGTATCGCTTATTGGCCTGCGAGCAAGTTTCAGAGAGAAATTGTTAGGTGAAGGAAAACTGAGGTAATAATGAATCCTTCTTGAATTTAAAAAGTGTTATTTAATAAGAAACTATAATATTCCTTTCTTTGCAGTTTGGGATTGCCGATGAAACTTTGTCGAATTCCATTGCGAATAAGGTCGTTTCGTGGTTTAAAATCCAATCCAGTGGTTGTCTTACGCCAACGCCATCAACGAGTACCTACCTATTCAAATTCTCAATTATTCAAAGTAAAAAACTAATATTTCAAACGCTTTGAGTGTATTCTAATTGTTTTTTTTTTCTATTTTTTTTAGAAACATGAACATCTTCTGGAAGAAAACTTAAAGGTCAAAGCCGTAAAACAATGTT
>OX016540.1:227351385-227581053 GCA_943590905.1 Sphaerophoria taeniata | reverse complement strand
GAAGAAGAAGAAGAAGAAGAAGAAGAAGAAAAAGAAGAAGAAGAGGAAGAAGAAGAAGAAGAAGAAGAAGAAGAAGAAGAAGAAGAAGAAGAAGAAGAAGAAGAAGAAGAAGAAGAAGAAGAAGAAGAAGAAGAAGAAGAAGAAGAAGAAGAAGAAGAAGAAGAAGAAGAAGAAGAAGAAGAAGAAGAAGAAGAAGAAGAAGAAGAAGAAGAAGAAGAAGAAGAAGAAGAAGAAGAAGAAGAAGAGAAGAAGAAGAAGAAGAAGAAGAAGAAGAAGAAGAAGAAGAAGAAGAAGAAGAAGAAGAAGAAGAAGAAGAAGAAGAAGAAGAAGAAGAAGAAGAAGAAGAAGAAGAAGAAGAAGAAGAAGAAGAAGAAGAAGAAGAAGAAGAAGAAGAAGAAGAAGAAGAAGAAGAAGAAGAAGAAGAAGAAGAAGAAGAAGAAGAAGAAGAAGAAGAAGAAGAAGAAGAAGAAGAAGAAGAAGAAGAAGAAGAAGAAGAAGAAAAAAAAGAAGAAGAAGAAGAAGAAGAAGAAGAAGAAGAAGAAAAAGAAGAAGAAGAAGACGAAGAAGAAGAAGACTCACTTACCTACACGTCTTAAATCTCACCAATATTGGCAGCTAAGAAAATTGTCATCCACCGAACTGCTGATTACAAAGCAGCTGCCGAGGCCAGTTATCCTCTACAGTTTTCCTGTATGCATAACCATTTCCAAGTCTACGAAAGGAAGCTAAGCTAAGGATTTGCAGTGGGCTGCATTTCGATAGACAGAAGCGCAAGTATGTCAGCAATGAGAGACTCTACGAGGAAGCCTGAATCAAACTCAAACCACTGAACTGGATCAATTACTCTATAGGAAAATGATTGAAAACGATGCCAATAACCCTAATCCCCTATTGAGAAGGATGACCACACTCTTCAGGATCCCCAAGAAATCGATTTGATGCTGTAAAAATTTTAACCCCTAATTTTGAAACTCCACCACCGCTTATTCTTATTTCCTCACTTCCTAATTCCTTGACAGAAGTAATTTTGAACAAAACTTTGTTCCAAACAAAAAATTATGTGCCCACAAAATGTTTCACCTCCTCATAATAATTTCCTCTTACACACGTGTCATTAATAATAAACTAAATTCCTTTCGCTGCCAGGCCAACCGCACACCTAAATGATTCTGACAGTTTCCTCTGCAGCTCATCCAAAAAGTCAAACCATTATTTTTCTTGTAATTCTTCTAATTCAATAAATTGAGAATTATTTCTGTAATATTCGAGATGAGTTGGCATCTACGGATGACTTCATTTATTCCGTAGCTTTTCTGATCGAACGATAATAACTCACCTTTTGCTTATCTGATTTGCCAAACAAACAAAAGACATGTGTATTATTATTTTGTTCTCCAAAGAAACCATCTCATCGCCATCGCCATCATCGCCCGCCCACCTTCGTTTTCACCAAAAATAACGCTTGAGTTCCATTCGAGTAAAAAGCAATCATCATCATCGTCATCTCACTCATGAGGAAACTCTAAGCTTCGTGTTCAATTCGGTTGGGATTTTAGATAAACTCATTTTCCAAAAATAAAACCGAAAACCGAACAATTTTCTATCCGGTATGTGCTGGTCTCCAGCTCCCTATGTTTATTCCCTAGAAATTCTGTTCGGATATTTTCATTGAACATTTAACCATTCTACGAACACCTGTTATTGAGCCTGGAAGAGCACAGAAGAACACATGTTCTATTTTGGGGGAAACATTTCCGATTCAGTTGGCACAGAATGTATGTTTTTGGTGCTTGATGGTTGCGCAAGCACAGTGCATAGAGTGCTTGTATGGAGGCATAGAAAAGGAAGGAGTTCAAACTGAACTCATTGAGAGACGAGAAATGATTGCTTGCTTAGAGCATGGTTGGCTTAATCCTTGCTTAGAATTTTTCTAGTGATTTTTTTTTTAATTTTTTTTTAAACTTCTCACACCCTAAAATAGATGTTTGCAAATCCAAAGGGTAGCAGTAGGTACTTGTAGATTCGGTCTTTAAAATTGTTTGTTTTGTTCGAAAATCTGTTAATACTTCAATGAAGTGTGTATGATGAGGCTTGTTTATGAAAAGGGAGTTATAACCTTATTTAAAATTTGTAGTTCCTGCTTTTTCTTCTGCATGTTCTCAAATCAATTACCGATACCACAGAAAAGAATAGAAGTGTGCTTCATCGGAACACCTGCCAAGTCAGGCGTCATCATCTGATAGTAGTCAGCTATGGCGCTGGAGGTCATTAGTCTATTCTTGAATCCTGTTCAAGTAGATAGATAGATAGATAGATAAATAATTTGGATTTTATTGGATCAACATTTGAATTTAACAATAGATACGTTTTTACATTTACAAAAATCATTATGACATGGCATTTGCCGTCTGCCAGATTGACAACTATAATATATTAATTTAATTACAAAGATATAACAGTTTTAAATAACATATGTGTTTAAAATAAGGAATTATATGGAAACCAATAAAATTTAAAAATTCAAATAAGATACAGTTAAAGGTTTGTTTAATCAAAAATCTTCGTTAATTTTTCTTGCTCTATATCTGAGCGCAATTACACAATATTCATAAAGTCTATTAACGTTCATATGATTCAATTCGTCCAGAACTTGCTCTTCAGATAAAACATCGCTCCCAAGAACGCTTCTTCTGGTTTCTTTCAGAGTTGGGCATCTTCCCAAAAAGTGAATGACGTCTTCTCTTTCTCTCATGTTGCAAATGCTGCATTCTAATGGTAGATCAGGTCTGTGAGGCATGAAGTTCAGATTGATAAGCTCGCTGCGAAGTCTGACCATTGTAGCGATAACATTAACCTTATTAGAGTCACGAAAATAGTTTTTCTCTGCCAAATTGTGATTTAATCTACTGTAAACTGTTCTGTAGATGGAACTGGAGGCTTCAGCTATATATTCAGCTCTACATTTCTCATCCACCTTCGAGATTACATTGTAGAAGAGAGTCTTGCAACTACCAATGTTTTCCAGGTTTAAATCAAAGCTTAAATTGCATTCTTCAGCAAGTTTTGACCACTCTCTATACCAGCTGTTTCGTTCGTGTATGGCACTCATAGCTACCTTCTTGACCAATCTGGATTCTGATAAATTGAATATGTACTGAAGAAAATCGGCTTGCAACTTCAAGGTCTTTATGTGTAAAGGTGATAGTCCTGTTTCGAGCATTACCACGTAATTTGGTGTGTTGACTGGTAAGCTAAATATCCTTTTAATATAGTGTGTCAAGAGTTTTTCCACCGTTTGAAATCTCATACATCCCCAAACTTGTGCGCCATATAAAAGTATGCTCTCCGATACAGCTTCAAATACCTTGTGCTTACATTGCGCATAGCAATGTTTCTGTTCATGAAGCATCTTTTCCATGATATGTTAATGGGTGTTTTCGCCTTTTCTAACTTCTCAGTTAAATGCTTCTGCATGCTCAAACTTCTCGTAAAAATTACCCCTAGGTATTTGTATTCGGTTACACATTCTAAGGCTTCTCCGTTAAATGACCATTTCTCGTTAGAAGCATTTCTTCCACCACCGTTTTTAAATATCATCACTTTAGACTTTTGCGTATTAACGATTAAGTTCCATAAGCAACAGTAATTATATAACCTGTTTATCATGAGCTGTAACGCTTCCGGCGAATACGCAAACATGACAATATCATCTGCAAATAATAAGTTGAAGTTCAAGTATAAACACCGCACATCAACATCCTCATCTGTGCTCCTCATATGATGACAGAAACCATGAGTGTTGTTCACCAGCATAAACGTCTTACAAGCTTTTTGCTCAAACTTGTGTAGAATTGGCGTGGTGCTTCAGTGCTTGCTTCATTCCGACAAAATAATTGACTTAAAAAATTCACTGTTCGGGCACAACATAAACTAACTTTAGCAATGAGTTTTCCATAAATTTGAAGCATTTAGCGACTTTTAAGGATGTATAAAACTTAGACTTTTATTCAAAAGGTAGCTAACCTAAATACTCGTGATCTATCATTAGGCGGTGACGTGAAATAACGCCCAACGAAATAAGACCAAAATTCGAAAATTTGGTCTTATTTCGTTTTCGAAAACGAAATAAAACCAAATTTGCAATTTGGCTTTATTTCATTTGCTAAAACGAAACCAGGCCATTTTGGTCTTATTTCGTTTTTAAATTTATATAAACTCCTGTTAAAATATTTGTCAACACTTAAACTTTTTTTGCTTATAGAAGAATTCGCGCGAATTTTCTGATTCGCCAAATTGGCCCCTTTGCAATGGCCAGGTAGCTTTTTTCCCCTTGACATCTGATCGGGAGCTTGCAAAGTTTTGTTTCATAAATCTACATCCTTTTTCTTTTGTTACGTAGGAACAGTAATTTCATATGTAATGTATGTCAATTGAAAAACCTTGCTTACTTATGTGTTTAATTGGTGCCGTGTCATATGTGAAACAGTCATATTTACATATTTGAACATATGGCCATTTGTAACTTTTCTAAAGTGTCAAGTGACGGCAATAATTAACATTGTAAGAGTCAGGTGGCCATATTTACTTGCTACTTTTTGGAATAAATGGTCAATATAGAAAACATTTTGAATTTACAAGAATAGACCTTAATTTATTTAGGGACTTGATAAAAATTTGAATTGAGAGACAGATAATTGTCACTCGCGCAAGGCGTACCGAGCGGAAAAAAATGTTTTGCCCCAGTGAGAATCAACTTGGGGTGTGAAAAAAAAATTCGCGCAGCGGAAAAATTTTTTTGCCCCAGAGAGAATCAATTTGGGGTGTGAATTCGCGCGAATTTTTTATTTTCACACCCCAAATTGATTCTCTCTGTGAATTCGCGCGAATTTTTTATTTTCACACCCCAAATTGATTCCCTCTGGGGCAAAAAAAAATTTCCGCTGCGCTAATGACGATTATTTTTTAATTAATTAATCTTAATTAAAATTTTATATCAAGTAAATAATTTAAAATCTATCTTTGGAATTCGTAATTTTTTCAATAGATAAACTCATGTAAAATAACAACGCAATTTTCTGCAAAATTTTGCAGAGAAATTGTATAAAACATCAAATGTGTTTAGAGTTGAAATACATGTTAATGTACTTATATTTACTCCATTAATGTTGATTACATGAACGTTTGTTTAGTTTAAATTATTTTTTTAATTATAATTTCTTCGTTATATAGGAATCTTTTTTCACTTAAAAACGAATATTTGAAGTTTGTTTTTTTAGTAGAAAAAAAAATGATTTGAAGATGTCATTTTGCCATATGTTCAAATATGTCCTTGGGTGTACAAAAAAAATTTGCAAGGATTTATTTATTTTTTCAAACATTTATTCGGCTTGAATTCTTTTTTAAGATTGCAAAAAAGCTGAAAAACTTGTTTTGAAAATTTTGGCCTTATTTCCAATTTTTTTTTTGGCGCAATTTCCAACTGACCTAAGAATTAAAGCCAAATTGGGGTAGTTTCATTTTTGAAATGGAAATAAGGCCGAATTTCAAATTCGGTTTTATTTCGTTGGGCGTTATTTCACGTCACCTCATTAGGCTGTGGAGGAAAAGTCTGAGTTTCAAATCCTTTTTTTTTTTCGAAAAGTCGCTTCATATTAATATTTCAATAATAGGCGGGGAGCCCTCAATCCTGAAAGTGCACTTACACGGATTTCAAAATTTTTTATATTAGAAGGTTTAAAGAAATACCAACAAATTAAGCCCGGTATGACGAGGCCTATCCTGGCACCAGTATTTTTTTGCAATTTTTTGCATTATTAATAATTATAGATAATTTGCTTTTATCGCGGATTTTTTCAGGAAAAAATGGTATGACAGCTGCCATCCTCTGTCAATGTCTGTCATACCTATTTTAAAATTTTGTCACTCATATTTTTTTAAAATAGGTATGACAGACATTGGTGCCAGGATGGCAGCTGTCATACCATTTTTTCCTGAAAGCACATTAAATTTCCAATAATATGCGCTATTTAAAATTAAAATCCGCGATAAGTGCAAATTATTAATAATGCAGAAAAATGCAAAAAAAACTGGTGTCAGGATAGGCCTCGTCATACCGGGCTTAATTTGTTGGTATTTCTATAAACTATCTTTTAATATAAGAAATTTTGAAATCCGTGTAAGTGCACTTTTAGGATTGAGGGCTCTCGGTGTATAAATCTCGTTTTGATTCTATATATACTTCAACAGCAATGCTCCAAGTTTTATAGCCCGTCTGGGTTTGAAAAATATGGGACCAACTCCGAAGAAAAGAGTGGATGGGGAACCAGTTTGAAGCACAATTCGACCAATTTGATTGTAATAGCGAAATGTCCCTCCATGGGAAGCCTTGATGTGGCGGAGGGGCTTACGGTGACTACTACTATGAAGCTTAGAGCTGTGCGACTGCGAAACTTGTTTTCGCAGAAGGGTTTCCCATGGCCGACAGGTCGAAGCGGAGTAGGCTGTTGCTAGTAATTACCCCTCAATGAAGGAGTGTTCCCAACAAGGCACTCCCAACGAGCGACACGGCAGCGAATTAATTTTTTTTATAATTAACGGTGGCGTTTGCAGTTCCAGTAAGGCCGAACTACTTGGTAAACAACATTACGGGCTAATTCGACTTATTTGAAGCCCAGACCGCAAAAGTAGCGGTTTTCCGGCTCTTACACTTGAAGTCACATCAAGAGCCTGGTACTCCAGGTTGGGGTTGTATGTCGGGGTGAATTCCCCACTACGTAGAAAAACATTTAGTTGGGAAGCAACAAACGGACGGATACACTGATGACGACCCAAGGACATGTTTTAAGAACAACGAATTTCGGATATGCACGTGTAATATTAGGATAATTAATGGACCGCGTGCTGCCGAACAATTAGCGGAGACCCTCAACTGGGAGGCTAGGAAAAGAGAACATCTTTGGTGGAACAGTCGGAAAGCACAGCCTGCACGACACCATTTCCGACAGCGGATTCAGGCTGATCGATTTTGTTGCAGTGCGAAATGTTGTCGTTGCAAGCACGTGCTTTGCCCCTCTCAACATCCATATAGAGACATCGAAGACCAGTGGCAACCATTGCCAGAAAGCAGTTAGAAATGACACATCTAATGTGCTTTCACCACCAAAACGAAACCCTTAGTTTGAAGAAGAATGCAGGCAGCCCCATGCAGTCAAGCAAGAGGCTTACAGAGCTGCTCTGCATACAAGGACAAATCGACATCAACCACCTTTTTATCGATATTAAGGCCGCGTATTACAGCATCTACAGAGACGAACTGTAAAGGAGCTATGTCTAGTTTTGGCATCCCTTCGAAGCTCGTTCGCTTGTGCAAAATGACGATGGTGAACTCACGCTGCGCCATCAAGATTTGCAACGAGCTTACGTTGTCAAAAAAGGATTCAGACAAGGCGATGCACGGTCATGCGATTTCTTTAACATTGTTCTTGAGAAAGTGCAAACCTAAACCGTCAACGTCAGAGGCACTATCTTCCAAAAGTCTGTTCAACTTCTCACGTACGCCGATGATATTGATAAAATGGAAGAGCACAGCTCGATGTCAATGGCACCTTTGTGAGAATTGAGACAGAAGCGGCAAAAATGGGTTTAGCGGTAAATGAGGGAAAAACGAATATGCCGTCTTTGAGGAAGGACACCCAACACCTACGGTTCGGACAGAACGTCCGCTATTAACACGGGCAATAACACCAGACGAAGAATAACTCTTGCTAATCGCTGTTTCTTTGGGCCAAAAAGGAAAAAGCATCGTCCCAGTCCTGCTGTATGGTGTATAAGCATGGACCTTGACAAAATCGGATGAATGTGCCTTAGGCTGTTTCGAGAGGAAAGTTCTTCGGGTCATCTTTAGCCACGTGTGCATTGATGGGGAATGGCGAAGAAGATACAACAGCGAACTTTACGGATTTACGAGACCTAGCCAGAAGGGACAAGGTTCAGAGTTTCAAATGGCTCGGTCATTTAGAGCGGATGGATACCAATGCTCAAGCCCGGAGATTATTCGATACTATTTCCGAGCGACGCAGAAGGAGAGGAAATCAGCGACTCAATTGGCGCACACAAGTGGAAAAGGACCTCAATCAACTTGGGGTGCAAAACTGGAGATAGCTAGCTAGGGACCGAGCTGGCTGGCGGACATTGTTGATTGCGGCCCAAGTCCACAAAGGACTGTAGCGCCACCTTAAGTAAGTAAGTAAGCGTCAAAAAGTCCCTGAAGTGATCTCACCGTTGCGGTTGTTGTCAGCAGTCGTCTTTTTGTAAGCACTTGCTCACGGATCATCAAAAACTGTAAGTTACTGTAACTTAACATGTATATAACTACTTTCAAACTACTTTGAAACTTTTTGATCATAACTTGTTGTGAGACTGAAGTAAATATATTTTACTTTATTTTCTCTCGTTCTCAAGAAGCTGTTCTGATTACACCAAATAACATTATTTTTCTTTTACTTAAATAAAATACTTTTTCTAACTATTTCTCAAATCTTATTATTAAAATCTGGAATATCTTTGATTGCAATTTCTCAAAGACTCACCGTACACAGCATCTGATTTCACGCCGATATTGGCGGTGAATCTAAGTATTTATCAGACCACCCTATTATAAGATGGAGCTTATTGATGGAAGTTCAATGCATTCTCGATACCGAAAAGTAGCCTTCGATGACACGTTGGCTTTTACGGGAAGAGAAAAATCACACTAGATCTACACCAAACGCATATCGGGGACGATGTTGCCCATGTAGCAGAATCTCTTAGTAAATTGAAGTTAAAATAAATTGTCAATTCGTTAATTTTTTTTTGAATACTCACAAACTTATTTTTTTCTGGTTTGTTTATAAATTTGTCAGTGAAGTTTTAAAACTCAATAATTGCAGTTGATATGATTACAGAAGCCTTGATTAAGGTCCGCACCTCTGATTGACACAACGTTTTAAATTGCCAAGCCATAAATCAATATATTCAGGTGATGTCACTAATTCTACATTTATTATTTGCAACTGTCGAACAAATTGAACATGATATTTAATTTTTCAATATTGTTCAACTATTATTATCCATTCTGCAGCACTTGCATTTATAACAATACTTGAATCAACTGTAACAATATAACTTCTGATGCTGACTATACAAATACAAACAGAACGCTTTTATTGAAAGTTTGTCCATTTTCATGTCAATAAGTCAATTGGCAGCCAGTTGAAGTCTCCAAATGAAAAACCGAACCGGAAACGACATTAAATGAGCAATAAATGAAAGCTGGAAGACCAAAAAAAAAATGAGAAAACGAATTGAATAAAATTAAATGAATCGGTCGAATTTATGATTCATGCGAATTTAATAATGACACTCAGAGTCGATCGATGAATACTGAAGTTGAATTGGTTGATGAACAAATTAAGCCAACAAATAAAAATCATGGTTCGATGCTATGTGGACGAAATTCATTTTTTTAAAAGGTTTTGAACACTCTACAGGACATTTTGACTTTATCGACTGTTAATAAAAAAAAACTCGATTTTCTTTAAATATCCCAAAAACTTAAATGAAATGATAAGCATCCATGATTAATAACCAGAGTGTAATGATATTATTGATTAACTTATTCATACGGATCAGAATTCAGGATGCAGTTTATATTATGCAATTTCACGTCATGTGCAGTGCGTGTAAATTATTGAAAGGTGCGCACATATCAAACAATTCGTTAAAAAGGACATTAACTGAAGTATTATGTGCAAAATCTTTACATAAATGTGAATGACTGGACTGCAGAGTGGGTGTTAACATAATATTTGAGTATATGACACCTTATGTATTTAAATCATTTTTCGCACTGCACTTATTCCTACAAACTGAAATATTGAAATATTTAAAACTGAAGACTCGAGAGGATAAGAAGTTATTTGCCCAGCAAAGTTTGAATATTTGTCTTTTATTAAGGGTGTTTCTTTTTTCGAAAAATTGTGTTTTATGAGATTTTGGTTAATAGTAGAAAGACAACTACTATGGTGGTGGAACAAAAATTCGAAGGAATGTGATCCTTTAATTACCTTGGATCGGTAGTAGCAGCCGATAACAATATCAAAAATGAAAAATACGGGCAGATGCCAGCGGAACCTACTTTCGTCCTTGAAAAAATATTACCAATACTTCGTAACTGCTGCTGTATAAGAAGATAGTCTTACCGCTACTCACAAACAGTTCCGGTGCCTAGCCAAAGGGACTCTGAATTCTTAGCAGTATATTACGGAGAATAGTTGGCCCCGTTTAAATCTACCTTAAATCTTCATAGCTCATATGAGCGAAGAGAAACCGGCGAAAGCCCATTGTGGTACAATTCATGGTAGGCGAGAGCGCGGCAGACCAAATTGGCCCTGGAAGAATGGCGTAGACCAGGACACCCAATGTGGTGGGGTGGATGACGTAAGCCAACAATCGGGACTAATGGAAGAACATATCGTTTCCTGAATCATCCTCCCTCAAAAACAAGGCCAACTTTTTTCTGAAAGAATTTTCTCTCGAACAAGGTTTATACATAGTTAAGTGTGCCTTTCGCTAAGAGCCCAAGTCCGTAAGTGAATTTCAGTATGACTATCGTTTTATACTGCAGCACTTTCGAGATAATGGTCAAGATCTTCGGATTGAAAGAACCCTGGCTGCCTTAAATAGATTTTGATGGACTTGGGCAGTCACCCACATACTTCTACAAAATCGTTATCGGCTGCTACTACTGACCGAAGGTAATTGAACTTGTTCTTGTCTGCTTTAATATTTGCTCTTCTTCTGCTGCTAACGTTTTTTGTACAGTAAGCCACCGTCTTCTTGGTTTTTCTCTCATTATGGTCGCCTAAACGATCTGAATAAAAAAGTTTTTTACAGCTTGTACAAAAGATGTCAATTTTCCAATGATTAGGAGGATTTAGTGATGATAGTTCCAAGGTCAGGAATTTTTTCTCCAAGGCGAGGTTGAAGAGGAGGCAGGCCAGTCAATTCACTTATCCATTAAAAATGTTGACTCATCTGGATAACAATCTGGATGCCTTAATTTGGCTAGAAACCTTGGTCATGCTCAGCCTACATAGTCTTATTAGTTTATTTGGGATGCTGAATTTTCTCATGGCTTTGTATAGTATAGTTCTACCGTAGCTTTGATGTCGAAGGCGAACTAAAAGTTTATAAACAGATGGTATGTTGGGATGTAATAATAGCATGTTTACATCACCTGCCTTGGAGTGATAAATTATCGATTTTCTGGTCTCAAACCCAAGGTTTTGTTTTGTCGACTATGATATCCATGAATGGAGCTTTCGGATCTTGTAGAATAGGGGAAAAAATCTTAAAGGTTGTATTCAACAATATTATAACAATGTAATTGCGATATCTCCTTTCTTATGTATGAACGGGAAATATAATGCCCTTATACCAGTATTCCAACGTTTCTTCTGGTTCCTATACATGCTCTTTAACCAATTCGATTAGTTGATGGAGTGATGGTCCTCCAAGTTTATCAGCTACGCTGATATGCTGGAATATGAGATTCTCATGATAGAGCCCTCATGTCTTCTGTAAATTGGCAGTTGATCAATTCATCAAAGTGAACTTCCCCTCTCGCTCTTGATTTGCTTTTCCGTTTTTACGCGTCATGTTTAAAACGGAACTTCCGTGAGTGTTGGGTCCTTGTTTTCTATCGCTTCTTGTGTTATGCAGACAATTCTCTTCTATGAAGCTTCACTCCTTCTTTCTAAAGCTTTTAATATTCCTCTTCGCGTGCCTGCTTTCTTTGAGATCGCACGGTATGTAGCATTCTTATTTTCAACTTGCTTCATCATCATACAAGTTGGTCTACTACTCTGCAAATCCTAACTATGACAGAATTGCCAATTCTACCACGCGACCTTAGGACAACAAGGTTCTAACTGCCATTTTTTCCAAAATTGAGTTAAAGATTGGATCGTACTAAAAAGGCTACGCTCTTTCATTTGCCGCTTTCCAAATTTATCTATCTCTTTTAGCTTATGAAATAGCTCATGAAAAAATAGGCACCAAAGTTCTATCTAAGCAATCTCAGTTTGAATTTTTCTTCAAAAAGTTCTAACTGCCAGATAGAACCTTGCACCCTTAAGAAAAAACAATAATTTGGCAAATAGAACCCCGTTGAAATTTGTGTTGCAGATAGAACCTTATTTAAGTATACAAAAATGACTATCCGAACAATTTATTCATCGTTAGAACCTTGTAGGCTTTGAAATTGCTAGTGAATTTGAATTCTGTAAGTTTTCCAATAACTTTTCGGTGTACAGATTCGTTGCAATAATTCGTTAGAACCTAGGAGGCTTTCAAATTGCTTTTGAATTGGATTTTTTTTAAATTTTACAGTGACTTCGGTGTATAAATTCGTTGCAATTATTCTTTAGAACCTTGTAGGCTTTGAAATTGCTCTTGAATTTGAATTCTGTAAGCTTCACAATAACACTCATATTTCGTGTTTGAATCTATTGCAATAAAGTCGTGTTGACACCCAAACGCTGCCTGGAAGGCCCGAAGCCAAGACTCCACACTGTTATTTGTTTTCAGAAGATCATGTAGCGTTGTGTTCCTGCAATTCCACATTCCCATCCGGAATAGTGGAGCTCGATGACTCCTTCCTACCCAAGTTTTCTCGAAATATTCGATGAAATCTTGGTGAGGTTCGGTATCTCCAAAGCTCTGTACGAATTCATCTATCAAAAGCATGAATCTATTCCGGATGTCAATTGGTTAGCAGAAACTGCGAAATTTTCCTATGGACCGCTTGCGTGAAATGGAAAAAGCAGCCGTGAATAACCGTTTCTCGGAGAGCATTCTCCTCCGCCTTTTCAATATCATTAAAGATTGTCCTCAGCTGCTGATTTTCCATTTCGGGGCACTGAATTATCAGTTCAAGGGACTGCTTGTAGGAAGTTTCAAGTTTGTTGGGCAGCAGACAAAATACGAGCGGCAGTACCTTGTTTTCCACCAATCCGTTTACCAAAATATCTCAGGAAACACTTTAAAGGTCCCATCCACAAGCCATGTCTCACAACGTGAGAGACGGCTCCGGTCCGTCGCAGAACGGAATATTATTATTCGGTTAGCATCCCCGCTCCCTGTGTCTGCAAGCAAGAAACTTTCCGGATTGGAGGTTCTTGTGTCAGACAAGTCAGCTTGAATAATTATATCAGACCGGGAATGTGGGATGGGCCTTGATTCATGTTGCCTCCTACGTTCTCGTTCTACCAACATTTGGAGGCTTGCCAGCTTTGGTCCACGGATCAGGGCTTCCTCAGAAACTCCTGCAATAGACTTGGCAACTACTTCCTACCGTCAGCAAAGTCACAAAGAGAGCGAGTAAAAATGTAATAGAATTTTATTTGATTAGATAATTTAGAAAATTAAATTTAGGCAATGGAGTCCTCTTTTTCAACTCAAATTTCTGAGTCGTCTTTAAGCCGAGGATAGGTACTGAAAAAAATTATATGTCATCAGATATAAGTCAGTTAAGTCAATTAATTTAATTAATTAATTAATAATAATAATAATTAATTAATTAATTTCAGATTCCTAGGTCTCAAGACGGCCCAGAAAATAAACGCTGTGAATATAATATTTATTTTTTGTTTTTGCTAATTATGAATTTTTGTATGTAATGTTCATTTTAAAAGATAAAAAAAGAGTTATGCTTTTTTTTTACTGAACTATAAATTTTCATCTTCAACGAATCATTATTTTACCTTCTAAAAATAGAAAAAAGGTTCTATCTAAAATGAAAAATTATCTACCGTGCCACAAAGTTCTATATGGTAGTTAGAACCTTATTGTCCTACGTCCAAGTACCTTATAGTTTAGAAACAAAGTTCTATCGGTTTTTTCAAACATAAATTACTAAATAACCAAGCTTTATATGTTAAATATATTAATACAAATAAAAAGGATGAAACCATTAAATATAAATAATTCAAAACACTTTGGGTATAAAATCAAGTTACAAAAGTTATACACTGTGAAATTTTCAATCTTCGATTTATCGAAAGTGGTGTGAAGGCAGATAGAACCTTGTTGTCCTAAGGTCGCGCCAGTATTTTTTTTTCAGGCTTGTCCAATTCTCTTCCACGACCGTCACTCGATACTAACTTTGAGGCCGGAATCCAAAGCGTGATTTAAGGCATTATTAGCCGCGTAGTTATGGTTATAAGAAGCAGATGCGTTGTGTCTGCTTTAAGCAATGTGATATAGGAACACCATACCAACAGAATAGATATTGGCACCTAGATACGATCGTATTTCTATTGCTATCAGGCTCTGGCAGTGGCAACGAGCTATCAAGATCTTGTAACGAAGCTTCACAAATTCTTGGCTACTCTACTGAAATATACCTCCCTACCGCCGGACACATGTAAAAACCAGTTCACGTGAAAATACCAACGGATAGGTGTTTAACCATTTTTTTCACACGAGCTATGCACCTCCATCATCCCCCAAAGAACCGTCATGTACCTGTACATTGCTTCGTATGGTAGGTGGATACGACGAACACCACCGCCAATGTGTATTCCTTTGTCGATAGTTTTCAATGCACCATCCTCATAATTCAAACTCAATCACAGCCGCAAAAAAAAATTAGAAGAGAAATCAGAACTGAAGAATTAATGTTGTTTTTGCAGTTTACCCGTGGTTGCTTGTAAGAGTACTTGTAGTAACCCCTCCATGGGGTAAGCTGGACGTGGCGTGGCTTACGGTGACTACTACTCGTACTATGAAGATTAGAGCTACATATTTGATCGCGAAACTTGTTTTCGCGGAAGCGCCTCCCATGGTCGAGAGCTCGAAGTGGAGTAAGCTGTTGCTACTAATTACCCCCCATAGAAGAAGTGTTCCCACCAACGAATGACGGTAGCGGAAATTTTTTTATACTATGGTTATTGTTATAAGAGCAACGAAAGTGGTTTTTGGATGTGGATTCGTCATTGGAAGAAGACTAAAGCAAAAACTCTTGAGCTTTATACATATATGCCCCACAGAGGAATAAAAAGACGACACCAGAGACGAGTTCTACGAGCTCTTGGAACAATGTTCTAACTATGACGTTAAAAAGAAGACATTTTTGATCGATTAGTCCGAAAGCACAGCCTACACGACACCGGTTTTATGCTGATCGATTTTTTTGTGGGGAGAAATATTGTGGGAGCAAGCACGTGGTTCCCAGTTTTCCACATCTCAACATCCATAATTAAAAATGGAGATCTCCCGATCAATCAACCGTCATCCAGCTTGCGATTTACGAACTGTCCGAGGAATCAACATCGACTTGTACTTCGTAGCAGCCAAGGTAGGGCTAAAAATATCAAGACAACTATAATAACTATCCAACAACCTCAACATCCCAGTCCTGCTGTATGGGGATGTTAGTGTATGTCGGATGATAGTGCCATAGGCTGTTTTGAGAGGAAAGCTCTTGGGTTTATCGGTTGCCGGGTGCTCATTGATGGAGAATGGAGAAGAAGATTGAACAGTGAGCCTAACGGGTCCAGTGGCTCAGATAGTTTGGTCATAAGGAGTGGATGGGCACCAATGCTACGGCCCGGAAAGCCTTCGACACCATTGCCGAGATTCGAAGAAGTAGAGGAAGACCGCGACTCCGGTAGCGCACTCAAGTGGAAGAGGACCTCAGTCAACTTGGAGTGCAATACAGATGCCTAGGGACTGAGCTGGCTGGCGGACACTGTTGGCAGACGCCAAAGGTCACAACGGACTGTAGCGCCACATTTAGTAAGTAAGTAAATTAAGAGCATTACTGCGACCAAATTCCTAATAGCTCAGATTTTAATATTCAACCAACTTAGCTTACTCTTTAACTTATTGTTGAAGACAGATCTGGAGACCATCGTTCATGCTGCAAATCGGATAGAAGAAGAGCGTGCCACTGGGGCCCTATAGTGTTTAAGAAATTAATCAATAATAATTGATTTATCATTTCGGAGTCTAGAAGTTTTCTACCCAAGTCAACCTTCGATAAAGAGCTACACTACAATCTTGTCTATTCCCTAAAGTACTTTCATCAATCGAATTTTTTCAGCATGTAATAAAAGCCACTCCCCCTTTAATTTTGTAAAGTGAATGACCCCAAGAAAATGTAGGTACTCAATACAATGCTTATAAAATCCAGTTATTATCCTACCAACCCTCTTACTATGAAAAGCCTATATTCGAGGCTTCAAAACAATCTTTTAAAAGTTTTGCTCTTTCTGCACATGCTCCTCAAACAAAACAAACCTAAGAACAAAAATAAAATACCAACTCAACTATCCCCACATATTCACAAAATATTATCCCAAGGTGTCCTTTTCCCCAGCCGAAAAACAGAAAAGAAAAACCCTCAATCTCGAAAACGTACAACCAATAAAAACTCATTTGGAATCCTTAACAAATTTCCTGTCCGTTTTGCAATTGCCAAAGTATAAAATTCAATCCATGAGGGTAATAGGCTTTATGTCTTTTTAAAATACAAGTTTGAACAAAAAAAAAAAAAACAAAAAGCCAAAAACACCAAAAACTAGAAGAAGGAAACCGGAAAAGCCAAATCAAATTCATTTCTCGTCTTTTTTTTTTCTCTCATTTAAGGGAACCCTAAAAGTTGTACGTTTACTGCTGCAACCAAAGACACAGGACTGCTCGACCTTCTGCTACCATATCGCTCGGGGTTGCTGTACGATTTAATACCAGTGTAGTCATAATTTCTTCATACAAATTCCTCTCCCATCCCCCTCTCATTTGGCCTCTTTTGACTGGAAGAAGAAAAGTGGCGAACAAATTATTGTAACCTCATCCGGATCCAATATTGTGAATTTCCGAACAAATGCTCAGCACATCCGAACGACGACGACGACCAACCAATGACTACGACGACGATATTCAGGACCTTTTTCAATTTCCCAAGTAATGTCTCGTAGCTTTTGTATAAGGTTTTCCGGTCACGGAATTTACTTCGTGGTAACCCTCTTGTCTCGGTTGTCCTGCACACTATACTGGCTTCGAGTCTCCCTCTGCTGGCTGTGTTCTCTTGAATTATGATGGAGTGTGCTTCAATTTATAATTTTACTGCGTCCTTCAACCTACACCTAAAACTATACCTGGAACGTTATTATGTTAGCCCACATACATGTTCGGTGTCTAATTCCCGGTCGTGTGATGTTGAGGCCCCTTGGGAAGTCGATTGAGAATGTTTTCCGAATCAGTGGAGGTGCTGATTGTTGGTGCTCGGTTTGAACGAACAAAATCTAGCTCACTGAATCCTTGAAATGATAGGAATGCTTTGGTAGGTTATTTGTTGGCTGATAAGGTGTGTGGTGTCCCTGTTCATGGTGCGACGGAACATGTGACGCTGAGCGCTTTATCTCTTGGGGGATCTGCCGCAGCACGGTGTCATGCATATGAAGCTCATATCGAGCATGTATAATGCGATTGGCATTATCCTTAATCATTATGATTATTGCAGGACCTTAGGAATCACACATATTTCATTTTTGTTTATTCTCCTGTTTTTTGCTCATTTTTGTCGCTACGCCCCGACTTTTTTTGGGAGTCATGTTCCTGTTTTTTGTTCTCTCTTGCTATCACCATCCAAGTCTTCGTCCTTGTTGTCGTCGTCATCATCATCATCACCATCATCATCAACAACAACATCGGTTGAAGTGAGTCCATTCTTTCTTCTTCTTTTTTTGGTTGAGGGGCGGGGGCGGGTTTTGAAAGTTGCTTGAAAAATGTTGCCAAAACTAGGAAAAACGTTGATTGATGTTGTTAGGGCGAGTATTTTGTGTTTAGCTTAGTGAGAAAAATTGTTCCCCAGTGCCTGAAAGTTGTTGTTGTTGCTGAGCCACCGAAAACCTAACAAAAGAGGCCACTCTGCTGACGTACGTAGTTTGTTGAGTCTAGCTGATGCTGGTACATCGATAAATGGGATAGAGTGTGATGTTGGAAGTCAGTCAACATTTATCATTGTAGTTATTTACGGTTAGACATAGTGGGTGATTGCTGGGAAACTAATGCATCTAAGCAATTGGATGAGATTATTCGAATATGCTAGGTGAATGGGGGGGATGGGGCAGAGCATGTCTAACAAAATAGTCGGTATATCGTCAGTTCGAACGAGCAAAAGATTTCGGGCCGAATATTATTAATCTTGTGGTTTTTGACTTGACTTTTATGAAACCATTCACCATTAGCATCAGAGTAGCAATTTGTATACAAGACGATTATGGCATGGACTAGGGATAATAAGACGACACTCTCCCTGGGCCTTGACTCGACACGCATCAACTTTTTGATTGATAACAGTTTGTGTTGAAATCATGCATCAAAGATTCATATTTTGGTTTGGTGTTGCTAGAGTCAATGAGACTTTAATTTTTTATTTCAATAGATGTTGATGAAAAATTTGGAGGCGTGGAAATTTGATGCGGTGCAGGGAGTTTTGTTTATGCGTCTTCTACTGCTACTAGATTGGATGAAGTTCTTCTGCACTCTGTCAGGTGGTTCTTTTTCTACTTTGGGTAAGGCAGTGGTTGCAGTGCGGATCGTGTGAAACCCATCACTCCAGAAACATCATTTCCAATGGCAATCGCCACCTATAAAATGTAAAAACTCAAACATGCACTTTCAAAATGTTTACCCGGTGTATAAAATGCCACATAGACTAAATTATTTGTCGAAGTCAAACTTTTCGTAATGTGACTATGAAAAAGTTTCATCATGAAAATGTTGATATGTTGTTGTTCGAAGTAAGCCGAGCCAGCCTCTAAGGCACTGCCTCTCGCACATCCGAGTCTCTGTAAGAGGACCGAATAGCAAAAATAACCTTAATCAGGGCTGTTGTATCCGCTATGGAAGGTCTGGACACTGCCATACCTGCAACCTTTATAGTAATGAAATTCCAGACCTCAGAATGTGAACAAAAAACTCAACTACCTCTCCCTAAAACTGTTAACTCCACTAACCCGGGGCGCAGCAAAGCCAAGCTCCGTTTGTGGGGTTGTGGTGACTCTTGGGAGTCAATTAGTGATGATTTGACACCAAGGCTTATGATGGAAAAATCAAGATTGATGTACTAGACAAAAATAACGAAAAGGAAGAAGTTGGGGCTTTTGTTGCAAGAAAATGGAAGAACAATACTATTTCCCGAATTTGTTTTGAAAGTGACATAGACAATAAAGCTGTTTACAAATGCTTTTTGTGTCAGGACATTTCAAAAATAGATTGATCGATTGAGACGTGCATACTGCATTCATTGGTGAAGTTCTTGCAGCTGGGGGTAAATGAGGATACAAATTGGTTCTTGGACTCTCGGGCCAGTGATCTATGGCAATTCACAAGCGATGGTTCCAAAGTTGCAACGAAATTCAAAGCCCAATAACAGTTCTAATAAGTGGTCATGTTGCCATGTTGTATTATGCACAAGGCAAAGGTAATATAGACATTTTGGCTTATGCAGAAGGAGAATGGTATCCATGTGAGCTAAGGAATGTTTTGTTTGTTCCAAGCCTTCGTCTAAATCTTTTTTCACAAGGAACAGTACCTACTTGACAAGGGGTTAACGCTAACATCAGATAAGATTTCATGTCAGTTTTATTTGTTGGCTATTGTTGCAATGGGAGGGGGACGTGGAAAAATGTTTCATATGAAGATTAAGGTCTAACGATCTCATGTCTATGGAATTACCGAAGGTAAATGTAGCGACAACTGACTCCTTGAAACTATTGCACGAGTTGGATGAGGAGCCAAAGCACATGCCAATGTGGAGGATGGCAAGGACAGAAGAGTTGGCAGTCGCATGTAAAGAAGTCGAACGCAAAGTGAAGACATTGGAAACCGAAGTCATAGAACTGCCTGAAGATCTCGCAATTTGTGAAAGAGCACGCCAAACAGCCGAAACAAAACGTAATTAATTAACTCGCCGAAGAAAATGTGCAGACGAACAAGAACTCTCTCATGGTTGATGAGGAGAGGCGTCTGGAAGCAAGAATAGCCACGTTCGAGGAAGAACTCGAAGAAGAAAAATCCAATTCGGGACTACTGTTGTTGGTATAGAAACCGCATGGTATAGTTTACTATTAAACAACTCTCAAAGGACCTAGCCACCGAGAAATTAAGATAGTAAAAGAACGAAAATGCCCGAGCACTATTGGAGAGACAAAACAAAGAATTGAAATCCAATCTGGCTGAAATTGAAACAGCACATAGTACTAAGGTGAAAACAGCAATCGCTGGTCTAGAAGCAATTTGAGAAACAACTTGAGATTTGAGAATGAATCCCAGAAGAAATTGCTTCAATAAGAGCAAAATCGCAATCTTGAAAGGATGATTGGAACCGACTGAAGATCTTGCAAGATCGAAAAAGACACTCAAGCCATCTGCGTCACCTCGAAGCTAATTTTGATGGAAGAATAGTTGTATGGTCTTTATACACCTTGGACCGTTGTACCTAAGCTCTTGTTATAGATATTCAAATCCTACAATCCAAAGCATTGATGTAGATATCATTTTACACTAAGAAACTGGAGGCCATTTTATCAGCTGACAAGTGAGTATAAAGTTTGGATTTACATTGGTAAATAATTAGATATGGACACAGGATTATCAAGCTAGGCGAAGATTCGGTGAAGGTGCCCAAAACAAGATTGTCCTTGATCTTAATTTTTGTAAACAAAATTTTGTTTAGCGATGAAGCTCACTTTTGGTTGAATGGATATCTCACACGTCAATATTGGAGTGAAAATCCTCATTTCCACAAGTGCTTGTTGAGACACCGTCAAATTCATTTGGAGTGCTTTATAGGTTGGTGGAATATTTGGTTAGTACGCTAATAAGCGTAACAAATTCAGAAACGGACTTGCTATAAAACAGAAAAACAGAAAAATCAGAAAGAAGGCAGCCGCCCGCCCCCTCGATAAAAATGACATACGCCCATACAGAGAACAACAGGAGAATGTAACGAAGAAAACCTACGAGTACGACAAAAAATTTAACAAACCAAATTCTGATTCAAAATTTGTTTGAGTGTAGTATAATTCACATGCAGTATCAACAGAAAAATGCATAAGAGGAGGGGTTTTCTTGATTGAAACTAGTTTCTGCTCCTCTTCGGTAGAGTGCACATCGTGCTTAAAGGAAACGCCTGAGAGGTTTGCATCCCGCGTACGACAAATACTCTTGAGGAAGGGTATTATTCTAGAGCTTCCCATTTATTTTGCCGTGGGATTGCGTGAGCTTGTTCGTTCCGGCGCGGTGGCGTCATTGAATTCGATGTTGCTGATTGTTCTTGTCTCATGAAAACGGAAGTTACTCAACTCTTGGCGTTTCGAGCGATTTTTAAGTCTATTTCCATCACCCATCTCCGAAATGTTGCTTTAAGAAGTGAGATAGGCAAAAAATCACCATAAATTCTCACATTCCATTCTTTGTTGATTTGATGATTAATGTTTCCCTCTATTTAAAAGGCCAACATTTTTCTAAAAGGGCTTTAAAAACACTTTATCGTTCACGAACTTTCGACTTTCTCTTTTCGTCCCAAACTATAAAACTGATTTTAATAAAAGAAAGGAAAAATCTGTTTGACGCTTGATTTACGCAAAAGAATGAAAATTTAGTTGAGTGCATCAACAAAAGGACTCAAATTCCATTCTCAAGTGCATTTTCCTGGCTATTGTTGTTTCGATGTTATTCAATTAAATCAGTCTAATAGAACGATTTTGTGTTGCATTGTACTCGCAGCTTGTAGCCCTTTGAAATGCTTTATTCCTTTATGGTTATTGCATCACCGTATTTAACAAAAAGGATTTTAAAACTCACCTTGAATTATAGCATATAGAGAGGATTTCATGAAAGAGCTCACAGGTGCGTAAAAATTTCAATTTTAAATGCAAAACCTTGCGCGTATGTCTGTTAATCCTTTTTTCGAAAAGCTGACCTTATCTTTAATAACAACAACTAAAATTTCAGTTTACTGAAATACTGATTGATAAAGCGGTCCTCCTAGGAAATGATGGAGACCTTAATAAAATGTAAAATTCCTTAAAACAGCATACGCCAATTTCAACTGTTCTTCCGCAGCAGATAGATACGGAATATAAGAAAATAAAAGAAACAAACCACAAAGCGTTATCATAAATTCACCTACCTATGTTATAAATCGTTTAACATCTTTCCTTCTCAGAGTAAAATCAAAGCTCAATATTTCCAGAACCTTCCACTGTGCAAAAGTGTTGAGAATACCTAAACTAAATTCTTCTATTACTCTCCTTAAACTTAAGACAAAGAAGAAGCTTCCCCAATAAATTTCTGTAATAGCAAAAGCCACCTAATTCATACATTCCGAATTCCGACAAATATAATGACTTTAATCCCTTGCAATCCTTTCGACCCCAATATCCTTTCCCAAAGCCACCCGAAAGTCAAGTGTCTTTCCTTTTTTAGAATCCGAAATGTAAACAAAATCATGTTTTTGGGGGTGCTGATGTGAGTTCACTTCAGCTTACCACCCTGATCTGTCTCAATTTTAAAGGATTCTCACACACCCCCATCTTCCCATCACGAGCTGAAAATTGCTACGATTACTGTAATTTAAAGCCCGGAAAAGTTAATCAGAATCAAATATTTTTCGTAGGCAGGAAATATGCTTCCGCCCGGTTTAAAGGTGTGGCTGTGTGAGTGTTCGGATATAATAGTCTATAGGCCCAAGCCATACCGGAAATGAGAAATGTAAATCATTTTCCCAACGATAATACAGGGGAAAAGATTTCCCATCTATTTCACTTCGGCTATGGGAAATCTATAAGAAAATTACGGGTGAAAAGAACATACCTATGTGTACCTTTTGAACGTAAAGGACGCACCTCGTTGTCTGTGTTAAGCAGAGGGATAAGTTTCGTGACCGGAAAATTTTATACAAAAACCTTCCCCTCGACCTATTGGCCTTAGTCTCTCCCTCTGGTCTCTATATGTCAGTGTATCAATAACCCCCACTATCCGGACTCCGGAGTACCGACCAATATTCCAATCCAATTCAATCCGGAGTGGAGGAGGTCGTCTTACGTTTCTCGTTTCTTTGGTCTTTCTGATGCTGGGAGTTGTCTTTGAATCGGTCCACCGGAAGTGATGAAAATTCCTACGAGATGTGAATTGAATTGGCAAACGTTTTCAGTGTAACGAGATTCAAGTTGTCGCCCCTCATTCTCTTCAATAATCCACCCATTGCCACCTTACTTGTTCACTTTTTTTTCAGGGTATCCTTTATACAGTTACACCCACCGCACACCATGAACAGTGCAAACGAACTTGAGGAGAGTATTTGTTTTAGTAGAACTTTAACGAAGACTCTTGGCATGTTGGAGAGTATAGATTGTGGTGCATTTTGGCATTCCAATTGGGAGCTTCTCTTTCCCCCCAGCCCGGAATGATGCTGAATCGAAGAAAATTCAATCGGCATTGGCATCCACTATCCTCAGGACGCGATTGCATGGAGTGCAAAAATATGTGTTTGATGAAGTTCAGTAGGAAGATTGGACGATGGCGACGAAGGACGAAAGGCAATGGCATGCTCTTCATTTTGTATCTCATTTGACAACTTATTGACATTTTAACGGCTTGAAGTTGATAAATTTGTGCTGCAGTTTCTATTTGAGTGTTTATTTTTTTCAAAACTTGCATTTTGGACGTCGACGTCGACGACCGACGAGGCACGAACATGAAGGACTTGATGGGCAGTTGTTGGATAGAGTTTTAGTTTGCTTGTTAGGAAGAGGACGGATCTCGGATGTTGTGAAAATTGTTAAAAGGGATTTTGGCAATCAGAAATGTGAAATGTTCAATTATTTGGTGTATGGATTAAGTTTAGAAGTTCAGAAGGGGAAACAGGAATTTTATAGTGTTTGAATAGGGAGGAAGTTATTCGATGCAACATGTGAGGAAAATTGGGTGTGTATATTAATTTGGTTAAAGATATTTGATTTGAATGGTCGTAAATGCATTTTTCATTCTTATTTAGGTACATACAAGACTTGTTTCGGCATCTGAAGCAAAAGTTGTGCGGTTCTAATGAGGTGATAGTAACTAACTGAAAGATGCATTAAACCGGACGAGTCCGGGCAATTTATAGATGAATGGGGGTAGTCACTAATCAGCGGACAAATTAAGATTATCGGTGGTTGGGTGCTTTTGGATCTGGGGCATATGCTGTATCTTTTCCTACACACCAAGTGCTTACTTTACCTCCAAGCGGTAACCACCGCACCGGTTACTGGTTATAACACTAGATATAACTAGCAAAACTTGTAAGCGCGAGTACAAAACGGAGAAATAAAAGCACTCAAACAACGGCCCTACAAATTTGGAGGCTAGTGCGAGAGGCTTACAACCCCTCCACAGTAAAACTTGAACGTTCTGAGAGAGGTAGGCATCAGAGCCTCGGATAATGACCCTCTCAAATAGCAACCAGACCCGGAACGATAACGAACTATGAATTGACAATTTCTACCTGGAACCTCTTCACTCCAGGTGCAACTTAAAAACTTGAATCTGTCCTCTCGCAGTATAAGGCAGACATTATTGCGATCAAGGAAATACGATGGATAGGATCAGAAAAAGGAAATATTGCGACATTTATTACAGCTGTCATTGAAGAATGCATATATTTCGATTCGGATTCGTCGTGGGAAATCGGCTTGGATCAAAAGTCATAGACTTCAAGCCCATTAATGATCGCTTGGCTGTAACCCTCAAGACCACACTACAAACCATCAGTCTAATATGTGCACACGTCCCCACCGATGATGCTGAGAAGTCTAGCAAGGCGGACATTTACGACCTCCTGGATAGAGCCTACAGAGCCTGTCCAGAGGGTGCAGGGAACTAACTTCACTGGGAATTAACTTCACATGGGAATTAACTTCACCTCAACTGGGAAATATCTTCACTTTTTTCTGGTGAAGTTATATCCCAATTATGGTGGGAAATTACTTCACTTTTCTGTGGGTAATAACTTCACTTTGATGTGAAGCTATTTCCCACAGAAGGTGGGAATTAATTTCACTTATCTTTATAACAGTTATACACATTATTATCATGTTGTGTAGTTTACTTTCGCATCAAAATCAATGACAAATTTATTTCCAATAGTGGGGTGAAAGAAAATTTCGTGGGGTCCCCAATGTTTTTCTGTTTTAATGTTTGCATTGAAAAATTTGCTAAGCATTGGAAGTTGGTCATGATTTTCTAAGAATCTATTTAAATGAATAGCTTTTTTCTGTACGTTTACTAATTAGCTAAACCGGTTGACCGATTTTCTAGTTTTTTTTTTTTTTTAATATAAACAAAAAATAAAAAAAATTAAAATAAACAAAATGTATACTTTTCAAATCACAAATGGTGCAAATGTAAAAAAATGATTAATTTCCTACTACAACAAAATATGAATTAAGCTGATCAATCCAAATATAAATTACCAATTTTGTTTGAAAATAATTTCAAATATTTTTTTAAACTATGATCGTACCAAAAAACATGCTAGTGCAAATTGTGCAAGAAAAATTAATTTATAATGTAGCGCTGCAAAGCGAGCGAAGCGAGTCGAAATCTTTTTTGCCAAACAGAGAAACAATTTCGCGCGATTTTTTTTATTTTCACACCCCAAATTGTTTCTCTGTTTGGCAAAAAAAATTTCGACTCGCTTTGTACATTGTATTTCCCGAAGTAGACCTCAAAGGAGGTTGGTTCTAATATACGCAGGCAATCCGCAGCAAGATTCACGATACTACCTATACCAAAGTGGAGGACCAATCCCAATCCCCATATAAAGCTCCTTGTTTACCTAACCATTATTTAGTCCAAATAATATACAAAAAGTGTTCGGTTTATTAAAAGCTGAAGCTCAAATTATGAACTTAAGGCCTTTGTCTGATCTGGCTTATTAAAAGAAACATGGCATTTTTGAATTCGTATGTTCATAATTTTTTTTTTCATTCGGCTGATTTTTTTCTCTTAAAATCTATGAACAACGGGTGGGAAATAACTTCACACAAATTTCTGATGAAGTAATTTCCCACCAAAGTTGGGATATAACTTCGCCAAAAAAAAATGAAGATAGTTCCCACTTGAGGTGAAGTTAATTCCCATGTGAAATTAATTCCCAGTGAAGTTAGTTCCCTGCACCGTCCAGAGTACGACGTCAAAATCGTAATCGACGACTTCAATGCCAAAATTGGGAAAGAAAGATATCTTTGGCGGATTAGTTGGAAAGCACAGCCTCCACGAAGTTACAACAGATTAAGGCTTCCGAATAATTGACTTTGCTGCAGCTCGTAATAGGGTGATAAGTAGCACTGGGTTTCCAAGGCGAAAGATCTACACAGCAACTTGATCTCCGGATGGTCATACCATCAGTCAGGTCGACCATGTACTAATAAGCACTTTTTGGCAGTGGCTAAGATTAGAGCTCGATTATCAAACGACAAGAAAATACGTGCAGAGTTCCGGAGAATACCAGATACTACAGTGAGAGCCTGATTGAGAGACTCTCCGCCGCACTCCCAAATGCTGCAGACCCCAACTCCTTGTGGAACCAATATCGCGAAATAATTAAAAATCTAGCCGCGACCACCATAGGTTACCAGCCAACCCCGAAAAAGAACCAGTGGTATGATGATGAATGCGCATTATTGAAAAGAGAGACGGAAAATGCACGTTTGCAGATTCTGCAACCGAAAACAAGAGCAACAAGAGAAGATCCACCGAACAAAAAGGAGAAATGAGACAAAGACCCAGCGAATGAAGAAAAGAGCATCCGCAGTTTCTCAGCTCAAAGATATAGAAGAGTCACGGGCCAAGAACAACACCCGGCGTTTCTTTAAAAGGTCGAAGCAACTAGCTTCTGGTTCCAGAACCGGGACACAAGCTAACAGTTTTCTAGTTTTCATTCAAATTTCCTTAAACAAGTAATTTTCAAAAATCCGTAAAGCAGGGTATACACACGTCAAATTCCCATCCTGCATGGGAGAGTGTGTTAGTAAATTCTGATTGACGTTGCATATACACACGTCCAGCTTGGGACTTCAATTCCATCTTCTTAATCCTCTTTCAAGGAAAAAAAAACATTATTAAAAAACTTTTAGAGTAACATAATTCATATTACATACCTATATAATCTGATGTTACTTACCTTGTTTTAAAATATGAATATACTTTTTTTTTTCTTTTTTCTTCTGTATTTTTTCTTCTGAGTTTTTTCTTCTTTTTTTCCGCAATGCTGGATCAATCACTCAATCACGACTATACACATATCCAGCATGGCCTCCTGATTGACCGAAAATCAAAATGTTTTGATTTTTCGTCAATCATACACACCACGTATACGTGTGAATTTTTTCACTAACACACTCTCAATGCTGGATGGCAATTTGACGTGTGTATACCCTGCTTAACAGGTAGTCAAATATTATTCCCCACACATATTCAAGGAAAAGCCCAATTAAATTTTGTACACAAACAAGTAAAACGTCCATTGCTTGCACAAATCCTGAAATAGCCACAAATTCCGATGAAACAGCAAAATTATAAACTTTTTGTTGAACATGTAAGTTTTCCATTTCTTGTTTTCTAAAAAGAAAACAAAAAGCAGAACGAATTTTAAAAATAATCCCTATTCCACAAAATCGTGCTTAGGTAGTCTGCTACAAGAACCTGGAACACCACTCCTGATCCTGAGCTTAAACTACTTCTCCGAATGCGAGCCTGGAATAATTGCAACGTGTCATTTTAGATTTATGATGTGTACACACACTCCTGTATATATCGACAGTAAGGTTCATGCGTGTTAACCAGCCCGAACCTCCAATTCACCTTTTCTAACAAGTGTGGGATCGACTGCACCCTGTTCCACATAAATCAGGACTTAAAAGAACAAGATGAACAAAAAATTGGTGAGAAAAAGTTGTTTGTGTGCAGAGTGTTTTCATCGCTTTAGTGGTTTTTGTCTTTTTATGCTTCGGCTCTGGCTGTTAGTGATTCTGTCGATTCCTGACTTGGTCGTCCTTGTTAGGATTTTGTTTTGAAAAAAAGGAAACTTTCATAAAGTGCACAGTGGTAGAGTCAAAGCATTTGTTGAGAAAGTTTATTGATGACCTGGTATTTGGAGATATCTTGGATTGCATCTTCATGGAAAAATTTATGAGCGTTTCAAAGTGTTGGAATAACTTTAGCACCTAATGGGGATACAATTTTTCTTTTATTTTTTTGTACGTAGTAATTATTATTGATCCTTGAGACTAATGGATACCCAGAACGAATAAGTTTCAAGAATTGCAAATACAAGCTTCAAGAACTGCTAAAACAATAACTTCTGTTTTGTTGAGCTATCTTATGCTATTTTTTGATTTAACTGCAAAAAAGGCAGCAAAAATTGATGATATACCATCCTTAGGTCAGCAGTTTAAAAGTTGTAAGGCTGCTTTGGTGGCAGCACAGGTATCGCATTTTCAGCACCACTTCCAGACGTCTTCCCTTGCATGTAGCCAGTAGAATCATTGTCGATACTTTTCTTGCAGAACGTCCAAAATTTTCGATCTCAGCAAGACTAGCTGCATTACATGAGACTTCCCATGTGCTGATTTCTGTTAGAAATAACAACTTAATAAAATTTATACTTTGAATATTTTCACTTTACTTCATTCTTACATATCTTCATTTCTTTCCTAATTACTCAATTTATTATTTTCTCAAACTAATTTTCTTTATTCTTATTCAAATTGTTCAACTGTTTAGTTCAAATAAACCATTTATATTTAATTTAACATTGGTTTCAATTGAAAATTAACAGGTTATAGGCCCAGGACCCAAAATTTAAATACGAAATTTTAGAAAACTACTCAGAGTATACGTATATACATTTCCAGCTCATGATGAATGACGACGGAGAGAAATTCAAAATTCCACATTTCGATGGAACTGGTTTTAATAATTGGAAATTCCGTATAGAAACATTATTGGTCGAATAAGAGCTACTTGAATATACCAGTGAACCTTATCAAGAAAAAGTTCAATTTCAAACCGAGGACACAGAAGCTATTCGCTTTCAAAAAGGGAAAGAATTAGCTGCTCATAAGAAGAAAGACCCAAAATGCAAATCTCAAATAGTTCAAAAATTGGCTGACAGTCACTTAGAGTACGCAAAAGATAAAGAAACAGCATTCGATGTATGGAAGACTCTATGTGATACATTTGAACGAAAAGGAATTGCCAGTCAACTATTAATTAGAAAATCCCTACTCAGCATGAAATTTAATCCAAGAAATTATACTCTTGCAAACCAATTCGTTAGTTTTGACAAACTTATTCGCGAATTGAGATCAACAGGAGCAAAGGTAGAAGAACTCAATATTGTATGTCACCTGGTACTTACTATGCCATCGGAATTCAACAATGTAGTTACAGCAATTGAAACTCTCTCATGTGAGTCTCTTACTATATCTTTTGTAAAGAATAGATTGCAAGATGAAGAATCGAAACAGCTTGACTCGCAAAAATTAAAATGAGAAGAACCTGTGTCTTCAACAGCGTTTGTTTCACAACAAAATAAGTTTATGAACGAAGCACAAGGTCGTTTTCCATTCAAATGCAATTATTGTGGAAAAGTTGGCCACAAAATAGCAGTTTGTAGAAAGAGAGCAAACGACTTAAAATACAAAAATCAAAATTCGGCACATTTAGCCACAGAAAATATTAGCCAAAGCAATGAAGACGGTTATTGCTTTTCGACATCAATTGCAGATGATTTCGATCATCACGTACACTGTTTCTGGACTCAGGTGCATCGGAACACCTAGTGAATAGCAACATCTCTCTATCAAACATTAAAAATATTCATGAACCGACCAAAATAAAAGTTGCCAAATCTGGAACTTATTTAACAGCAGATAAAGTGGAGACATTCAATTGTCAAGCTTCGTTAACGATAAAGAACATTTGATTAGATACCGTAAAAAATGTTCTTTCTGTTCCGAACCTCGAATACAATCTTCTTTCGGTAAGAAAATTAGAAATGGACGGTTATTGCATAAAATTTGAAAATGGATGCGGAGTGATTTGCAAGAATAATCGAACAGTTGCAGTTACACATCGAAGTCCAACCGGATTGTACCAAATAACTTTCCGAAAAACCTCCACGGCTCTTCTGAGCGCAAATGACAGTAGCTATGAAATTTGGCATAAGAGAATGGGTCATCTCAATGCCGATGACATCAAGAAACTTCAAAACCATACGAACGAAATCAATATACATAGATGTTTTAAGTTTTTCCAAAGAGACATGTGGTATTTGTAGTTTACCACATAATCAAGAAAGAAACAAAGCATCACGACCACTGCAACTTATACATAGCGATGTCATAGGTCCTATAAACCCCGTCTCTTATAAGGAAATGAAATACATAATTACATTTATCGACGACTACACACAACTCACAGTTAGCTATCCTATGAAGTCAAAAACAGAAGTTTTCAAATATTTTAAAATTTTCGAGGCCATGGCAACAGCTCATTTTAATTTAAAGTTAAGGCCGTGTGCGAATTGGATGAATTGTGGTTAAAAAATAAAAATGAATGAATTTTTAACCACTACTGTCATTTTTTAACCTGCTCAGCAGCTAGTCAAATAATGCGAAGTGTCAAAATTTAACCAAACGTCAAGTTTTAACTCATTTTTAACTGAATTCGCACACGGCCTAAGTCGTTTTCGGTGCGATAATGGCAGTGAATATATTTCAAGAGAGATAAAAGATTTTTTCGAACAAAAGGGTATTCAATTTGAATTTACAGTAAGATATACACCCCAAAAGAATGGAGTAGCCGAGCGGATGAATCGGACCATCCTCGATAAAGCAAGATGCATGATGCTCAACTGCAAACTCGGCAAAACTCTTTGGTCTGAAGCTGTTCAAACAGCCGTTTACTTAATAAACAGAAGTCCAACATCATCACTTAAAAATAAAATTCCAGCCGAACTTTGGTTCGGAGAAAAAATAAAATATCTATTCGAAAATCAAGATTTTTGGTTGTGTTGCATATTTGAAGATTCCAAAGCAACTCCTGCAAAGTAAATTTGATTCTCGATCCAAAAAATGTTTTTTTTTTGTTGGTTATTGCCCCAACGGCTACAAACTTTGGGACCCACTCATCATAAAATTATTCTTGGCCATGACGTTGTATTCGATGAAATGAAATTTTCCTTCGAAACTTGTAACAGTAGTAATAATTGGACTGCAACGGAAAATGAAATTTTAGAATATGACGAACAAACTGAATTAGAAAAACAAAATATACAAGACTCTGAAAGTGGAACTGAAACTCAAGTTAGAAATGACAACGAACAAATTGAAAAAACCTTGAATCAGCCTCGTCGATCTAATAGAATTACCAGCACGCCAAGATATCTAGAAGATTACGCAATTATGGCTTTTCATGCTGAATCATATATAGAAGACGTACCAGAATCTTATAATGAAATTAATTCTAGAAACGATAAAGAAGAATGGTCAGCTTTGCTTAAAAACAAAACATGGGAGCTTTGCAACATTCCCAAGCACACACGATTAATAAATAACAAATGGGTTTTTCGTCTGAAAAGAGATGAAAACGGAAACGTTGAAAGGTATAAGGCAAGATTAGTTGTTAAAGGCTGTGCTCAGAGAGAAGGATACGACTACAAATAAACCTACGCTCCAGTTGCTAGACTAACAACTCTAAAAATTCTGTTATCTATTATCGTTAATTAAGATCCCTTAACTTGTCATATGGATGTCAAAAACGCATTTTTGCACGGTGAGGTTGAAGAGGAGGTATTTATGAAAATTCCAGATGGTTTTTGTTGTATATACGTTTGTGTACATAACGCATTCATTAAATAAAGAACTCTCATCGAAGTAAGACGTGTCTCTCTATTCGCATTAACATGGTGTCAGGTGTGGTTTAAGTAAAAAAAAAAAAAATGACAGAACAAAAAGAACAAAAACCAACCGCAAACGCGTGTGCTATAGTGAACAATATATCGTCGTCCATTCTACCGCTTAACCTAAAATCAACCAATTTACCATCTACATGGAAGAATTGGCTTAACCAATTCAAAATTTTTCTTCGAGCTTCAAATCTGGAACAAGAAGATGATAAAAGAAAGGTGGCTCTTCTACTTCATTATATGGGGCCAGATTCATTGGAAATTTTTTATTCTTTCCACGATGACATAGACAACGTCAAGTACAACGCATTGCTTAACAAATTGGAGGCCTATTTTCTGCCTAAAGTTAATATCGTCATGGAACGTCATAAATTTTTTACAAGGTCACAAAGAGATGGTGAGACAATCGACGAATACGTCACAGTCCTGAAAAATCTTAGTTTGTCATGTGAATTTAATGACCTAAGAGAGAGTCTAGTTCGCGATATTTTTGTTTGTGGCTTAAGTAATAATTTTGCGAATATTAAAGAACGATTATTAAATGAAGGTGACATTCAAATTCACAAAGCCATTGACATTGCAAAGACAATGGAAGCAACAAAAAGTCAAGCTCAACAACTGCAGTTAGCAAATAGCAACAACAATAACAATGTCATCGCCGCTATTCACCGTTCGCCCTCAGAAAACCATCAATACACATATAATTCGTCACGCTCTAACAACAGCAACATATCAAATGCACATAACAGCCGATCATCGTCATATGTACCAAGGCAAGTATATAACAAAACACAAAACCGTTCGTCAATGCAAAAACGCTGCTACAAATGTGGAGAAATACATCGATTTAAGTGTCCAGCTTTGGGAGTCAGGTGCAATAACTGTAAACAATTGAACCATTTCGCTAAAATGTGCAAATATAATAACAAAGAAAAAGCATACATAAAAAATGTTGACATCGATTCGGATTCGGATTATGATGACCTGTCAGAAGAAACTTCTCGCCTATTTCTTGGAATGCTGTACATAAAACAAGCAAATACAGTCTCAAATTTACAAGTAGATCGATGGATGGTGCCTATCCATATTAACGGCTTTCCGATTCAATGCCAAATCGACACAGGTGCAGAAGCAAATATAATATCAAGACAGCAGTTTGAGAGGATTGCCAGTGGAGTTGGAGTCATGAAATCGTTAACCAAAATTATGACATTCAGCAAAGAGGTTCTCCCGGTCATAGGATGTGCAAATTTGGATTGTCATCACAGAGGTCAACAATACAAAATTGTTTTTTACATTGTGGACATAAAATGTCAAGCCATCATCGGACTTAAGTCATCTATTCAATTAAATTTAATAAAAAAGGTAGATGAAATCAAAAATTCTAATAATATTAATGATGTTTCAGATACAAAAAATATTTTCAAATTATGTAATAATTCAAATTTACCTCAAATTTTTTCTAAATTCAGTGACATATTTCAAGGTCTTGGTTTGTTAAAAAAAGAGCGTCATTTACAGATAGATCCTGCTGCTATTCCAGTAATTGACTGTCCGCGCAAAGTGCCATTTAGTTTAATTGATTCCCTTAAAGAAGAACTTTCAAGAATGGAAAGATTGAATGTCATAGTCAGGGTTGATGAGCCAACAGATTGGGTTAATTCAATAGTTCTTGTCAAAAAACCGAATGGAAAATTAAGATTATGTCTTGTTGTGTTTCCAATTAATTATTCAAAATCCAACGTTTATTAGAGAAAAGAAATACATATACTAATACAATAATTCAAAAGTTATAAATTTAAGGAAAGAAGAAAGTTATTCTAGAAAGCACGATGTTTCATGCTCTACAATTTAAATAGAAGAGAAAAATAATATTAAAGTAAAATGACATTTGAATAAATAATGCTTGTTACTATAGTTACAGCTTACTATAACATCTCCCCCTTTTAATTAGACATAGTCTTTTAAATGAACTGGAAGTTTCCGTTGCCTTGTTGACTTCCGAAGCTCTACTGCATCTGTTGAGGTAGATGGAGAAGGAGTAACTGCTGACGTAAAATCTGCAGAAGTTGAAATATCTGGTGGTATTGTTTCTGCAACCGGGTCATCAGATTGTGGTACTTGCGGTTGTTGATCAGATCGATGTTGAGTTGATTTCTGTGTTGGCAAATTGAAATCCTCCAACAAAATATCGAGCTCTGTTTTTGCAGTCACATCATGTTGGACAAACCTTGGCCGTAATTGGTTAGTATGTGAGCGAATTATTCGACCAGTATCGAGTTTGATGCCATAGACAACCTCACCATTCTTAAAAATTACCTTACCAGGCTCCCATGTCCAGCTATTTTTCTTATACACCTTAGCGTAAACACTCTGTCCGATATCAAAATGTTGGGATCTGGCTCCGTGTTTCTTGTTATAAGTTTTCTCCATCTTATAATTTCGACTCGTTGAAATCAATGCAGATTTTGGATTAAGAAGGCTTAAGTTAGTCCTTAAGTGTCTTCCAATAAACAATTCGTCAGGTGATTTTGAATCAGGTGCACTTTTGCACGGTGTTGATCTGTAGCACATCAGAAAAGTTTGTAAGTTCTCTTCCATTGTCCCCTCCTGCTTCAATTTCTTTAGAGTTCGCTTAAGTGTATCGACAAATCGTTCCACTTGTCCATTTGATTGTGGATTAAAAGGTGCTGTTCTCAGGTGTAAAATGCCCCTTTCAGCACAAAACAACTCAAACTGTTCGGAAGTGAATTGTGTTCCATTGTCGGACACAAGTTCTTGAGGATTTCCGAATCGTGCGAAAGTTTGTGTTAATTTTTTAATGCAGGCACTTGTGGTTATCGTGTCTGTTTGAAATATTTCTGGCCATTTAGAGTACGCATCGATAACAAGCAAGAAATATTTTCCATTGACTGGACCAGCTATATCAATATGCACGCGATGCATTGGTGCCTCAGCTATTGGCCAAGCCTGAAGCTCAGTTTTGACTGGTGATTTTGCATTCAGCGCACAGTTTTGACAACTCTTAACGAATTCTTTGATCTCGCAATCGATTCCAGGCCAATACACATGATTTCGAGCCAATGACGTCATACGTTGAATACCTGGATGACCTTTGTGGAGCTGTTGCAAAATTCGGGCTCTTAATTGTGTTGGAATAATTACCCGATCTCCATACAAGAGGCATACATTTATTGAAGAGAGTTCATCTCGGCGGCGTGAGAAAAACGACTGCAAATCGTCTGAAACCTTGTGAGGCCAACCGTTTTTGATGAAACCTGCTAATCGTTGAAGTAATGGTTCCTTTTGTGTTTCAGCTTCAACTAAGCGTGCTGTTACTGGGAGTTGTTTCATTGTGTGGTTGATTTTGATTTGAATGTCTTCTTCTAAAGTGGCACATGCTATGACAACGTCCTCGTCAACTTTCGCATGCTTTGCAATGAGACGCGACAACACATCGACATAGCCAAAATCTTCGGTACGGACATGCTCAATCTGAAAATCGTATGCCATCAAAATTAATGCCCAACGCTGAAGACGGCTAGCACTGTGAGCAGGGATTCCTTTTTTAGAGTCGAAAATTCTTAGAAGAGGTTTATGGTCAGTTTGAAGCTTGAATTTGCGACCATAAATCATACGGTGAAACTTCGTTACAGCAAAAATTAATGCAAGACCTTCTTTCTCGATCTGGCTGAAATTCTGCTCAGTTGGTGTCAATGACCTTGCTGCGTGAGAAATCACTTTTTCTGTTCCATAGGGAAACTCGTGTGCTATGTATGCCCCGATGCCAATGCTTGATGAATCCGCAGCTACTTTGATTGGTAGCTTTGGATTATAGTGACACAACATTAGGTCTGATGACAGAATGTCCTTAAATTTATCGAAAGAGTTCTGGCATTGTTTTGACCACTTCCATTCAGAGTTATTTTTCAGTAAATCATCAAGTGTAGCTCTTATGTCTTTCATTTGCCTTATAAATTTGCCATAATAATTTATAGCGCCTAGAAACGATCTCAATTGGTTTATATTTTCCGGAGCAGGCATGGTTTTAATAGCCTCTATTTTTGAAGGGTCAGGTCGAATTCCGTTGCGGTCAATTATGTGCCCCAAATATTTGACTTGTCGTGCTTTGAAAACACATTTTGAGATCTTGATACGGAATCCGTATTCTTCCATTCGTTGAAAAAGTCTTTCCAGATTAATCTGATGCGTTTTTTCATCTGCACCACTAACAATGAAATCATCTATATATCCAGACACACCATCAAGTCCAGATACCATGGCATCAACTATCTGTTGAAATGATCCAGGTGCAGACTTAATGCCTGGAGGTAGGCGATTTTGCAAAAATATACCCCTGTGGGTGTTGATCGCCAGTAGCTTCCGGGATTCTTCGGATACTTCGCCTTGAAGATATGCGTCAGAAAGGTCTATGCAGCTAAATATTTCTGCGCCAGCATGTTTCGCATATATGTCTTCCGGTAGTGGTAATGGATGTTGATTTGGTTCTAGTGCATCATTGAGACCTGTGGCGTAGTCCCCGCAAATACGAATGCTTCCGTTTGCTTTTCTCACGGCAACCATGGGTGCTGCCCACTCTGAAAAATCAACGGGTGTTATGATGCCTTTGTCCAGCATACGTTGTAGTTCGTCATCAATTTCCTTCTGGGCACCATAAACAAGCGGTCGTTTTGGCCTGAAAACCGGAATGGCGCCTGGTTTCAGGTGTAAGTGTACTTTTTGCTTAGTACAGCATCCCAATGAATCTTCAAAAACCTTCGGAAATTTGTTGGCCATTACAGAAACGAAATCGTGATGAGCTGTTGTAACTGCATTGCATATTGTGCTAAAAGGCTGCTCCCAGAGATTGAATTTGGTTATCCAGTCAGTACCTAAAACATTAAGCGAGGTGAGATTTGATACAAAAACTTAACCAAATAAACACTTCCCTTGAAATTCCATGTCGCAACCAAACTCACCAGTGAGTTTGATTGCGGTATTGCTTGCGCTTTTAGCGCGTTGAAGTGTGCTGGCTTTCATAGGAAATCCTATTTTTCTCCAGACATCCTCGGAAACAATTGTTATGTCCGAAGCTGTGTCCAACTGTAGCTTCACTGGAACATTGTTCATGAGGACAGTGATGTACTTCCTCTGTGACCTTATGCAACCCACTTGATGAATAGAGCGGTGCACTGCTGGCTTTTTCGGTCGGTTCTTATGTTGACGAAAGTTGTTAGACTGTCGATCGCTGTTGTGTGACGTGCTGCTTCTTTTGGCTGAGCAATAGCCTTCCTTATGGCCTACTCGTGCACAATTTTTGCATTTGTGATTGGAAAACTTACAGTCGACAGCATAATGCATCTCGCCGCATCCCCAACATGGTGTTCTGGGTCCTCTTTGTGGTGATGAACCTCGATGGCTGCCTGGGTGCTCCTTTGACATGTGTTTCTTTTTCCATTGCTTTCCACCTTGAATAGCCTGTACTGATGAAGGGCTTATTTCAACTAAACTCGAATCTTGTTTAATGTTGGATATTCGTTGAGCTTCAATAACTAGTGAATCCAAAGTTAGCTTCTCGTGTGAATCGGAGTCGAGTTTTGACAGAAGGCGTGTCCTCACATCAGCATCTTTGGTGGACTGTAAGCCAATGGTGAAAATCAAACATTTGAACTCGTCTGATGTCAATTGTGAGTATTTAAAATGTTCGCAATTTCTATTTACTCGAGCTGCATATGATACGATGTCTTCAGTGTCTTTCTTTGACGTTTGCAAACATTTGAACCGGGCACTGAAAAGTGTTTCTTGTCTACCAAAGAGTGTGGTAAGTTTCGCGACGGTGTCTTTGAAACTGATGTCTTTTGGTGTTTTGGGCAAGATAAAATTGGTATATCGTTCAAATGCAATTGGATTCAGCTTTCGGAGTAATAATCGTACTTTTGCATTTTCATCTAGGCCTCCGTCTGGGCTAATAAATACATCTTCAAACCGTAAAAACCAGCTATCAAACGTTAGACCATCTTCTGGGCGATAAATGAATTCTGCGATGCCTTTAGCTATGGTGTCCGCGACGGCTTCACTACTTCTGTACGAATCTTTTTGCTGTGTCTGTAACACGCTCAAGGATTGTATAAGTGCTTCTTGTACGGCATTTTGTTTCTCTAATTCCGCTTTATGAGCAGCTTTCTGGCTCTGGAATAATTCATTGAATCCTTGCAGGCTGGCTTGCTGTGCCTTCAGGAATTTTAATAATTCGGTTTCCATTTTTGATTATGATGGTGCGTTTGGATTTTGTTTTCTGAGATGGTTATGAGCTCGTGTCTTAATTTTGTTGAGCGTGCGAAAATATGCCTTTTGACTGTCGGCAGGGATTTTTCACAAAAAATTAAAATTAAGAACTTCACAGATCCTCGTCGCCACTGTTGTGTTTCCAATTAATTATTCAAAATCCAACGTTTATTAGAGAAAAGAAATACATATACTAATACAATAATTCAAAAGTTATAAATTTAAGGAAAGAAGAAAGTTATTCTAGAAAGCACGATGTTTCATGCTCTACAATTTAAATAGAAGAGAAAAATAATATTAAAGTAAAATGACATTTGAATAAATAATGCTTGTTACTATAGTTACAGCTTACTATAACATGTCTAGATCAGCGTTGTTCTCAGAAGAAAAAATCTTGGGGCCATTTTCGGGCCATTTACACATTTTTGGGGCCACTTATTTTTATTTGCAACAACTAGAATATATGACATTACGTTGATAGAAAAGTCAAAAAAAGTGGGTCCGGCGATTCAGTCTGTCTGTCAGTAAACGCCCTTGCCGATTGACTCCAAACTTTAACATTAGATTTTTTCGCGAATTCCCGTGGGTCGTTTTTTAAAATTTTATTTCTTAGATCAAACAAGGGTAGTCAGTCCCCTTAAACATTTTTAGTGAACAACATAAAAATAGTTTTCTCAAAAACGGCTACTACGAGTTTTTTTTCAACATCCTCGTTATTTTTTTTTTCGGAACAATGATGCTTTTAATGAAAAAAAATTATTTTTGTATAGCTCCAAAATGGTATATGTAACTCTCATAGAACCTTTTTTTTGTAGTAAGATTTATTCAAAAAATAAAAGCCCGATCAGCGTATTGTTTTCTTTAAGGAGTATGTTTATATTGTCCAAATAATATTTTGTAATCAAATAATTTTCGAAATTTGTTTGGATTTAAATAAACTGGTTTTAAGCTGTTTTTTCAAAATTCTGTTTCTCAAAAACGGATCGAGATTCACATATAATATGTAAATTCTCATATTCTTGAATACTGCATACCCAGATTAGTTTTAGGACATTTTTGAAAAATATTATATTCTTATAAAAAATAAATGAAAAATAAACCCCTCAATAGAATTTTTGTTTTTGATTTCAAAAATCAACAATTTCTTAAGAAATTTTATATTTTTATCCCAAGTCTTTGATTTTTTCAACATATTGGCGGAACTTCAGATTTGAGAAAACATTTATATTTTTTTTATAAAAAAAAAAGTAGATAAGCGTCGAATGTTCCCCAGCACGAGGTACCTTCGACAATGTGCGGTGCACCTTGGACATCAATGCACAGTTTTGGAAATTGATGTATTATTATGTTTGTTTTTAAATAAAAAACCATAATATATTTTGTTATAAGAACTCAATTCATTTTCTTAATTATTTTTATTTAAAAAAAATTGTTTTAACCAAAAATAAATAAATAGATTCATAAAAAAACCATTAATCACATTGATTAAATCAGACCCTAACGAACATTTAGATTTATTAAATCGATATTAAAGATACTCATCCTTTGGGATCAGAGGTGCCCCAGCTTAAAATGTCGAAGTGCCTCACTTGATTTTTTTAAACATTTTTTTTTTATTATTTACCAAAGCAAAATATGTACATATATCAATTTTGTGTTTCAAAAACAACTTCATTGTAGGAAAACATTAAAACACGATTACGGAAATGTTAAGAAGTCCCTGAAAAGTATATCTCCAAATCAATTTCACATCCTACCTTGGCGCCTTGGCGGGATTTGAAGCAAGACTGCTGAACTTTTTGAAATATGTTTGGCATGACTAAATGCACGCTTACAATTTTTTACAGAGTTTTTAAAGGTGTTCAAACACAGATAATAGTGACTGTATGAGGTGTCCCACTGTCGAAGGATGCCGGCTCTACCCTACAGGTTACATATTCCTGCACATTTTTTTTGTTTTGAAATAGGAATTTTTTTTTATATATTCTAAAAAACAAAATATCTAGTTTTAATTATAGAAAATGAAGGTACTTTAACAATAGTAAGTTCTTGAATAAGGTACTCATTGATATAGATACAATTCATGGACTGCTACTGCCAGTAGCCAACTCAGTAGTGGAATCACGGACGAAAAACCAGCCCTTGAAATTTGCAAGCTTCGACTAGAAACTAGATAACTTAACTCGTCGAAAGTAAGTGTTCTCTTTCCCTAGTTTGCAATTTTAATGGCATGTTCAATTTTTGATTGAAGTAAGCGGCTTGAACAAATATCTACTCCTAAAATTTACCTAAACAGCATAAATGTCGTAAATAGCTGCTTCAGAATTTCTTTAAAAAGAAAAATACATCAACCACCAGCTTACTGCTTTAATGATCTCGCCCAATAAAAATTAAGGTCGGCGAGAAGTCAATTTAATGAGTTCTGTTGGTACGGATTTTACTCTCCCCTTGAAATTTCGAGGGGTAGCATCGGTGCGGTGGAACCATTTATTTTTAAATTTGGGGCATTTTTGCAGTTGCCCGTAGCTTAGTTGGTAAGTGCGTTGACTGCTAAGCAGAACGTCGTTGGTTCGAGTCCTACTCAGGCCAAGTTTTTCTTTCATCTTTCACGGGCACTGCCTCTTGCGAAGACCTGACAAATCTTCCAAGAGTATCAATCTGTCATGAAAAGGTGCTTCTCAACTCTGCCGTTCGGAATCGGGGTTAAATTGTAGGTCCCCTCAATTCTTCACACGCACTCAGAGAATTGTTGATGAGAGTAAGCCACTTAGGCCTTGGCTCTTCAAGAGCTGTCGCGCCACTCTATTTATTTATTTATGGCATTTTTGCATTCACCAAATGGTTCAGTAATCAATCGTACAAAAATCAACTATTAATATTTCTATAACCTTACCCAATACTTGAATTTCACAAAATTGGGGCCATTTGCTGTTGGCCCGGGGCATGGGGCCAAACAGCAAATTTTAGGGCCAAATGGCCCGATTGGGCACTTTTGCACAACGCTGGTCTAGATCCCAGGAATCTTAACAAGGCAATTCTTCGATCACATTTTCAGTTCCCCAGTCTAGATGATTTTAGAGCTAAACTAAGTGGAGCAAAATATTTTACGTCGCTTGATGCTAACTCAGGCTTTTGGATTATTCCACTCGATGAAGAATCATCAAAAGCATGCACTTTTATTACACCTTTCGGCAGATATAGGTTTTTAAGAATGCCGTATGGTATAAAATCAGCACCTGAAATTTTTCATGCCGAAATGGTGAATAGTTTTTCCGATATTGAGGGTGTGATGATTTTTATAGATGATTTCTTAATTTTCGCAGATTCCTTAGAGAAACATAATGAAATTTTAGAGAAAGTGTTAGAGAGGGCTAGGTCAATAGGTCTAAGATTCAATCATTCTAAATCAAAAATTTGTGTCAATGAATTAAAATTTATTGGTCATATTTTCAATAAAGACGGAATTAAACCGGACGATTCTAAAATAGAAGCAATTTGCAATATGCCTCGACCCAAATCCGTTGCAGACTTGCAACGATTTCTTGGAATGGTCAATTATCTCGGACCATTTGTTAAAAATTTAGCTTTTCAAAATTCTAACCTACGACAGCTTTTGAAAAAAGAAATTCAGTGGCATTGGAGTGATGCCCATGAAAGAGAATTCCTCAAGTTAAAAGAAATTATTTCTAATGCACCTATATTAACTTTCTACGACCCGAAAAAAACCTCTTACACTTTCAGTCGATGCATCAAAATGTGCAGTCGGTGCTGTCATCTGTCATAACAATAGTCCAATCGCTTACGCTTCAGCCACTCTAACCGTCAGTCAGCAAAACTACGCTCAGATAGAAAAGGAGCTCTTCGCTATTTTGTTTGGTTGTGTGAAGTACCATCAATATGTCTTTGGTAGAAATGTGATCGTGGAAACAGATCACAAGCCATTAGTTCCTCTTTTTGATAAGCCTTTACACAAGGTTCCTGCGAGGCTACAAAGATTTATGCTTAGGCTTCAGGCATATGATTTGGCTGTCATTTTCAAGCCTGGTAAAGAGCTAATCACAGCAGACACTCTTTCCAGAGCAGCTTTACCTGAAACTTCGCTTACCGAATTCGATAAAGATTTAACCCTTCATTGTGATCTTTTGATTTCAAATCTCTCGGTGTCTTATGATAAATTGCAACAAATTCGAGAGTCTTCAATGAATGATGATGTCCTTTGCAAAGTCAAAAATTATATTCTGTCAGGTTGGCCTTCAAATAAGAAATCAATTAACAAAATGGCAATGACATACTTTAATATCAAAGATGATTTACATGTCATAGATGACATCATATTTAAAAATAATCGAATAGTAATACCCACTTCTCTTCGTTCACATATATTAAAGCTCATACATGAAGGTCATATGGGTATTCAGCGCTGCAAAAGTCTAGCCAAAGACGTTGTGTTTTGGCCTAACATAAACAATGACATTACTAATATAGTTACAAATTGTGAAAGTTGTATGCGTTTTAGAAACTCAAATCAAAAAGAAACTTTACTACCACATGAAATTGTTTACATACCTTGGTATAAAGTTGGCACCGACATTTTCGAATTTGATAAAAATCTTTATATTTTAGTAGTCGATTATTTTTCAAAATATATAGAAATTGAACTATTAAATAAAGGAAACTTTACTAATTTTGTAGTAACTAAACTAAAATCAATATTTTCTTGTCATGGTGTTCCAGCCATAATGGTTTCTGATAATGGTCCACCATACAATTCGAAAGAATTGAAATTTTTTTGTCAAGAATGGAATATCGATCATGTACATTCGTCCCCTTACTTACCGCGTTCAAACGGTTTAGCTGAGAGATCGATTCAAACAATTAAAAAGCTCTTAAATAAATGCAAGGAATCTAATACGGATCCATATATTGCTCTTCTTCATTACAGAACAACTTCTAAAGGTACTTTACCTTCTCCGTCCGAACTTCTAATGTCAAGAAAACTTAGAACGAAAATTCCAGCGCCACCTGAAATCTCAAAACCAACTTTAGTTGATGTTCAAATGTACAAACAATCAGTTCAACAAAACACTCAAAAACTTCAAACATATTATAACAAAAATGCTCGAGACTTAAGGCCAGTTAAGCCTGGTGAAGACATTTATTTCAAAAAGAATCCGTCATCTGTTTGGATTCCTGGAAGGGTAGTCGAAACATGTCAGGAGCCAAGATCTTTTATAGTTGAAGATGAAGACGGAACATTGAGCCGCCGAAATCGTCAACATATTTTCAGCAAACATCCAAAATTGAATGATTCCAGTGTTAAAAAGCCCGATCCATTAGAAAATGACATTCAATCAAGTTTTAAAAATAATCCAGAATCAATCTCTAAAGAAAATTGTTCAGATGAATATAAAACTCGTTTTGGAAGGAAGGTAAAGCCTCCCGAAAGGTTAAAATACGATCATACTTTTTGTAAATAATTGTAAATGATACTCAATTTGGAATCTTTAATTTAAGTAATTTAATTTAATTTGAATTTGGTTAATTAAATTTTAAATTAATATTTGTGAAATAATTATCAGAACAAAAACATAAAATGTAAAAAAGAGCCAAGTTCTCTTATGTGCGAACAGCACTGTGTAAAAAGTTAGCCACCAAAAGTAATGAGATCTAAAAGAACGCCAAGTTCTTACATGTAAAAGTGTTATATTGAATATTTTAAATCATAGAAGATAATACAACAATATTAAAAGAAAATAGAAAATAGTTTGGATGAAAATTTACAAGTTCACTGTTCAAGTTTTAAAATGTTATTAATCACGCTTCAAAAGAAAACTTGCCAAGTGAACTTGTAAATTTTCATCCCAACTATTTTCTATTTTCTTTTAATATTGTTGTATTATCTTCTATGATTTAAAATATTCAATATAACACTTTTACATGTAAGAACTTGGCGTTCTTTTAGATCTCATTACTTTTGGTGGCTAACTTTTTACACAGTGCTGTTCGCACATAAGAGAACTTGGCTCTTTTTTTACATTTTATGTTTTTGTTCTGATCTCACATCCTTTTGCAAAGTTTTTTTTTCTTTATGAAAGCATGAACTTCAAAATAACTTAATAAGCTAGCAATTTGCAAACTAACAATATAATTTCGCTGCCAATTTATAAATAAATAATAGGTAGGTTAGGTTAGAGTGGCTGTCTAGATGTCACATTTAAGTAGATATCAAGTGTCCATTGTGAAACCACTAAGGAAAGTTACTCATGGAGTTTTATGAAGTTAAACAAACCAGAATTCTATATTTCAACCTATGACCATTTAAAGAAAGTGGGTGGCAGCCACGCCCCTGTAATAAAACTCCAATTTTGTACATATACCTATTTTCTCTTTTACTCAACCGAAACCCTATCAGAATCTCGAATTTAAACGTTTTCGACCATTTTAACAAAGTGGGCGGATACCACGCCCCTAAATGGAAATAGATTTTTTTTCTCATTTTTTTCATGTTATTGAACCAAAACCTTACAAGAATTCTAAATTTCCAAATCCTACGACCGTTTTAAGATAGTGGGCGGAAACCACGCCCCTAAATGAAACAAAGATATTTTACTTATATTTTTCCTTATATTCAACCAAAACCCTATTAGACTTCCGAGTTTCAAGATCCTACGACCAGTTTTCGAAAGTGGGCGGATACCACGCCCCCTGAATGAGAAAATTGAAATTTTCGATTTTTTCCTTTGTATACAGCTGAAAACCTACCATTGTACCAAATTTCAAGATTCTGCTATTGTTAGAAGTGCTTCATAATTTTGATGATCAGTCAGTCAGTGAGTCAGTCAGTGAGTCAGTCAGTCAATTACGGTTTTTGAAATTTTTACTGGCCAATATCTCAGGAAGTAGTGGTTCTACAAAATTTTTTTACAGGGCCTTTGTGCCCATGAAGTTAATACGTAATTCAAATTTAAAGCTTCTAACTCCATGGGTTCAAAAGTTATGGAGGTTTAAAAATGTGTTTGAGTTCGATCCTGTAAAAAGGGAGTAGTGCTAGAACTTGGCTGGGCACTACCGTGCCCTTTGATTTGAACATTTAACTATTTAATTTATAATATAGTATCATAGTAAATAAGGGAGATGTTGTATATACGTTTGTGTACATAACGCATTCATTAAATAAAGAACTCTCATCGAAGTAAGACGTGTCTCTCTATTCGCATTAACAGTTTTGAAAGCAAAAATGGCTCGGTTTGTAAACTCAATAAAGCTCTCTACGGTTTGAAGCAAGCACTTCGAGCATGGAATAAAACGATTGACAGCTTCTTAACAGAAATCAACTTTAAACGATCAGAACTCGACAAATGTTTTTATATGATAAATTCTGAACAGATTCGAATTTTTCTTCTTCTTTATGTTGACGACATGTTACTTGCGGGGAATAATGAAGCAAAACTGAACGAAATAGAGAATACTCTCAAAGAAAAAATTGACATGAAGGATTTGGGAACGCCAAAAAACATTTTTAGGGATAAGCATCGAGCGCACTGACAGAGGCCTTCATTTGAATCAACAAATCTATTTTAAAAGAATTCTTGATCGTTTTAATATGCAAGACTCGAGCCCTACGGATACACCTATGGAAACCACCTTTATCTCTTCTAACGAAGTCGACAAAATTCAAGATACAAAACCTTACCGTGAACTCGTTGGATGTTTAATGTTCGGGATGTTAGCTACAAGACCCGACTTAAGTATAGCTGTAAATTACTTTAGTAGATATCAGCACGAACAAAATGAAATGCGTTGGAAAGGTCTCAAAAGGATACTGCGATACATAAAAGGAACCATCGACTTTGGCTTATAGTTTATAAAAGAAAAAGAAGAAGACGCACTGTTGACATGTTACGTCGATGCAGATTTTGGAAGTGAAATGGATCGCAAATCAACATCTGGTTTTCTTGTCAAGATCTTCGGTAATGTCATCTCTTGGACTACCAAAAGACAAACTTCGGTTTCACTCTCTTGAACTGAAGCTGAATATGTTGCTTTAGCATCAGCAACAGCCGAATTAATTTGGATTAAAAACTTTTTAGAAGAAATAAAAATTATCAGCGACGACGTTTCACCTTTGATATTCGAGGACAATCAATCAGTAATTCATCTACTTTCTAAGTGGAAGCATAAAAGACTTAAGCATGTTGATATTAAATATAACTTCGTTCGTGATTTATATGAAAAACAAATGTTCACTATAAAATACATCAATACAAAAAATCAAATAGCAGATATCCTTACAAAACCACTTCCAAAGCTCCAGTTCATCAAACTTCGTGACAAGCTTAATTGCGTTAGTAAAAGTATTTTCATCAAGAATTCACAAACTTAAATGTTATTAAGTTGAAGAGGAGTGTTAGAAATATCAACTTAATACAATTCATACTTTGAATATTTTCACTTTACTTAATTCTTACATATCTTCATTTCTTTCCTAATTACTCAATTTATTATTTTCTCAAACTAATTTTCTTTATTCTTATTCAAATTGTTCAACTGTTAAGTTCAAATAAACCATTTATATATAATTTAACAGAACTTGGTTTCAATTGAAAATTAACAATTTCCACTTACATCAAAGGACACCATCTTTGAGATAAAGCGAGACCCACTGTGCCCAATAGGCCTTTAGAGCCGGACTTCTGTCGGAGATATCACCCCATTCTGGTTCCTCCTGGTGTTTTTTCCATGCGAGGATGGGTTCGATATCTGGGTTCTCTGTTGGGCCTTCTTCACTTCGTCGTTGCTCCAGCCATAAACGGGATCGGCTTTGGTTCGTTGGACAGTAGATAACCATTTACTTTTCTTCTTGTAAGTCTGCAATGCTAACATTCTTGCTTACTTGGTCTTTGAGACAGTGAATCCGCATTTGAGTGAAGCTTCCCCTTCCGATGTTGAATTTCATAATTGTAGTGTGTTATTGCCAAAGCAAGGAGTTCTCTGTTCTCTTCTGGTCACACAATAGTTTCTCTCCGACTTCGAGAGTACCTTGCTGTAATAGGCAATCCCCTTTTCTTTGCCATCATGCACCTGCGATAGTATAGCCCCATTCCTGACATTGCTGGCATCCGCATCAATGATGAACGACTTTCCTGGAGTCGGGTAGATCAGCACTTATGCAATTCACAAGTGTTGCTTGAGCTCTTGAAGCTGCGCTCATACTCACCTGACAATTTAAAGTGCTTTCCCTTTATGGTTAGCTGATGTAGACGCTTGGCGATACCAGCAAAGTTCTTGATAAATCGCCTGTAGTAGTAGAAAGCTTCGGAGTTGATGTTTGTCCTGTGGTGTTGGCCAATTCTTCACGGTGTCAACCTTATCAGGATCCGTCTTAACTCCTTGGGATGAGATGATATGTCCCAGGTATTTCACTTCGGTTTTGAAGAGTGAACACTTTTCTGGATTGAGCTTGAGGTGGGCTTCTCGAAGTCTTTGAAACACGGCTCTCAGATTTGTGCAATGTTCGTCAAATGTTTTCCCATATACGATGACGTCATCCAAATAGACCAGGCAAGATTTCCATGTGAGTCCTTGCAGGACGCATTCCATTAGGCGCTAAAAGGTCGCTGGAGCATTGCACAGTCCAAATGGAATCACTCTGAACAGCCACATCCGTTTCCTGTTGAGAATGCGGTCTTTTCTTTGTCTTCAGGATGGATTTCGACTTGCCAATAACCACTTTTCAAGTCCAAGGTTGAGAACCATTGTGCTCCTTCCATTGCGTGAATTTTATTATTAATTTTTCTTTATTTAAAAATATTTTCTTCTGGCGATTTTACTATAAAGTTTTTCTGTACCAACCACTGTTTTTTTTGTTTTTTGTAATAGCAAATTTATTTCTGTTAAATTTATCAAGTGTAACACTGAATTATATTTGTTAATTATATCAACTTCATCATATTTAATAATGGCATAACCGTTATTGTTTGAAATTTCCTCGGTAATTATTTTACCGTTTATAGAACTTAGAAACGCGAGTAATACAACGAAACTTTTCAACATTTTTTTTTTTTTTTTTTTTTTTTTTTTTTTTTTTTTTTTTTTTTTTTTTTTTTTTTTTTTTTTTTTTTTTTTTTTTTTTTTTTTTTTTTTTTTTTGACTTATCCGCTCCAAATCAGAAACTAAACTAAAGTTCTTCTCTGAGTTTTTCGGTTGATTTGGCTCGCTTTGATTAAGTTGTCTTCATTTGTATGCTTGCTCTTTCTAGGCTTTTGAATGTTCTTTGAGTGTTGATTCTCGAGTTTGTCAAACTTGTATCTTGGTGCTGTTTTATGTCGATCTGTTCTGGAGTTTTTAACAAACCCTTCGTTTCTGTTTTCAGTATATTCGTCTCGATTGATGTTCAATTTGCTTATTAATTTTGCTTTGTTTTTGATCATTAGATCATAAAGTTTATTTTTATCTACATTTCCTTTGTGGATATCATATGGCTTATATTTGGTTGTAGAGTGTATTGAAGTATTGTAAAAAAGATTAGCTCTGTGAACAGCTACGCGAATTTCATGTATATTTGGATTAGTTTTACCGTTTAAGATTGTTCTTACTTTTTCAGCTAATGTTCTATGGAAGACTTCAATGTCTGAATTTCCTGTATGACTGTTAGGTCGAGTAAAATGTACTTCTATATCAAGGTCTTCTAATAGTTTTATAATTCTAGGAAAATTAAATTCATTATCCATTACAAACCTTTTTGATTTACCATTTGTCGCTAAAAGCTGTAGAAGTGTTTCTTCTAAAGTTTCATGAGAAACATTAGGAAGGTATGTGGCTGTAGTTAGCTTACTAAATTTATCTATGGTAGTTAAGTATTTTGTCTTATTAATGCAATATATGTATATCCAAATGCACTATTTCATTTATATCTTTAGGTGTTTCTGTTATTTGAAATTTTTCTTTAACTGGACGTCTATCATATTTTGATTGTTTGCATATATTGCAACTATTTATAACGTCGTTTATTAATTCTTTTAATTTTTTGAAATAGATTTTTGTTCTAAGTCCTCTATAATTTTCTTCAATTCCGGAATGACCTGTTTCTTTTTCGTGGTATAACTTTATTTGTTTAATAGCTTCCTCTTCTGTTTCTAAATCCTTAGCAAAATATAGACATTTGTAAAATTTGATTCTGGTTCCAAATAACTCTATCAGTTTCTGTTGAAGAACATTATATTCGCTGTCTGTTAATTCGGTATAAATTCCTGTACTTACTTTTTCTATTAATGGTATTATTAGATCATTAAAATTATTTTTGTGAATTTCATTTATTCCTATATGTATTCTTTTATTTTTAGAATTTTTGCTGAGTCCATTTCCTGATTTTAATATTATTTGTCGCTTGAAAATATTTACTGCGCTATCTTTAATTGAAAAATGATCATTTAGTTGTTCATGTTGTGAATGTATTGTTGGTACTACTGAATCTAACATGTTTATTTCTTCATGCTGTGAATGTATTGTAGTTGCTATTGAATCTTGTTCTGACATGTTTATTTCTGGTTCTTTAATTTCTCTGCTCAAAAAATCTGCTACAGTGTTGTTTGTCCCTTTTAAATATTCGATTTCCATATCGTACTCTCCTAACTGAAGTATCCATCTTTGTAATCTAAGTGATATATCTCTTCCTAAATTTTTTGTTTGAAGCCATTTTAAAGGTTGATGATCTGTTTTGAGATCAAATCGTCTTCCATATAAATATGGTCTTAGATATTTTACTGACCAAACTATAGCAAGTAATTCTTTTTCTGTTGTACTGTAGTTTCTTTCATGTTCATTGAGAGTTCTACTGATAAAAATTATTGGATGTCCTTTTTGAGATAATACTGCTCCAATGGCAAAATTGGATGCATCTGTCGTTAAGACGAATTTTTCACTGAAATTAGGATATGCAAGAACTGGTTCTGTTTGAAGTGCAGTTTTTAATTCCTGGTATGCTTTAATATAATTAATATCGCTTCTATCAATTTTCATATCCTTCTTTAAATATTTAGTAATTGGTTGTGCTATTTTTGCATAATCTTTAATAAATTTCCTATAATACCCTGTTATTCCTAGGAATGATTTAATTTCCTTAACTGAGCTTGGAAGTTGTATCTTTTCTATTGCTTCTATTTTATCTGTATTGGGCTTCACACCTTTATCTGTAATCGTGTGTCCCAAAAACTTTGTTTCTCTTCTAAGAAAGTTACATTTGTCTACCTGTACTTTAAGATTGTAGCTTTTTAGACGTTTAAAAACTAACCTAAGATTTACCATATGTTCCTTTAGTGAAGTACTGAAAATTAATATATCGTCAAGATATACTACGCAGATTTTATTGATTAAACCTTCTAATACTTCATTCATCATCCTTTGAAAAGTAGCTGGTGCATTTCTTAAGCCAAATGGCATTCTTAACCATTCGTAATGTCCATATGGAGTTGAAAAGGCTGTTTTTTCGGAATCAGTGGGATTCATTTTTATTTGATGGAAACCTTTGGCAAGATCCAAAGTTGAAAAATACTGAGCTCTTCCTAATTTATCTAATATCTCGTCGATATTAGGTATAGGATGTTTAAATTCAATAGTTTTTTCATTTAATTTTCTGTAATCAACTACCATTCGCCATTTTTGTTGACCTGAATTATCTACTTTCTTGGGGACTACCCAAATAGGTGCATTATAATGGGAAACACTTTTTTTTTTAATACCTTGTGTTAGTAAATCCTTAACTTGGCGTTCAATTTCTTTTTCGTGAATCTTAGGGTATCTGTATATTTTACTAAAAATGGGACTGTCATGCTCAGTTCTAATACTATGCATTGTTTGTGTTGCTTCCGTAAGCTGGTCACCTTCTTTATAAAAAATATCTTTATTTTCGTCAATAAATTTTCTTAATTCTTGTTTTTCTTCAAAATTTAAATCCTCATCTATTAATTGGCTCATTTGCGTTGAGTTACAATATTCTAGAGTGTGAATATTTTCATAACTATATTCATTCTTAATTTCTTTCTTTCCACTTAGATAATTTTCAAAGTATGTTTTTCTGTCATTAATTTCAATATATCCTTCTCTTAAATTCAATTGAGCTCCTATAGGCTTCAATATATTTTGGCCTATAATTCCTACAAATTTATAATTTCTTATTTTCATTAACGTCCAAGCCATTGTAGATTCATGTTCATTGAATTCTACTGGTGTTTCAGTTATGATTTCATATTTTATAATATTTTCATGATTTAATGATTTTATTTTAATTGGAACTTTCGTCAATATTCTTGGAATTTCTAATAGTTGTGACTCATCAAGTATACTTGTTGTTGAGCCAGTGTCTATTAGAACATTAAATTTTTTATTGTTTATAGTAACTTTTATTATGGGTAATGATTCTTCTTCCCGGTTATAGTAAAATTTACTTCATCTGTTTTTAATTCCGTATTATTCACTTCCATAGGTTCTGGTCTAGGATTTCTGTTATTATTATTATAATAATTATTATTGTTACTCCTATATTGTCCTGAATTATGATGTCTTTGATTATTATTATTGTTATTATAATTAAATCCGAATCTATAGTTATTTGGATTTATGTTTCCAAATACTCTATTATTACTTTGCCTTACCTGTTCTGAAGATATTCTATTTGAATCATACCGAGGCTTCGAAATATTGTCAACATTATTTTGTCTTGTTGCGTTTTGGGGATTTGCATTTGAAATGTTTTTATGATTTTGATTTTTGTTAAAATTAAACAAATTTTGGTTTGATACATTTTGATGTTTATTATGTTCAGGAATTTTTTTTATCATATTATTGCTTTCTAGAATATCAAAAGATTCCATAATATTATTTACTTTACTGGCAATAATAATTGCTTTTTGACTAGGAGACATTGTATTTTTGAATGATTCTAAGACAATTATTTCATTGTTTTTTTGGGTGTAAATGTTGTTAGGTTCAAGTTGAGTTTTTGTTTGTAACTCTTGAAGCAAACTATCGATTTTAGCATAATTTTTGTTCGTATCGTTTTCACTTACACTATTTATCTCAGTAACTAACTTAAGATAAGATTTTTTAATACCAAACTGTCTTACCAATTGCTTTTTAACGGCTGTCCAAGGTGCCAAATGTTGTAAGCTGTTAACTGCTCTAAGTGCCTCTCCTTGAATTTTCTGGTGCATGATGAATAGTGCCTGTTCGATGTATGTTTGGTCCTGTATTCTTCCGAGTAGATATTCCATCGATGAAATGAATAAAGCCAGATTGTCTTGTGACCCTCTAAATGGATTTACCATTCTTAATTCTTTAAGATAGAACTTTTTTTGTTCTATCCAAACGGCATGCTGAGCAGCATCCATTGGTACTTGGGCTTGCACTTCTTGATTGTTATTCATTTTCGTCTTTTATTTTGTTTACAATTCTTTCAATTAATATTAAACCAATCTCTCTATGAGAATTCGTGTATTTTATTCACAAAAATGAACACTGAACACTTTAGTTTGTATCAATATTGTTAATCCTTTGATTGCTTCAGCAATAAAGGAGATTGTTTTGTCAATTAAAACACTTCAGCATTTATTAATTTTCACAAAACTGTTCTGTCGTGATAGTTAAATTTTTGTTTGAATTATTTACACTAATTCATTCAAAATTCAGACCGGTTAAAAAAAAATTTTAATTAATTTTTTTTTTCGGTTCGATCACTGAATCTCATCTATCAAATAATTTACTTTTAAAATCTTAGTGAGATCCTACCGACTGCGCCAATTTTATTATTAATTTTTCTTTATTTAAAAAAAAATAAAAAAAACTTCACTTTTTTTAAAAGAAACTTTATTAATATTTGTAAACAAAGCTTTAGATCCCTTACCACTGGTGGGGGGAAATCTTCAGCTATAGAGTTGGAATATTACTAACTTAATAGGGTCAAAACATCCCTATTTATAATCTTATTCTACATTGCAATGATTCATACATACAAAGCAGTGTTCTCTTTCTTATTGAACGCATTGTATGAATCATTGTATTGGTACATTCATGGAGTATTGCATAGTATTGATAGATTCATGGAAACAATTGATACATTGTGACAAGTTTTTAGTTCAATTTGATTTACAAAGAGTAAACAAAGATTTAAGATCTTTTGATCGTTAATTTGATTTGGGCAAAAGACATGTCTTGATCATTAAACAATATTTAGGCAAAAGACATGTTTTGATCGTAAAGTATTATTTCGGCAAAAGACATGTTTTGGTCATTAAACTTTTTAATAACTAGAAATCTAATTATCATAGATTGCTGAGTTACTGTTAGATAACATGATTGAATCAAGCAAATACGCTTGGTACAGTTTTGTTAATTTGGGGTTGGGTTAATACCATAACTCGTGCAGAGTGATCCTAGACAGAGGGTAGCTATCCTTCTTGGTCACATCATTCAACGTTCGATAGTCCACGCAAAACCGGGTTGATCCGTCTTTCTTCTTTACCAGGACCACTGGAGACGCCCAAGGGCTTTTGGAGTTTTCGATCAGACGCTCTTCTCTCATGGTGGTTAAAAATTCTTCAACCTCACCTTGTTTGCCTAGTGGAAGGCGTCTTGCAGGTTGACGAATCGGCTTTGCATCCCAGGTATTGATTCGATGTTGAACCGGTTGTGTTCTGCCTTGCGATGACGAAAAATTCTTCGAGAAGACCGTCTGCAGTTCTTCGTTGTTGGTGGCAAAGATTAGATAACTTGAGAATGTTGGTCTTTATGGAATTCAGCTCTTCTTCGTTGATCCTTTTCCTAGTTATCGCTGATACAGATTCGCATTGTCCGACAATCTCACCTTTTCTAAGCTTAACTTCATACGACTTGATATTCACCACGTTCTTTACAGGTCTCACAAGAGTCTTCCCAATGGAGACGTTTAAGGAGGACTTTACAGTCCTCTGCCGGTACCACTATTTCTGTTTTGATGAGATCTTATGCCAGATCTGGTTTTGACAGCAAAAAAAAGGCAGCAAAAATTGATGATTCATATATCGTCCTTTGCTCAAAGGTTTAATAGTTGTAAAGTTGCTGAAATCGAACATAACATACCTGATTACCTATAGAACTTTAAAGATTCTTTCTTTAAAATCATAATTGACTTTCTCTTCCTTGTGGGTTTCGTATTTTACCGAAATTAATGCGCAAAATTCACTTCACCCAAATGCATTTATGTTGCAACCAAATGAACCGGTAGACGTTTCGTTCGTTTGCTTCAATTCACGTCAACTTAAATGAACTGAAAAGAAAGACAGAATGAAAAAAAATAGATATGAACCCTGCTAAAAGTTCAAATACATTTGCCATTCATCATGGACTTTTTCGCCCCATTTACAACTGCCACGCTACCGCGCCACGCCATCACCATTTCTACTATCCTATCTCTCGTCTCGTGCTGCCGTGCGCCCTGACGTGACAAATTAGAACAAAAATTCGTTTTTCCTTAAAAAAACAAAAAACGACGAAAGAAATAAAAAATAATAAAAACCACTCATATCGGCCTAAGGCCAGGCGACGAGAATTATGACAATTTTACGTGGAAATTGCACGTTTCTGTCGGAGGCAATGAATTCTATCCTGCTCGGTGTTTCTGCAGGGCTTATGCTTTACGTGACGATGCCAAACGAATGCACTCACATAAAAGTTTTGATATTCTTCTTTTTTTCTGTTTTCTTACTTCTTTTAATTTCTGCTTCCATTTTGTTGTTTTGATGCACAATTTTTACCTCCAAACAATGCGGGCGGAATTTTTTTGTTTCTTTAAATATCCTTGCTCCTCCTGGAGTCCTTCTGGCGTAACAGCAATGGTTGAAGCATTGGCATTGCCGTTTCCATTTCATTTGAATTCCGTCAGGAAAAAAAACAAAAAAAATTCAGAAACAACAACAATAACATTCCGGTAAAGATAACAGTTAAGGCAAACAACACTGCTTACGATTATGTACTTGCCTCAGTTTGGTCTAGGAAAAAAAGGCGTCGAACAGTGTGAGCGGGAGCGAGTAAATGTCAGTTGTTTTGGGGTTTCCTCTTTAGTCTTGTAGCTTGTAGGGAGGGTATGGTCTTCAGTTACTTTACTATTCGATCGACACGATTTTTAAAAAGGATTTCAACTTGCTTTTTTTGGAAATGGAAAACCTTGCGAGTTGGAGTATTTTTTTTCTGTCGGGATTGGCAAAAATCTAGTTTCGGTTTATGTTTATTTTTTTACCGTTGTTTGTTCTCGAGCAATTGGAAAGCTGCGAATTCAAAAGATATACAGGAGAACAATTTTTGCGGTGAGCATTGATTGGAAAAAGCGGAAAGGAAATTGAAAGCAAATATTGGTCCCTTGCTTTTTAAGAATTGGTCAGATTGGTTAGTTTTTGAATGGGAATTACAATTAGAAATTCGCTTTAGGCATCCACTTTGGTCTTCATTTACACAGCTTTCTTAATTTAACATTTCGTATTGAGACATATTTTGAAAACAAAAACTGCAGATGGCCATGGCTCAGAGGATAGTGTAGTTGACTGCTAAGCCAAACGTTGCGGGTTCAAGCCCCAGCTTCAGCAGCAGTCTTTTCTACAATAATCCCCAGCTTATCTGAGGCCCAAGGGCGGATTCAGAGGGGGGCTATAGGGGCAATCGCCCCCCTGAGCCGCCTAAAATCTAGTGATTTGACAAGCAAAACATAATTTTAAAATAATGTTAAACATAAATCATCTCATCACGATTGTGGCACGTGGTAACATTATACCTATTCAGGTGAAAACAAAATAATGAAATATGAGTGCGACCCCTGTGGTCTACACGAAAAATAAAAAAAAATTCAATTGTTTATAGAAAATGAAACTGTTGTCAACTTAACAAATGCTATTTCTACTCATATAGACCTCTTTTCCATGAAAAGACAAAAATATATCGCTTAAAATCATTTTCAATTGTTTATAACAAATTATTGGGAAATAATATATTTTCTAACATTTATAAATATTTTTTTTGGAACTAATGTTGCATTTTAATCTGAAATTATCATGAATAAATGATGAATACTTGATTTCGTTCGATTTTTTAGCTGAAAACTTATTCAGTTCTCAATCAAGTAATTGAGCGGTTCGCGAAATAATCATAATTTTCATGCATATATGACGAATATTTAAAAACTTTCAAATGTTTAATTCTGAGTAAAAATCGCTAGGCCGTTATCCCTGAAAACTTAATTAGTTCTTAATAAAGAGAGATTATCGAGCACAAAGAGCATAACGCACATACACACAAATAGAAATCCTGAAAAAATGGTTTGATACAAAAATTGGAGATTCACAAAATCGGATCCTTTACAATAACTCCCTCTGGAAAGTTTGAATATCAAAATTTAGCTTACATAATACCTATAATAAAATCAACTTCAATTCATTGAATTAAAGTAGTAGGTATTGTAATTATTGTTTAACAGCTTGGTTATGGTTTCCTATCTCCAAAAATGTCCTATAGGAGTATTAAAAACGTGGAAAATAAAACGGGATTTGGAAAAGTATGACTGTTCTTTGGATCTTTGTATGTATATACACATATACACTAGTCAAAAAAATTAAAGGAACACTTGAAAAAACTCAAAAGTGTGGATTTTAATAAGACTGTATCTCAGTAGAAAAAAGTCGGATTGAAGTGAAATAAAAAGTTTTTCAAAGGTTATCATTTTTTATTTTCAAATTACTTTGAGTTTAAAAAGTACCGTTTGTCGTTTTTGCTTGAGCGAAAAAAATGTTCAATCAAATTTCAAAATAGAAATAAAAAATAAACTTTGAGGTTTCATAAAATGAGCGGAAATTTTTTTTCAATCCAACCAATCTACTATGGAGTAAATGCTTCCAAAAACGAGTCAAAAGTCAATTTTCTAAATTGTAAAATTTAAAAGTGAAATTTATACCAAACGATTGTTATATTCCCATAGAACAATAATCTGTATTTTTCTTTTTTTTACTCCAACTAGTTTCGCTGCAGCGTTAGTCCAAAGTCAGCGAAAAAAAGAGTAATAATTTTTGTTGATCTTTAAGCAAAAAACTGTGTTGATTTAAACTATTTGTTTATACTATATTTTAACTTATTATTTACAATTCTTTGAATGAATACTTCAGTTGCAGGTGTGTTTTCTTAAATTCATAATTTTTTTTAGTTAAAGAATGCAGTTTAATATTTTTTGTGATTAAATTAAAATAATACCTTTTAAAGTCTATTTTTATGACTTTCATGGTTTCTTTGATAGTCGTTTTGTTTATGTTTTCCGTCGAATTCCGTTGTACTTTTTATGGAACATGATTAAGAGCTACGTATAGATTCGTTTTAATGAAAAATCGGCTGCAGGTTTTTGCAGGTTTACATGTTATGCGTGTTAAAAAATGTGGTGTTTTATGCATTTTTTACCTTTTCCCAAAAATTATTTATTATTAAATTATTGACAACTGACCCTTTATTATAACTCTGAGACCTCCTTTTGATAAAAGTGAAATGTTTTTCGAAAAATGCGATGGAAATCCAGTTTCCAATAATAATTAAGACATGACTCAGAGGATGTTGGCAGTTTTAATTCCGATGGAGTAAGCGATTTTTTCCTTATAACAAAAAAAAATTTTTTTTTGAAACAATGCTCAAAATACCTTAAAACATCTTTTCAGGAGTATATCAAACCATTTAATACAAAAAATAATTTTGTCTCGTTTTTTCACCATTTTACTCCATAGTGCAATCTAAGATTCAATTTGAGAATTTTGCTGGCTATAATTCACTGTTTGATTCAGATCGCTACGATTTTTTTTCTAATCAAAAAATGGGTTTACATGCAAAAACACAATTTTGACTTGATTTTGATGAAAATTCGTCCAAATTTCACAAAGTCATAATGATAATGAAAAAAATAAAAAAAATTTAAAAAATAAACAAATTCAAAAGAACAGAAAAATAAGACAAAAAAAAACTTTCCTTAAAATTGAAAAAAAAGTGTTGTGTAAGTTTGATTGATCGAAACAGAGAAACGGTTAATCGTATTGATGTAAAATTTTCACCAAAATCAAGGAAATTTTATGAGATTTAATAATTAAGCCTCAGATTAGTTGTATCACTGAACAGCAAAAAATAACGGTAGTTTTTATGAAAAAGTTGAAAAATGCGTATTTTGGACCTTTTTTTAAAGTGATAGAAAAGATTGAAAAAAACAATATTTTATTTATTTTTTTTCGGAATGTTTTTGTGTAGAAAATTTAATGAATTTTTCAAATCTGTCTTTAGTTTTTTCGTAAGTCAATATTTAGCAGAGTTATTAGGGTCCAAAGTCAAAACTGTGTTTTTGCATGTAAACCCATTTTTTGATTAGAAACAAAATCGTAGCGATCTGAACCAAACAGTGAATTATAGCCAGCAAAATTCTCAAATTGAATCTTACATTGGTTGGTTTATTTTTTATTTCGATTTTGAAATTGAGTGAACATTTTTTTCGCTCAAGCAAAAACGACAAACGGTACTTTTTTAACTCAAAGTAATTTGAAAATAAAAAATGATAACCTTTGAAAAACTTTTTATTTCACTTCAATCCGACTTTTTTCTACTGAGATACAGCCTTATAAAAAACCACTCCATTTTTGAGTTTTTCAAGTGTTCCTTTAATTGTTTTGACTAGTGTATATTCTTGAGTAGTTCCTCCAAGATGGAAATCGATTGTTGCTTCACCATAGAAGCAGTTTTTTTTTTTTACATAAGTTTGGTATTGTACCTGCTCGCAGAAAATCAATCTTGACACTTCCCAAGCTTGGGATGCTTACCAGCTATTGATCATAACATTTTTGCTACGTTGCGCGTGCTCTTCCAAATTTTTGTTTCCTAAGTGTTCAGTGCAGCAAGTGGAGAGAGAACTTTTCAAATTTTGCTACGATATGATAGACAGATTTAGATAGATTTGCTCAAAGCAAACATCGATTAGATTTCGCATTGTAAAATTGTACTTGTTATATCTCTGTTCGAATAATTTGTCATGTGATTATATTATTAATTAAGCTGTTAATCTATAATTTCTTTTATCCTTAAAATCTGTGATAAACAAATAAACAAGTGCAAAGTAATTTAAAACTGCTTTTGAAGACCTTTTTCTTTTCCTATTAAGCCAACATTCTCAAGAGCGCCGCCCCTCCTCCCCCCCTGACAGTCTCTGGATCCACCCCTGCTGAGGCCACCTATAAACAATATAAATCTATGTCTCCTCCAGTGCTGTCGTTTCTCCTGTTATAACAGGAGTCTCCTGTTATTTCGATCGAAAAAAGGCCAATCTACTGTCTCCTGTTTCCACAACATTTTAAATCCATTTCTCCTGTTAATTTCCATTTTTCTTTTAAATAATCATTTTTAAGATGAAATATTCCGTTTTTTTTTCTCAAGTTTTGTTACCACAACCTAAGCAAAAATGTCCTCTCTGATTTCAACTGTACAACTTTTCAAGTTTTAAGCACATCCCTGTTTTATCTTGACGTTTGCAGTTTCCAGCCTTATTGAAATTAATTTCCGATGCTAATAACTATAAGCATTTGTCTCAAATTTACTTAGGTGCCGAATGTGAAGAATTTATTAAAACATCAAATTTGTCTTCAGAAGATGTTATCAAAATTTATGAAAATGCTTTACAGTTTTACATTTTAGGATGTACAGAAATAAAAAAACGATATTTTAAGGAGCTTGTAAAAATGCACTTGGTTCATAGCAATGATAAACAAACAAAAAGTCTGCAATGGGAAACCAAAAATCAGTGGAGTGGTTAGCGCAGTACGTAGTGCATTGGCTTCCCAACTAGCTGGTCCTAGGTTCAAATCCCAAAGTAAACTCAGAAAGTTTTTCATTAATATGAAAAATAAAAACCAGGCAGCACCACTAATAAAGGAGTCTGATGATCGGCTTGGAACCCTTGAAATAGCTATTACTTCCAGCCAAAGAAATTGACGGAAAAAGCCATTGGTGGAAGCACCTCTAAGTTGCTATCGTTGTTCAAACAAACATAAATAAAAACCAAAAAGCAGCCTGACTGCGAGTGTTAAATAACACAAAAACAAACTATAAAAAAAACGATTTCCTATCGAAAATTAACTCTTTAAGGAAGTTCAATTTTTAAATCCGCATTTAGCCCTAGATTTAAGTAGTAGATAGAAGAGACGATTTAAAATCGCTTGAATTGCTTGGTGATCATTTTTCAAAATTCTTCAATAAATTTGAACTTCTTAATGAGTGGCATAGCGTACCCTCACACTTTAACGAAGAAAATCGAAAAAAAACTTGAAGACTTGAAAATTGAAGAATTTTTGAAAATGATTGCAAGCAGCAAGGATTACAAGGATGAATTTGTATTTAAAAATATTTCTAAATTTGCCGATATTTTTTGATGTTTGCCACATTCAAATGCAGAATGTGAAAGAATTTTCAGCATAGTTACTGATGTAGAAACAAAAAAAACGGAACTGTTTGTGAAATAAGACATTAAATACTATCACTGTAATAAGATCCCATTTGCGGGACGATCATATTGATTGTACAACCTTTAAGGTTACAGAGAATCATTTGCAAACTATAAAAAACTAAGAAAACCAATGTACCTTCATAAATCTTGCAGTTTTTGTTTTAAACACTCAACAGGAAATCTCCTGTTTTTCTTAGATTCCAAAACGGCAGCACTGGTCTCCTCCTCCTTCTCTGTGCCACGTAGGTTTATGTTATGTGTTCTTTCCTTCTATGTGTCTATTTGTCTCTCTCTCGTTTGTCTTGTTTCAGTCCCAGCCGATGGCCTAAGTCGCCAGTGCTGCTATGTGTCTGTAGTTCGTATCATTCATGTGCGAAGTACTGTAATGTCAATGTCAATGTCAATATCAAAACAAAAACTGGATATGCTTACATCACATGTACTTTCGACTAAGGAAAACCTCTTCTTCGTTGGATTAAAAGCTTTTTTCGGAACGTTCACCAGGACTCCAATGTGTACATACAGTCTACGTTATTTTCATCAACGACCCTACGGTTATTTTTACACTCTATAAAGTATCGTGGTATAAATAGACTATCGAGTCTAGAAATTGGAATAATCATCAGTTGCCAACCCATCACCGACCAGTTAACATCAGTTGACGACAGCTCCGCTGAGTCACCGACCAATACACATGTTAAAACAAATATACTAGCTACTAGCCGCTCCGAACCAGTAATAAACCTGTTGCTATCCGAATCAAAACAAAAGCAAATCGGTTGCTAACAAGACTCCAGCAAACATCAAACATCTGCCAATCTACCGCCACACCCTCGCCGACCAGTAAGTATAACATGCGGACAGTCTACCTAAGCGCCCTGGCAAAATTAGTTTAATCTAGTAACTCAAAGTGAGCAGACGCTTCCTATACGGAGTGGTAAGTATAAAACCAGACTAACCGGACTTAAGTTTCCCCCCACCAGTCACCCGTGGGAAAAGATCTTGTCACATACTAACCCCGTAGCCAGAATTTGTTCTGTTGATTGAACGCATTCGTCCGAGGTTTACCGGATTCGTCGATGATTTACCGGATTCGTCCGTGATATACCGGGTTCGTCAGTGATTTACCGGATTCCTTCGTGATATTATGTTAAGCAGACATAGACTACCTCCCAAGAGTGGTAAAGGTTCCATTGTTGACCTGCATTCTTATATCCACACCCATTTTTCGACCCTAAACTAGCACTAATGGACACCATCGAAGCTGACTTAACAGAATACTGAAGTGATCTTCAGATTAGAAGGATTACAAAAATTCACCAGAATAAGACGACGCTAGATTTATGATTTTTAATAAGACCATTGTAATTTAATTAATAATGAAACTTGACTAATGTTAAGGGTTCTGCTACTCTAGAAAGATCGGCGAGCTGACCTCAGCCTCCGAACAAAAGTACCTACCTGACAACTTTACTTTTTCACTGACGATGGTGCTCTTCGCTGTTCATACTATGGACGTGGACCTTCAACGGTAACGTTTGATAAATTCACCAATTTCGAAGGAAATGGGGATTGAAAAATCGTGTCAAATTTAATGCGTCCAAGACCCAATGATGTCTTGTCGTAAAAGCGGAAAAAACCCGCTTGCCACTATCAAAAGTGTTGCACCTACATCACTGAAGTCGATAATCTCGAAATTTTGGTATGTTCACCACAAACCACTTTTCGTAGAACAATAACTTAAGTACGCGAAGTCGGGAAAAAATCTCTTTTGTCGATTTACAGTTGTACTAAACTAAACTCTTTAGCCGTTCAACTCGAATGTGCCCAGTTTAATCACACTACAATCTGGTGGTAGTACTTGCGGTGCTCGGATTTCAGTTTTGGCTTCAGCTGTACGGTCGACAGGGGTACGCCCAAAAACAGTATTTTCGTACCAAAAGAAATAACGGTAGTTTTTATCAAAGGTTGAGGTTTTGCTCGGCAGTTCCAGAAGTTTGACTAAAGAAGTACTTTAGACTTTAGTTGTTTAGTTTTCCTTTCGTTATTATTACAACAGCAAGACTCTTCTTTGTAGTCCTGTGCTAATCACCTTTCCTAGACAGCTTCAAACTTGGCTCATCCGGGGTACGTTCCTTTCTGTCTTTACTGCAGTTGCTTCCTGGTCATACGGCTTTCTCTGATTGGCTTTACGGATTTCGGTGGGTTTTCTTACGGCTTTCGCCGGCCGGTTGGTCCTACGGACTACTCTGGCTGGTCTTACGGCTTTTGCCGGCTGATCTTATGGCTTTCACCGGCTAGTCTTACGACTTTCGCCGCTTTTCTTACGGCTTTCCAGAGCTGGTCTTACGCCTTACAATGGCTGTCAGTTGCCTGTTGGATCTGCTCGTTAGTTGTTGCTGTATTTTTACCCCAGAGTGCCAGAGTTTTTCCACAACATTTCCGCCCTCCAGCGAATAGTCACGGTATGTCATTCAACCTGACATCGTCATTCAAATTGACAATGTCATGCAGCCTGATATTGTCATTCAGCCTTACACTTACGACTATAACCAACACCGTGCACACATATTTCAATCTTAGGAACAGTTCTTCACACTCGTTCTCGAACACTAGAAATCCTTGTGCTTTCCTGTTAAAAATAAAATAGCCAATACACCACCAGTGATCCTATCATCGAGCAGCCAGCAGCAAAAACAAAAAAAAATATGTAGACTCTCTACAAGCCTCATTTTCACAAAGTATCGGGCTTCGTTCAACGATACAGAGTATATTGGATGTAGGCTCATGCTTTGAGGCAAAAAGCGGGGGCTAACGAAAGGTATTAAAAGAGTAATTTTTCAAAAATAAATTGACATATTTTGGTCGTTTCCCGCGTGACTTCAATTTAAATGTTAATTTTTTTCTGTCTACACACTACAGTCGAAAATCTGTGTGCGTATGTGTGTCGAGTAGGTATATTTGCATATATAGTACATTTGCGTTCGACCATCACATTCGGATAAATAAACAATTTTGTTGGGGTTTTGTTTTTTCGTTGTTGCTCTCGCTGTTGTCCTTTTGCCTCATTGACATCGGTTCAATCGATGTTCTTCTTGCGTCCACCAGCCGCGCCATGCGACATGATGGTAAGCAAGCAGGATATGAGCGAAAGCAATCATTCATATAAAAATGTCTTTTTTTTCCTTTTTTTGACAGCACGGCACCACGGAAAAACGATATGACAAATTTTTTTCTGGCTATTTGAGTCCTGCTTAATCAATTATTTAAAAATATTTGGTTGATATTCGAATTCCACAAATAAATCAGACAGAAAAGGATCAAGCAGGACTATAAAGGCTTGAATTTAAAAATTTTACTGAATTGATTTTTGGAAAAATAAACATATGCGAACAAGGTGATATGCAAAAGAACAAGGACCGTTGCGGGATAACACATCCTAGCGGAAGTAAAAAAAAACTTTTTGCTGAATGCCCTTCGCACACACGCCCGCCACCAACATACAAACGCACATAACTTTGGCGGTACAAAGTGCGTGAAAGTTTTTGTTTTTGTTGTTTTCAAACAAAGTTCCCCCCAAGGCCCATAAATTCAACAAAGCACACTGGAAAAGTTTCGAACTTGAAAAAAAGGTGATTCCCTTGAAAGATTTGAATGACACACTTTTATTTTGTTGGAAGTTTGCTTAGGTACAAATTTAAACTTGAACAAAAAACACAAAGGAGGAAGAGAATCCTTGAGAGTTGCAAGGACCAAACAAAAACATAATCCTCAGCTGGTATTTTAGTTTGGCTCTTTTGTTGGGAAATAATAAATTATGTAAAAAGGTAAACAAATGATTTTTATTCGAGTTGAACGATGTGATTATTTTTACGCAATGGATTTGATGCTTTCAATTATTTTAGAGGTGGCTCTTTGCATGAGCTCAGCACGCAAAACACTTAATTAAATTATTATTACTTTGTTTTACTTTGGATTGGACGATTGTTTTTATTAAAAGTTACATACATTGGGTATATCGATCCTTGAAAAAGTTTTCAAATTCTTAGAAGGCTTGGCCAAAATCATCATCATCGTCGGCCTGGCCGATGAAGTTCTTCATGCCTTCACCTGCGCCACAACCGGAATCCGGTCTTGACCTTAACTTGACCTTAATTTTTTAAAATTTAAACATGACCATGGCTCCATATGAATAACTTAACTATTTGAAAGTCAGTAAGTACCTACTTTCTTAGAAATGATTGATCATTTAATTTGTAAATAAAATTTGCACAAACCCTTTGCCGTTAACATGAAGTCAATACAGATTCGCGTCCCAACTTCAACGACCCGTGTTTTCCAACTAAGTCTAAGTAAGATAGGCAGAACAATCATGCGAAGAATTTTTTCGTTAGAAGCACACAAGATGTGCCAACCATCCTCTGTTGTCAACGTTTATGGCTCAGCCAAATGCAATAGGCCGGGGAAGATTATTGTCTGAACAAATTTCACTTTAGTATTCGATATAGAGTTTAACACTAGACTAAGAGTCTAAAAGGAAAAACTTGTTCTTCAATGGATTTTGCAATCTCTATGTCAAAGAGTCTTTTAACCAAGCTAAGGACATCAAACCAACCCGCATGTAGCAGTAACCAAAGGCCTTGTGATTGGAGTACAAACCTTAACAAATAATTGGCTGGATGTCGTCAGACGGGCAAGCGTCTTCCAACCAAATTGATAACTTTGCGATTAGTCAATGCATTAGAAGCGCAGTCTTTTGGATGTCCAAGACAAAAGAGGCACCGACATCTGACTTGCCCATGACCACCACTTAATGATAGCTAACATAAGATTGCGCATGGACCAAATGGAATAGTACGAGTCCCCAAGTTCAACATCGATAGACTAAAGGATCACACGACACGCCAACAATTTAAGAACTTCCTGGAATGAGAACAATCAGCAGCACAAAAACTGACGATATCGAACACTATTAGAGTACTGTGAAAAAATGTTTTCAAATCAGGAGGACCGCATGAAAAAGAGAGAGGTTCACCTTGACAAGCGTGATTACATGAACGCAATGGCACAAGAAGCAGAAGATGCTGCAAAAAGGTGTGACAGCATGACCATTTACAAAATAACCAAGGAACTGATTGGTGTACATAGTTCCAAACAATACCTGGTAAAAGAGGTAGACGGTACTTTGCTAAGTTTTTGAAAACAATATTGTTCAGCCAACACACGTCTTCTGAATTGCCCAAACAAGCCAATCCGCAGACGAGATCGCAGCCGCAATTAAAATACTTAAGAAAAACAGAGTGGTTATTGAAATGTAGCATTTCAATAAATTCATTTCAATGCTTACCAGCTACTTTGCCTTATATGATTTAGAAACATTTTGTTCAATTGTCAATTATTAAAATCCGAATGTAAATTTATTTTTCCTCACTCTTTTTCATCATACTGTTCAGTAAACATCTCTTTATATTAAATTCTTCCTGTTAAATAAAATTACGCAACATATAACAATTTGTGTTTTTTCTGCGCAATCTCAAAAGGTTATGGGCCCAGATAAACAGCTGGGAAATAAATAAATTAATAAACAATTAATTAAATTAAATTCTTTTTGTTTGCAAATAATAAGAGATATCCAAACGGCTATGGAAACGAAGACGATGATAGAAAATTCAATGTTGGCACACAGGTTATGCAACACGAATTTTCGAGCATGGAAGTTCCAAATTAGTGCAATCCTTCGTAGCCACGATCTACTAGATGTAGTAGATGGAACAGTAGTGAAACCCGGTGATGAACAAGCAGCAGAAGTATCTAGATGGTTGCAACGAGATGGAAAGGCAATGGCAATTTTGTTTTCATCATTAGATGCAGAGCAATCGTCGTATGTTCTAGATTGTAAATCTGCTAAGCAACTTATGGATATGCTGGAGAGCATTCACCAGAAAAAGAGCGATGTGAAAGTGATGATGCTATACGAAGACTATTTCAGTTTGCGAATGGGAAGTGATGAATCCGTGACGTCACATGTGTCTAGGGTACGACAAATTGCTTCAGAACTAGAAGATCAAGGCGAAACTTTGTCGGACAATTTAAAGATGTGCCGAATAATTAGTAGCTTGACGCCAAAGTTCCAGAATTTTCGTACAGTTTGGTACAACATTAAGGAGTGCCGAACCATGGAGACACTTTTGTCCAAACTGCAACTGGAAGAAGATCAGATGAAAAAGGCTGAACGGGATGGCTTACATCATGAAGAAACTAAAGCACAAGAGGTGGCATTTAGTGCCAAGTGCGCAAGCTCATATGGAAAGAAAAAGAAAAATTACAATGACAAGGAAAAATCGGTGTGTCACGCATGTGGTAAGGTGGGTCACTGGAAGCGCGATTGTCCGCAACGCAAAGGCAAAACCAATTTTAATAACAAGAACAAGGTTGTGAAATCTGTTGCTTATGCAATAACAGATGATGTTCTTTCGGCTGACTATGCTGATGTATGGTTAGCGGACTCGGCAGCAACACGACATACAACATTTCGACGAGATTGGTTCTCAACATTTTCTTCTGAGGGATCACATAAGGGCTTAAAAATAGCAAATGATGAAACGTTGGATATTGAAGGAATAGGTACAATCGTAATTGAAGCGTTTGTCAACGGAAGATGGGAAGCAAGAGTGATTGCAGATGTTCGCTATGTTCCCAAAGCTAAAGTGAACTTGTTCTCTATTGTTCAATTGGCGAAGAAAGGGTTTGAAACCAAATTCAAGGACGACGGGTGCATTGTAATCAACACAGCCGACAAAAGTGTATCAGCTATTGGTCACATTGACAATAATAATTTGGTGAGAATGGCATTTAGAATTGCAAGTTTTGATCGGGCACGTTTTTCGACAAGAGACAATACTTCAGCTGGCACTTTACAGCAATGGCATCGACGCTTGGGCCATGTAAATGCAGCAACTATCAAATCAATGTACACAAAAGATCTGGTAAGTGGCATTAAATTGACTAATCAAGATAATTTCTTTTGTGAAGAATGTCAATTTGGCAAAATGCATCGAGTGTCACATCCATCAAGAGAGAAAAGAACATTAACTAAGGGCGAATGTGTTCATATTGATTTGTGTGGGCCAATGGAAGTATTAGGGGCTGGTGGTGTTCGCTACTTTATGCTGATGAAAGACGAGGCAACAAGATTGAGGTTTGTTTACTTCCTGGAACAAAAATCTGAGGTAATTGTGTATTTGAAGCAATTTTTGGAACAAACTGAGAACGCATGGAACTGTCGTATTAAAAGAATACGTTGCGATAACGGAACAGAGTTCATTAACAATAACGTCATGAGTCTTTTCAGAAACAAAGGAATCGTTTACGAGCGAATTGCACCGTACACACCTCAACAGAACGGGTTCATTGAGAGAGACAACAGAACCGTTCAAGAGTCAGCTAGGACCATGTTGCTATCAAGTGGTTTAGCGAAAACACTTTGGCCGGAGGCAGTACGAACTGCAGTCTATATTCTCAATCGAACCTCAAATGCACAAAACCCGAATAAAACACCTTACGAGATGTGGTTTGATGAAAAACCAGAGTTAAGTCACGTGAGAGTTTTTGGCACAGTGGGGTTCTTACACATTCCAAAAACCCTCAATCGAAAGAAATGGGATGCCAAAGCAAGGAAAGTTTACTTGGTTGGGTACGAAACTACTAAGAAAAATTTTCGACTTTACGAGCCTATTTCGAAGAAGATCATCGTGAGTTGTGATGTTAAGTTTAGTGAAAATATTGTTCGAACCGAGTATGTGACAATATGTGATGACAACAGTGCCGATGATAGATGTGATGAACCCTTGGACGAAACTCATATCGAACATGTCAAACCAGAAGATACAACAATTATTGGTGCAGAAGAAAGCTCAGGTAATGAAAACATCGACAATCAAGACAAAAGAAGATGTTTGCGTCCTAATCCCAAGAAAGTTGTTCAATATGATGCTGAAAGAGGCTACCTAGCTGCATTTATTGAACCGTCCTCGTACAAAGAAGCTATGGAGTCCGAGCAGTCTTCAGAATGGCAAAAAGCAGTTGAAGAGGAGCTAAAATCGTTGGATGAAAATCAGACCTGGGATATTGTGGATAAACCGGAATCTTGTAAGAACGTCGTTGGTTTCAAATGGGTTATTAAACTCAAGGAAATGCCCAATAAAGAGCCGAGATACAAAGCACGTCTGGTTGCGAAAGGTTATTCGCAGAGTTTTGGTATCGATTACACAGAGACATTTTCTCCGGTTGTGCGGTATGATTCGGTAAGATGTGTTTTGGCGCTGGCAGCTATTTACGAGATGGAAATAGTGCAGTTCGACGTGAAGACGGCCTTTTTAAATGGCAGCTTAGATGAAACAATTTTTATGAAAGTTCCAGATCAAGTGGACCATAAGGAAGGTCAAGTATGTCGATTGAAGAAAAGCCTCTATGGCCTCAAGCAATCATCACGAGCATGGAACTCTAAATTCGTAGCTTTCATCAAAGATTGTAACATGGAGCAACTGCAATCGGACCATTGTGTATTCGTCGGACAAATTGATGGAGAAAAGGTAATCCTTTTGCTTTACGTTGATGATGGTTTAGTTTTGTCTTGTAGCAAACCAGCGATCGATACTCTTATCAAAAAGCTTCGCAATACATTCCAAATAACGTTAGGAGATGGAAATTTCTATGTTGGGATGGAAATCAAGAGAGATAGAAGAACGAACACGATTCAAGTCAGTCAATCAACTTACATTGATCGAATTATTCGAAGATTCAACATGGAAAACTCAAGATCAGTTTCAACACCCGCTGATGTTGGCACTTTTCTTACTAAGGAAAGCGATAGTGACACGGAAACCGTTTTTCCATATCGACAGGCATGTGGTTCTCTCATGTTTGCCGCAACGGTCTCAAGACCCGACATTTCATATGCAGTGGGAGAAATTTGTCGATTCATGGAAAAACCAAATCTAATGCACGTGAAGGCTTTAAAACGAATCTTCCAATATCTGAACCATACGAAAAATGTCAGCTTAACATACGGTAACGACTTATTGGACTGGGAGTTAGTTGGCTACACAGACGCTGACCATGCCAGAGACATTGAAACAAGTCGGTCTATAACAGGGTACGCTTTCTTGATTGGAAATGGTGTTGTTACCTGGAAAAGTCAACGGCAGTCACACGTCACGTTGTCCACGACTGAGTCAGAATACGTTGCATTACGTGAAGGTACTAAGGAAGCAATGTGGCTTCGAGAACTTCTCCAAGAGCTCGGATTTGGACAGAAGAAAGGAACGACGATGTTTTGTGACAACCAAAGCGCTATACGTTTAGTCAAGAACCCGGAATATCATCATCGAACCAAGCATATCAACAAAGCAATGCATTTCACTCGTGAAAAACAACTGGAAGGAGTCATCGATGTCAACTACGTTCACTGCTGTCGTTTTTGCTACTATAGTAGTATCTTACTCCTTTCGAGAGTCAAATGCTACTCTACTACCCTTAGACGAAATATACTCCCCAATCTTAGTATTTAAATTCGCTATGTATCATTCAACACTAGCTTTCAAGCTAAAGGATGATTACTATTACTTATTCTTGTATCTTTGTTTATTGTAAACTAGTTGTAAAATGAAAATGAATGAATAAAATGTATTTCTAATTCTAATTCTAGTAAACAAAATCTACCTATATTCTATGTAGTCTCTATCTCTCTATATATAAAAATGGAAGTGTGTTTGTTTGTTTGTTTGTTTGTTTGTTTGTTTGTTTGTTTGTTTGTTTGTTTGTTTGTTTGTTTGTTTGTTTGTTTGTTTGTATGTCTCTTATAGACTCCGAAATGGCCCAACAGATATTTGTGAAAATTTCATGGTTCATACTGTTACATTCAGTGATGATTTCTGTGAAAAAAAAAATTGGAAAAACCTCATGGAAGAGTGGGAAAACTGGAAAAACCAAACAAAGGTCGGAAATTAGATATTTTTTGCTTGGAATTTTTTGGTTCAAAATGGGTTTTCGAATGGAAAAATAGAAAGTTCTTGATGAAAAACTCGGAAAACTCATTGGTTTTCAAATGGAAAATTGCATGAAATTGTGGATGTATTGATTTTCAAATGGAAAACTGGAAAATTTCAAATGGAAAACTGGAAAATTTCAAAATGGGTTTTCGAAAGGAACTCGGAAAACTCATTGGTTTACAAAGGGAAACTGGAAAATTTGTGATGGGGAACTGGAAAGCAAGAAAAAGTGAACAAAAAATTGGAAAAATGGAAAATTTGAAATGCAAAAAAAAATTGGCTAAACAAAAACCTCAAAAACACTCTTTCATATGAAATGCATTAGTTGTGGTAAAATGAGTGGTAAAATGGAAAACTCCAGAAGAGCAAGAAAATCCCAAGACAAATTTTGAATGGATTTTAAACAATGGGAAAATAGAGAATTCGTGATTTTGGTATTTTTTTTTTTGAAACACTGATATTTTTAATGTAAAAAAATTATTTTGCTGCATTGCTCCATAACGGTAACTCTCAGAGCAACCATAAAACATCCTTTTTTCATTCAATATCATGGTCAATGTGTTTTATACGCAACAATTAGGGTCGAAGAACTCGAAATGTTTACACAACAGCAACATGAGGAGCGCAGTGAAACCGAAATGATTCGCGTTTTACAAATTCCTGCACCGCAGGCAACGACGGGGCGTATACTTACCATTTTGTTTTGTTTTTTTGATATCGCTTATTTGTTTAAGGACGGTTCCATACATACGAATTAACAAAAAAACAATGCAAACGATAGAGGAAGAGGGTTATCGTTTATCGACTGAGGCAGTACGAAGTCTGCAGGGTCAGCTAGTATGAGATAAAACAAGAATCGAAAATCAAAATTCTCACATTTTTTAGCTCTTTTATGTTCAATCAGTGAGATAGTTGGCCTAAATTTAAGTCAAAGTAACCAATTCACGAAAATTACCAAACATTTTAACGTACATTTTAAGGTTCCTTAAACTACACACCTAATTCCCGACCTTAATTACTCGAAAATGTTGAAAAAATGAGCCTGCATTTTTTAAACAGAGTTTTGAATTTGAAAGTAGTAGCCACTGGGAAACTCATAACAATTTGGAGTAGTTATGTTAGAAACATGATTTTTTGCTTTTGGAGACGGCGAAAGCAGCTGCGCGATGAAATTCTGAATCAAGAAGAAAAAAGACGACAGATACCTCTTCATAATGACATAATAGCCTCCTCCGGCAAAAATGTTCTCTAGGAAGTACCAGGCCAAAATGACCATACATGGAACTACTTTTGTGTTCGAAGACCCGCCAATCAAAGAAATCTCTTGGGAAAGAGTATAAACCCTTAAAAGTAAACGCAATACATAATTGTGTGCATACAGATAGTGCATAGTCACTAGTCAGTTAGATTTTTAAACTTTTTTTCCCCTACTCTATTCATACTTTCAAAGCTCAAGTCTTCATGATTTTCTCTTCGCTTTATGATGATAACTTTAATATTTGTTTAATTACAAAAAAAAATTTTACTAAATACAGAAAACACACAATATCTGACAGAAAATTGAACGTATGTTTAATGATCTAATTTAGTTTTTTGACAGTGACAGCCTCTAATGAAGTCAACTTAAATCGAAATTTAAGGATAAAATCCTGAAGTTGATATCAACTTCGATTGTATAAAAGGCTCCTTCTATCCGACAAACACACAATTTGGGTTTAAGAACTCCCAAAAATTAATAAGAAACTATCGTTTGCTAATAAACTTCAACCACATCATTTTTGAAACTTCAAAACGATCTGCAAAACCCATTATAAGTGATACTTTTTTCCGGAGGCGATTTATCGGGCTAAGTTCCTATAGTTAAAAAATTATACTACCCAAATATAGAAAATACTCCTCAAAATAATTCAAAAATACTCCCCATTACATTTTTGAAACGACAGCACTGACTACGTTAAAGGTGATGACCAATTAGCAGACGTTTTCACAAAACCATTGCCTGCTTTAAAGTTCAAATCTAATATTCTTCGTCTTGGTTTGGACCTTAAAAACTTTGCTTAGTTTGCATTTAAATAACTTTTGTTAACTTAAATTTTAACTTAATGATTTCAAAGTAATTCATAGTAATTTTGATAGTATTGACGATAACTGTTGAACTATATAACTGTTTATGAAATAATTTTTTTGAATGAAATGTAGCATTTCAATAAATTCATTTCAATGCTTACCAGCTACTTTGCCTTATATGATTTAGAAACATTTTGTTCAATTGTCAATTATTAAAATACGAATGTAAATTTATTTTTCCTCACTCTTTTTCATCATACTGTTCAGTAAACATCTCTTTATATTAAATTCTTCCTGTTAAATAAAATTACGCAACATATAACAATTTGTGTTTTTTCTGCGCAATCTCAAAAGTGGTCGTTGCCTTGACTATCGATCAACATCACCACTACATCTGCTGTTCACTGACTTTGAAAAGGCATTTGATAGCGTTAAGAAGAAGAGGAATACCAGAAAAACATAATTGCTTTTATGAAAGCAACATATTATGGATCCAAGTGTCTCGTTCTGCATGATGGTAGGTTGTCGGAAGATTTTGAAATTTACAGCGAAATCAGGTAAGGCTGTAGTCTGTTGACAATATTGTTTTTGCTGGTGATAAGCGATGTTCTAAGCGCAGCTTGGTCAGGTAGCGAAGATGGTCTTTGACATCCTATTTTATGCGTTTAATATGCTGTCCAAAGTATGGAGGAATGACTCTCTCAGCTTAAGAACGAAGCTAGGACTGTATCGCAGAATTGTGGATGCAGCACTTGAAAAGTTACATCAGCCATCACAAGGAAGCTGAAAACCTTCGCCCTAGATGTCCTCGCGAAATCCTTAGAATTTTCTGGCTCAATCGAATTTCTTATGAGGACCTTCATAGGAGGACAGGCCAGGAACCTATCGACCTACAAGACGTAAGTGGCAATGGATTGGAAATACGCTTCGGAAAGTTAACAATTGCATTGCATTATAGTATGAACCTGTTCCTACAAGAAGGAAGAAGAGCTAGGCAACCGTGAAGCGCATGGTGAAGGACATTCGAGGAGGAATCAACATCACTAGGCAAGAGTTAAAAGGAGCTGAAACATATGTATCTCCAGAAACCGAAAACGATGGCGCTAAGGCACGAAGGCTTAGTAGAGGCCCTATGTCCCTTCAGGGACCATAACTAAGTAAGTAAGCAAGTTAAATCGCTTTCGGCGTATACAGTCTATATCATAAGGACGTAAGGAGAGAAATGCAACTGGCTGTTTCATTAGAGACGATAAAGCATTGAGACATTACGTCGGTGTTCAAATGGGACGAATATAGTATATACGTTTAAAATATAGTAGTGTAACGAAGCATCACACTTAACATTTGCTCCCCGACCAACTAGCTAGCAAAAAAATGTACAGGTGACGTCAACGAAGACAACAACATAAATTAAACATATTTTTAGGATTTAAGTTTTTCTGTCTTCTTATAATTCGCTACTAGTTTTTACTGAAAAGATGCCATGTAGGAGTTGAATTTAGTAGGCAAATCGAGTAACTTATTCCTACAATAGTAGAAGTTCATCCACCGCTCAAAGTTGATTAGCAACGAATTATGGTGCTTAGGACAATTTAAATTGTTCCTTATTTTGACCGAATAAAACAGGAGATAATAAAAAAAGATAAGAAAGAGTGTCGGCCACAAAACGGAACACTCGGGCAGGCCAGCAGACTTGAATCCGTCCGTTTTTGTAACGGTGGGTGACCGGAAAGGCAGAATGCACGAGGGGCGCTTGATGCCAAACTCTATTAAACACTTTAGAAATACCTAGCGCAATAATCCTTCTTTTACCATTACGATGTAAAGATTTGTTCAAATCACTTGTGGACCTATTGCTGCGAGAGCCGTATGCCGAAATGCCGTTCCTTGAAAAGCATTCGTTTTTCAATCTACCAGCATGACCTTGGAAAGTAGTAGGTGCAATCGGCCGATAAATTTTGAGAGAGGAGGAGATTAAACTTTTTTTATACAATAAATTGGGTGGATAAACGCTGTTTTCGAAGTTCTCGGCACGAGTCCAGAAAATACGAAAGATGGTTGTTGATTCATCATAAGGCGTCTACTTGAAGTTATTGAAAAAAAGGAGTCCCATCCCTAGCAATCACCGGCATAGAAGATATTAGAGTCGTAAAGTTCCTGTTGACCCGTAAAATCCTATTGTAACTCTCAAAATGCAGACGCTATACCATTGGCTCACTCCGGATATTTCATTTCTATCGACTATTGTAAAAAAAAATGCGTTTGAACAACTACTTACCCTACCAGGGGCATAAAACCTATTCGAATTGTAAAAATAATAACTCTCTTGTAAATACCTATTCAATAGGTACCTACATAAAAAAAACCTAATGACCTCACAATTGATTACAGGTTCTCAAACTCAACCTTTCCCAAAACTTTTAAATGTAATTATTTACGGTCTGCTTCGTAGGTAAATTATTCTTTCACTCATTCAGACGATAATTAAAAATGTTTAAAGCCAAAAAACAACTCATGGCCATTTGTTTCCCTCAAACCCCAAAACAAATTGAAAAAAAAGCAACCAACCCCTAGTTAGGGACGGACGTTAACATTGAACAAGTAATAAGCAAGTATACACACTCCAAACCAACGATTTCCTCCACATTCCGAGTTTAGCAAACAAAAATAAAATAATTTGAATAAAAACAACAACTTGTATACCTTCAAAGCTTCAAACCAAAACCAGAAAAAAAAGGAGAAACCAAAGAAAATACACAGAAAAAAAGTGCAAACATTAAAAATCACTTGCCACAGAAACGTGATTGAAATTCTAATATAAATTGGTTCTGGAAAATTCATAGTTCGCAAATGGACAACAGTTTTCGGAATTCAAAGTGCTTTCCTATTCCACCTTTTTGCTAGCCATAGCTATACTCCGTCGGTTGTCGTCCATGGGACCGCATTTTTATTCTTCTTCTTCGAAGTAGAATGGAACCCCTCTCCTTCCAATGCGCCATTTTATGGTTAGACTTGGAGGCTCGGAGTCGAAACTGATGGACCGTATAATTCATTTGCCACTTGATCAGAATAGAAGGAATGGCGAGGAAGCATCAGACAAAAACAAAATTTTAGCTGAAGTAATAACATCAAATAGATTACGTACCTGCGTGGTAGGTCTCGTGGAGTTGCTTATAAAAATGGTTTTGAGGAATTAAGTAGAGTTGAATATTTAAAAATAGTAAGTTCATTCTTCAACACAATCAGAACATTTATATATAGTAACAAAGTGGAACAACAAATAAAAAACATAGAAAACATCGAATTAACATAGAAAAACTTAAATTCACGAATGATTCAATCCACAAATCTTTCCAACTCATTTATGTTTAAAATAGAAAACATCGAATTACATAGAATATTTGTACACAGAAAAACATAGAATTCAAGAAAACCGAATTAAGTAAAATGTAATTTAAAGCATACTTGAATTACTTCGTATATTTTTTTCTTCGTCATGGAATATATTTTTGCAGACACCCTTAAGGCACCTTTATAGTCCATTTAGCAATATTGAAGGTCTTCCGTCTCCACCATATTTGTAAAGGAAGAAAAAATCGGCAAATTGCTCATCTCTCTCCATTAACGTTGCGAACCAAGCAAACGAATATTTATCTTGATTTGATTTTTCAGTCTGCTAAATTTGAAATAGGTTAAAAAAAATCTAAAATTATTGAAATTTTTTCAATATGAATTTACACGTGCAGAATGAAAGTTACCGAGGGTGCCTGCCAACTGCTTTTGAGGCATTGTACCTTAATATATTTTTAAAGAAGCAGGTAAATCCGGTGCTACATTAATTAAGTAAATCGAAACTTGAGGCTTTCTTGAAATGTTAAGAAGTCTTGTAAAAAACCAATGGCATGCTTATTTTACTTGTGTTCTGTAACATAGTCACATGCTTTTCATTAAGAAGCATTTTCCCATACGGAATCGAAGTTTATTTAGGGAGTCATCCCTTACTTACTTACTTACTTACTTACTTATGGTGGCGATACAGTCTACGTGCGTCAGACCAGGGCTTCATCCAACAAGCGTCTATAGCCAGCTCGGTCCCTAGCTAGCTGTCTTCAGTTTCACACGCCAAGTTGGTTCAGGTCCTCTACCACCTGTGTGCTCCATCTGAGTCGTGGTCTTTCTCTTCTGCGACGGCCTTCCGGGTTGGATTCAAAGACTATACGTGACGGAGGATTATTTTCCATTTGCTCTACATGACCCAACCATCTAAGTCGTTGAACCTTAACTTTTCTGACTAGGTCAGTGTCGCGGTACAGTTCTTGATTGAATATTCGTGTGGACCAAAAATCACTCGAATAATTTTTCTCTCGAAGCAGGCCAAAGCATTTTCATCCGATGTTGTCATGGCCCATGTCTTTGCAATATACGTTAGGACCGGGATGATGAGGGTATTGTACAGTGACAGTTTAGTTGCTCGGGAGAGGACTTTACTACTCAATTGCCTTCTAAATCCAAAGAAGCAGCGATTGACAAGAGTTATACTTCGTTTGATTTCAGCGCTGGTTCTAGGTAGACAAAGTCCGTATAACTACCTCGAAGTTATATCTGTCTGTGCAGACGTTGGCTCCAATATGTCGATGTTGGTTGTCCTTTCTTGTTCACAGCTTTTACTTGGTCTTACATTTGTTCACCGCAAGACACATCTTCTCCGTCTCAAAGCTCACGAACGCTCTACTGACATCACACTGTGTTCTTCCAATTATGTCAATGTCGTCTGCGTATCCTCGTAGCTGGACGGACTTTTGAAAGATTGTGCCTCTAGTGTTGCCGTTAGGGTTTCGCATAATATTTTCAAGAATGATGTTGAAGAAATCGCATGACAGTTCATCGCCTTGTAAAGGGTTTTCCAATAAGAGGTGTTATTTTGATATTCAAAGAAAAATGGCATTTTTTGAGATAAATGATCAGATGTTTATTTCATTATAAAGAAGAAGGTATGCCGTTAATAATGAAACAACATCAGCCATCTTTTTCATGAAATTTTCCATAACCAAATCGCAAAGTGGCTGCCCTATGTATGTCCTCGATAGCCTCACGGATTCCATCTTTGAGGTCTTGAATCTTGGGCTGTTGGCGTAGACCTTATCTTTCACGTGGCTCCGAAGGAAGAAGTCGCAAGGTGTTAAATCACAGGATCTCGGTGGCCAATTGTGATCACCTCTTCGAGAGATAACACGGTCCGGAAACTTTTCCCGTAAAAGATCGATTACAAACCGTCTGCCAAATTTTCACCATTTTTATAGTGAATTTTAATAATTTCAATGCGTTGTTGAAGCGTGTATCGTTCCATTTTTATTAATGGCGTAGTTTCTTATTGTCAAATGTCAAAAAATGACAGGTTCAAAAGTGACAGCTACCGAAATAGCGGGCTATTCAAAATAACAACTGTTATTGGAAAACCCTTTATATAAAACCCCTTTTTGACTCAAAATGCATCTGTTAGGTTTTTTCCGAACAGGATGAACGGCGCGTGAGTTTTCCATTGTCATATTACACAGACGGACAAGTTTTACTGGGATGCCAAGACTAGACATTGCTCTATATAATTGGTCTCTATAGACGCTGTCTTACGCGGCCTTGCAATCGATGAAAAGGTAGTAGGTATCGATTTGACCAGGAACGTCATCTCCAAAATCTGCCGTAGAGTGAATATTTGATCGATGGTGGACTTTCCGGGTCTGAAGCCACACTGATTGACGAAAGGCTTCAAACTTTCACACAACACGGCAGACAAGATCTTGTAGGCGATACTTAGGAGACTTATAGGTACCTCTGTCGTTGGTGCAGTTCAGGGGATCTCCTTCTGAAGAAGAGGGCTTTCCTCCGAACAAATTTTGCAGTTGAGCTGTTGCTTGCTCCTAACCAAATCATCTACTGCTGCTTTATATACAATTCGGCGGTTAGGCCGTCTGCTAAAGCGGCTTTGTTCGACTTAAGTTTAGATATCGCTATCTTCACTTCGTCAATGTCGGGTGGGTGGAAATGGTGGCCTGCTTCACCCAAATTGAATGGTCCTGTGTAGCTGGTGGAATTTTTCTCGTCATCGCCATTATACAGCTTGGTTCCACTACGATGTTCCCATAATGGTCTCTACAGGCTTCGGTTTGGGCTGTATAAGCCCTAGTGGTTTGTGTTACCTTTTTGTAAAACTTAAGAACCTCGTTCCTGCTGTGACATCCCTCTACCTCCTCGATCGCGAGCATCTCATTCTCCCTTTTTTTCTTTCTGAGCAGTTTGTGCTCCTCTCTCCTTTTTTGCTCGTAGAGCTCGAGCTCCTCGTGTCCTTCTTTGCAGCGCCGCTTGTTAAGCTGTATGAGCTTGCCGACACTCATCGTTAAACCAGGGGTTTCGTTGTGGTGGCCGTGTAAGGCCTTGCACTTCAGAGGCGGCATCTCTGATGGCTGCTTGGCAGTGTTGCAACTGGTTCTCTACATTTTGTGCTGGCAGCAAAGGATTTCTGAGGAGGTTTTCGGAGTCACGATTGGAAAAGAATCTAGTAATCTCTTGCAATTGTAGCCGCTTGACGTCGAATTTTCTCCCAGCATTTTCATGTGTCGGCATATCCGCATTTGTACCTTGGCTACAACAAGGTAGTTGTCCGACTCGATGTTGGTACCTCTGAATGTGCAGACATCTTGCATGCTACAGAAGTGTCGTGCGTCGACCGCAATGTGATCAATCTGGTTGACGGTTAATTGATCAGGAGATTTCCATGTCCACTTGTGGATATCGAGATGTGGGAAAGGCGTACTTGCTACCATTACGTCTCGCCCCGCAGCGAAGTCGACTAGCCTAAATCCGTTATCGGAGGTGGTGTCGTGTAGGCTATGTTGTCCGATTATTCTACCAAAGATTTCTTCTCTACCCAGTTCAGCATTAAAATCTCCAAGGACAATTTTAATGTCATAGCTAGGGCATTGCTCGTAGTTCTTATTAAGAAGCTTGCAGAATCTGTCTTTGGTGTCTTCGTCCTTTTCCTCAGTGGGGGCATGAACGCAGATGAGGCTAAAGTTGGTGAATTAAGCCTTGATGCGGATTGTCTGGATGCGCTCATTCACTGAGTTGAAACTCAAGACCATCCTCCTGAGTCACTGAGTTAGTAGACTAGCCTCTTCTTCTACTACTAAATGATTCTATAGTATCAATTTAGAAATATTGGTCAAAGCTAGTCTGAAATAGTACCACCATTTCATCATCGGGACTTCTGCCGACCAGGAACGGTGATGGGTTCAATCTTGAAGTCATTTCGTCCGTTTTTATTGCTACTAGGGGCTTTGGTACCTGCTGATCCACGCTTAGTGATACGGCCGTCCGTATTAATTGCCCCCAGGGGCATTATACCTGATGATCCGTGTCACCAGTGTCGTTGTACCTGCTGATCCAACATGGTGGGCATTATACCTGATGATTCATTTCACCAGGGGAATCTTGCTTGCTGATCTGTGCCACCAGGGGCATTATACTTGCTGACTCGTATCACAAGGGGCACCAGGGGTATTGTGATCGGTACTACCAGGGGCATTATACTTACCTGCCGATCAGTGCCATTGTCATTGTATCTGCCGATTCGCAGATGAATTTTCGTGTTTTCTCCAATAAGACCTTGGCGAGAACGGCGAACAATGTGTCCGGAGTGTATCATCACTATTATTCCTCAGTGGAAAAAAACCAGCAAAAGCTAAACTAGTTGAAATTTAATGTCATGTTTTTGCTCTCGTTCTATCACCTAGTCGTGTCGGACCTTTTTTTCAATGTTAATTTAATTAACAATAAAATTCGGAATTTCACAAAACACTGCAAATTATAATTCAAGGAAACCGGATATATCGACAAAAGCCACAATTAATGCCATTCCATTTCAAGATATTATGAAACGATAGTCCTATCTATCCACTTCAATTTCCAACCGCATCCTTATTTCCTCCGCAACCACTTCCAACAAAATGCCACAGCGGCCGCGACCGTGGCGGCTTTAAGTAATCCTATAGAAAAGCCCCATTCCCAGTAGTGTATTTTGTGCTAATGCAAGCATAATATTGTTCGCCCGGAATGTCTGGCTAGGGAGAAATTTCAGACATTTTGGTTTGTTTTATGTGATACAATGTGTACAGTTATTAAATATTTATCAAATGAAAAATTATTATGCTTAAAAAATGGAAAATTTACATTTTTATAGGGTCTGATGCTATTCGGGATATGGATAGGGTGTAACGTGTGTATATCGTCGTCGTTTTGTGCGTCGTCCTGGTCGTTGCTCTTACTCGTAGATAATAATGTGTCATGTGTGAGTATTGAGGTACACTTGACTATAAATATTGCAGAATTGTGAATATTCCATGATAACGGAAATATTACAATACCAAAAAAAAAAAGACTACATCATAGGGCGTAAAGTGGAAATACGGCGATTGTGTGTAAATTTCTTGATAGGAGGACCACCCTCTTCGATAAACCGACAACAACTCACACTTCAAACAAGAGTGTGTGTTGCATGAACAAGAGTAATGATTTAATGCTCATACATCCTGGCGATGTTTTTTGTTCTAGCCGGGACCCGGGCGAGCACTTGAAAGTCGACCGGATATGGGTATGCAGGGGAAATTGTTTTGTAAAGTGATTTTTAAAAGTAGACCATTGAATTTTCGACTGGTTTATCGAAAGTTGGCTTTTAAATTATTAGGTATGTTGAATTATTGTAGGTAAAGTGTACGTAGGGCGAATTGGACTGAATTTATTGCACTTTATTTTAATATAGGAAATGATTTTTTTCGTCCAGGGGTTGATAAGTTAAAGTAAAATATTTTTGGAGGGTAAAAGTGCATAGTTTGTCCAAATTGAATATTTTGTTGACAGTAACTAACAATGTTGACAAACAGGCTATTAAAAATGATTTTTTGCAAACAAAGACGTGCTTCAGGTATTGAACTGTTAATTAAAAAAAAAAAATTATGCAAAACGGGGTTGATAAAAATATGTTTTAAAGGATTATATTCGAGTTAACGAAATTAATTGTCATGAAACCGTTTTCAAAAACAGTTTTGGTGCACACAGATCCATCTGACTTGAAAAGTTCTGTGTGTAGGTTGTCAAAACCACTTAATAGCAAAGTTTAACAATGTTTAAAAAAAAACTTAACTCAAATCGTAAATTTTTACGAAGCGGAAATCAATTGGGATTTTCATAGAAGGTAAAGGGTCCGCCATCTAACGTTGTTTTTTTCAACTAGTGCTTATTTCGTGATTGCGATAACACTTAGCTCTTGTCTGATTTGACAGATAACTAGTTTTATCCTTGCGCTGAACGAATATGGTTGAATGGTGTTGCAGCCAACTGACCATCCAATGCGTTTTCGCTTCGCTAAGTGGCCCTGCGATCGACTTAGAGAAGATGCCGATTTTGCCAAAAAAATCATCTTTTCAGATGAAGCTCATTTTGATCTTGGCGGGTATGTAAACAAGCAAAATTGTTGCATTTGGGGCACAGAAAACCCGCACGCATACATTGAAAAGCCGATACACCCAAAACGAGTCACTGTTTGGTGCGGATTTTGGTCCAGAGGCATAATTGGGCCATTTGTCTTCGAAAATGAGCAAGGAGTAGCCGTTACAGTCAATGCAATCGTTATCGGGCCATATTGAACGAATTTTTGTTCACAAAAATTAAAGAGGAGGATATTGGCAATATTTGGTTTCAATAGGACGGCGCTACGTGCCACACCCACACAGCCGAAGCTACACACGATGTTTTGCCCTGATTTTGAAGATCGCATTATCAGCCGCAGAGCTGATGTCGTTTGGCCACCTCGGAGCTGCGATTTGACACCGTTGGACTATTATTTGTGGTGTGCCGTAAAAGATAAGTGTTGTCTTTCGCTCCAAAGACAATTGACGCTTTAAAGGACAATATTCGTGCAGCCATTGGTGAAATACAGCTGCACACAATCGATAATGTGCTTAAAAATTAGACCGATCGTGTAGGCTACTGCATGGCCAGCTGAGGCAGCCATTTGAATGAAATTATTTTTCATTGTTAACCGGAAGGATTGTACTTTCAAATAAAAAAAAAAAATTGAGAAAATATTCAGTAATTTTTTTTATAGCATTTTCAAAAAAAAAAATTTATTTGGTGGAACCTTTGTATGTGCCATTCCAGTTATTGACGGCAGTAGCACCAGCAGCGATGTAAAACAATGTGGATTCGGTGCTTACTTTGTTTCAATTTTCAGCTTGCCACATGCAATATTATTACAAAGATATTTTTGGACACATTTCACAATCGAGTTCAAAGGTTTACTGCTTATTTAAACTTTCAGTTTATAGTCCTGTTAAAGGCAGATAGACAGCATTTAAACAGACAAAAAGCGCATGAAACATAGTACAACACAAGCTGTTCTGGCAACTCCCTCTGAGTCGTAAGGCAAAAGTCAGTTGGAGTGTCAAAGAAGTGTTCAGTGAGAAAGAAGAGAACCACAAGGTTGGACACCACCATTGAAAATGACTTTTTGATGTGGATTTAAACGTCAAGTTTTCATAATGGAATGATGCTTCCTGAAATTATTTTATCTGTCATTTAATAAAATTATACTAAGTGACCTTTTTACAAATCTAACGTCCACAAAAAATGTGTAAGATGTCGAATATTTTAATCAAAATTGTTGCTCAAAAAACTGATGAATCCAGTCCATTTGTGTCGTTTAAAATCACAGATCAGATAAAGGGAGATCGGGAACTGACTTACGTTTTATCCTCCAGATACCACAAATTCTTCTATAGGCGTTTTAAAATATTCGTTCAGAGTAAAGCTTGAGCTGTCAAAAAAAGTTTCGTTTTCATCTTTCACTCGGAGAGTTCAGAGGTAAAAATTAAGTGTCTAACAAGCACCAACAATTCTCTGAAAGTGGGTGAAAAATTGAGGGCACGAGGGGACCTACATCTACAATTTAACGCCGATTCCAAACGGAACGAAAAAAGAACAGCCTACATTTTTTTTAAATTTTTTATCTCCGAGCGCGCTCAGAGCTTGAGGTCGATTCAAAAAATGACATCTACATCTTCTTAACTTAATGAAATAACCAAAACAATAGAAATGGCGGACGAATCTTAAGGTGGAGAAACAAATAAGTTTTTAGCAAAATATAATGATTTTCAAATAATAACTAAATAGGTAATCGTTCTCCTTTAATAACCTTATCCATTTTTTGTCTAAAATAAAAGTTATAATTCGAATGAACAAATCTTGGCAAACAAACGTAACTTCATGTTCTTAAACATATCTGAGTAGCTGACCATGCGAACTTCGTCTCGCCGCACTTCAGAGCAACTCCAGAACAAATATGTAGGTAAAGGTGCGGGTGCATAACTTCACGGGTCATAACTTCACATGGGTCATAATTACACATCTATAGTGAGTTATAATTTCACTTTCTTCGGGTGAAGTTGTGTCCCATCTAGGGTGGGAATTAGCTCAACTTTTTTGTGGGCGAGAATTTCACTTCTATGGAAGTTATATCCCATTCAAATTGGGATATAATTTCATTTTTTACTACAGTTGCAAGAAATTATAATTTTGTACTATTTACTTATACATAATTTGTCTACCAAAAACTGCATTACTCTGGTGCGATTTTTTATTATTTTCAGAGTCTTGAAAACTGAATTTGCGAACAAATAAGTTTATAAACATTTTGGAACATGCTTCATTCGGAAATTAAGTTTTCAAGACTCTGAAAATAACCCACTATGGTGGGTCAGTAGTCCCAAATTTTTGTATCTTCTATCGGACAAAAGTCCTAAAGGAAAAAATGTGTTTTATGAGAATCACTAAGCCTATCTGTACTAAGCTACGGGCAACTGCTAAGCTTCTTAAGAAACCAATATAGCTTCTCTTTTCTTTTTCTTCCATTATTTTCAAAATTTGTTTTTCTTATATGGCATACTCCCGCCTCATTTCCCATTTCTTTCCCCATTTCAAGTTTTTCTACCCTACATTTTGCATGCGGCTTATCAGCTAAAAATTTAAGTCTTCTATGCTAAGAATCAACTTGTTTTGAGTTTTTGGTAAGATTTTTCTTGTTTCGTCTGCACAAGACCAAAGATGGTAAATACAGAAGTTTAGGGATATTGTACCTAAATGTAGTTTTTTTCAAACCACTTCCCGATTTGCTTACTTCTTTCGAAAAATTGATTACTCAATGCATGAAATAGTCACGAATTTCACTATATGAATCTGAGGTAAAAAAGCTAAGCATTTGAGCATTCGCATTTGCAGCAAAAGCTTTCATCTTTTCCGTACTGTTTCAAAACCTTCCTCTATTTCGAGATTTTTTTGTTCGAGAATTTTACATTCGAGATTTTTGTTTTCGAGATATTTGCTTTCGAGATTTCGTGGCACACCCTTGTTATTATCGTCCTTTTTTTATTTCCTTAAGAGCTGAATATTTCAAAAATAATTCCAAAGGTAAAATCCATTGAAAGAAATTTTAAGAGAAACTAGTTGTATACTACTTTGGAGTTTTGGACTACAAAAAAAAAAAAACATTTACGATTTAAAAGACGTGCCAACACCCTAGAATTCGACATAATTGAAACGTTTTTGAAGTTGGAAGAAGCAATAAGGACATTGGCTTTCATTGATTTAGAAACGATAAGTCAATTGACTGGTTAAGAATAGGAAATGTTTTTTACAGCTTTGTTCTGTTTTACGGCCATTAGAAGGAATAACAAAGACTGTGGTGGGAGAAAAGCATTTGACAGACTTACTTGTAACTCCTTTGAAACCAAGTAAGTTGATTCATCTATAAAAAAATTTATGAATAATTTGAATAAATCTGCAACCGCAAAGAGCGAGGTAACACGCTGACAATAGCTTCATTGCAAGACAAGCAAATGCTAATTTAGCAAACTAGAAATAATATGCATAGCTATAGAGTCAACTAAATTAACAGCTGATAACTGCACTACAACATTGTTCATCAAAAATTAAAATAATAAATAAAAATCGACGAGGATATATTAGGTGTGTTTTTTTGCACGCGTATATACGCTTAAAATGAACAGTGTACAAAAAAAACGACAATTTTATTGTTTTAGTAATTTTGGCATCACTTGTCAAATGCTGAGCTGTAATTGGTCAAATGTTGTTTTGTAACAAAAACTCGAGTTCAGGGCCGCATTTGTTTTTGTTGGTGATCGCTATGCGCTACACAATTTCTTGTACTTTTTAACACTTGATCAAGTTGTTCATAGAATGCGCTTTCGACTACGACCCGAAAAAGGACAATACATATGATGAATTAAGGATGAAAAATGAAGAAAATGCAAGGAAAAATAAATAATAAAAAAATAAATATCGTGAGTGTACACCTTGAACGTTAAAAAACCAAAAAAAGAATTGAAATTGAAAAATAAAATTGATGCACAATCAATATAATCTTGATTCAATCATTTTTCGCATGGCGCCCCTGAGATTAACCATTCAACTGCAGACCAGCCCTGTTGTAATGCGCTTGTGAAGAGAGAACAAAAAAATCTAATGCTCAAAGAAGCAAACCAAGAGAATGGAAGATGGCACATACAAAAGATCAACGTGATTTTGTTCTGTGTGTTAAATACACAGATCATTACTTTGTTTGTCTTTTGTGTAGTAAGAAAAACAACAAATAAAAAACAACAAAATCCTAGCTTGCTCGGATCTGTATGTAAAATGGAATGAATTTCGAAATGAAGTTTTGAAAATTCATCGCAGAGAGTGAAAAAGATATATGGAAGCACTGTTTTTATATCCGCTTATTTCATTAGCGTGGATAATTATCGCCGCTTACTAAGCGGATATAGAAATGTGTTGTTGTTGCATTTTGCATGTAAGTATTTTTTTAAGCGTATATACGCGTGCAAAAAAACACGCCTAATGTCAGACTTTGGCAAGGAAGTCGCTTTATACCAATATCAACATATCCGAAATTCCAACAGTTAGGCTACAACCTATAACTGCTAATTTAGAAAGCCGGCAAGGTTATTCCTGGAAAGAAGACACAGACTAAGCAGCGTAAAAGTGAAAATGCTTCTGTTCCTTGATTCCAACTCAAATTTGCTTCAATGATGTGAACTTTGTGCCTTAACCGGGAACCGCTTGAGGTAGGTCTGAGTTCCAAATACATCGTAGAAGACGTATCCATGCTATAGGTGTTCCTTCAGCAGTGCTTCTTGTAGAAATAACTTGTGTTGTGAGGAATACCTTCACTTTCGCCAGTTGTTTAAGAAGGGAACACCGTCTTCGTCTCTCCCATTCAAATAAATTCCCAATCTTCGGTATTAATAGCCCAATAATCTTTCGAAATAAATTTGAGCCGGGAACATTTGCTAAATCCACCTAAAAATTATTTTCATATTATTTTTAATTTCAATATTTATGATTTAACGGACGCGACATAAAACATACGCAAACCTACCCTCCGAGCTCCGAGGTTGAAAAATATACATGGTTGACCGCAATGCGAAATACAAAAACGGATATATAAAAATGTGTGCTGAGCCAAAGTTATGTAGGTCGATGGAAAAAACTGAAATTAAACTGTCAACCCGTTGAAACGCAGCAACATAAACTTTTCAATCATCGTCCAAGTCCCGAGAGCGAACAGCGAATGCTCCCGATGTCGAACCCGCGCCAAATGGCAGAGCAAAGGCCACATACGTATTTAAACACTCGAATCGCCCGCAGCGCCCTCTACGGCTTACTAACAAATATTTCTGGGGTCTGTTGTTGTCCTTCACGAATGCGATTGCCATTGCTATGCCTCGTGCTCGATCTCGTGCCTGCTGAGTCCCTGTCACTGCCGATGCTGTCCGCTGGCAACAGTGATTGATGGAATTCGATATCTCCATTCGGTTTGGCGGGCGGGCGGCAGTGTTCACTCATATTTGCATTTTTTTTTTTAGTTTTCAAGGAAAATCTGTTTTATTTTTTCGAAAAGTTTCTTTGTTGGAATTTAATTCTGCAAATGGCCTGAAAGTTGCTTCCTTGGTTCGATTCGAGAATCGAGACGAATCTATGAGAGATACAGAATGTTTGTTTTTTCCTCGTTGCTTTTTCTTTTTCTGTTGATTCAGAAAATTCAGAAACAGAGGACATTGAAACATTAAAACAATCCCATTTAGCATCCGGAATTAATGGGAAAAGTTTTTCGTTGTTGTGATGTATTTATGGGCGAAGGATTAAACTGTTGTTTCTGCGAAGGTAAGGAATTTAATTGATCGATCACGTAGAGACAGTGAAGATTGAAAGGAATGCCGCGCGCACTGTGCAACAATTTCATGTGGTACGTAATCGGATGACAAACACGGTAAGGTCTTTAGTTCAATTCTTACAAGGCAGAGCTAATGAGGGAAGAAATATTGCGTGACTTGAGTGTTTTTGAGGGCAAAAGTTTTAAGTGGATTCAACAGAAACGATTACAGATTTAAAGGATGATGCCGCAACAAACTGGTATAGTTTCTCTTTGATTTGTTGTGATGTGACATGTGAGCAGCTTTTTGCACGGTTGAACCATTAGGAATAGAGAACATGTGATCCCAAGATTCCAACTGCATGACCAAATATCTCGATGGCGTAAGATTGCTGAATTTAACTTTCTTGACTTTTCTTTTGTCGACTCTTCTGTAAACTGTCTTCTCGGTCAGGCAGAACAAAATTAAGTTGCAATCAGCAGGTAAATGGAGTTCATTTCTCAACCTCTCTTCTTACATGAAGTTTTAAACGAAGATCTCAGAATATTCGCTTACAAAGTCTAAATGGCGCAGCAGTAGAAAGCGCAAAACCATCTGAATCTTTATTGTGATGCTTTTTTATTTAATGCTGAGGTACGCTCAGGGTGTCCAGGATCAATCCCAAAGAAAGCAAATAAAACTTGGGTCAAAAGTTCCAACCTTCGAATAACGACCAACCTTTCCGATGTTGCATCAAAATTTATTAAAGTTTTCTTATTTTCTAAAATAACAGATTATTTCGTATACGGCTTAAAATCTATATACAATAATAATTCTTAAAATTATAAGTTCTTACAATACGGTCTTATAATAAATAAGCAGGTCTCAAAATGCTGCTCCTGTCCCTAGCACCAAACTAGAGAATAAACGGTCGAACTGTCCCGATTTGACAGCTCTCTGTCTCGATAACTGACTAGCAGCTTTTCCATTTCGCGATAGTTCTCGTGGAGAAGATAGTGTCGGCTGACTCGGCCTTTGCCTAAAACTGACAGACCTGGAATATGTAAATCTTTTTTGTATACGCAGTAGAAAGTTTGTTGTCAAAAATTGCAAACGAAATTATTTGAAATTATAAATGGTGTGCAACACTTACTTACTTACTTATACTTACAGTAGACGCTCGATATAGTGATGTAATAAAAACCAGCCATGTTCACTATTTAGAACTGGTGGCTAGAAACGCTTTCCACAGTTAAATTTGATCAAAAATGCACATTTTGTTCAGTGTGAAGATAATTATATTTATTTTATCGATAAACAAACATTTTTCGGATGTCCTCAAAGTTTTTCTTTTCCCAGGGCCACAGAAAGTCCGAGTCGCCGTAGCTGTTATTTTGTCCCTGCTTTTTTATATGGAAGACTTACGGTGAATCTGTATATTCCATATTGTTTGGCCAAAAACGTTGCCGAAGTTGCCTTTTACAAGTGTGAATTTAACACTTAGCCAACATTTATTTTTAAAGTTAAGACATTTAGGTATCTTACCTGCTGAGAGCTTCTTTAATACCTCAATTTTTGTCAAACAACGTTAAATGCTTTCAGGCCATTCTAACTTTACAATGCACTAAAATTAACCAGATATGTCTTTACGCACAGGAAATCCAGACAAAAATGAGAATATTACTTACTTACTTAAGGTGGCGCTACAGTCCGTTACGAACTTGGGCCTCAACCAACAGTGTCCGCCAGCCAGATCGATCAATAGTTAGCTGTCTCCAATTTTGAACTCCAGGTTGATTGAGGTAATCTTGCATTTGGGTTCAACACTAAAAAATATGAAGAATTCTTCTTCTTCCCCGGTCCCTACGTTCATTGACAATGAAACTCCAGTTGTTAGCTCTCTCGCGAAAGCTAACCTTTTTGCTAGGCAGTTCGCCTCCAACTCCTCCAGTTCTTGAGAGCGTCAATGATTCCATGCGACAAATCTTCTTCCGCACTCGTGCTGTGGCGAGAGTCCTAAAAGATCTCAACATACATAAATCTGCTGGTCCGGATAGTAACACCGCTAATATTCTGAAGAGGTGTTCTTCCACGCTGGCAAAATACTTTCGTAAGCTTTTCCATCTATCCTATTCTTCTTGGCTCGTCCCGAGCAGTTGGAAAACAGCATTTGTCCAGCCAATCCCAAAAAAAGTCGAATCTTCTTCTCCCTCCAACTATCGTCCGGTTGCACTTACGTCCCTTCATTCTTTCATAGAAACGCTGATAAACTATCAGCTCAAAAAATATCTCGAAGACCGAAAGCTTCTTAATGACCGGCAATACGGCTTTCGTAGCAACATAATGTTCACTGGTGATCTGATGGTTTATCTCACTGAACAGTGGAACAAACTTTACATCGTTTTGGAGAAAGTACGATTATTGCACTTGATATTTCAAAGGCATTTGATAAAGTCTGTCATCTTGCTCTTTTATCGAAAATTCGATTCCAGACTCACATCCCTCCTCTTCGGATGTGAAACTGCAACGGCAAAATATGATAAGCTCATTAAACGCTGACTTAAACAGCATTGCACAATGGGGTGAGTTTAATGCTTCGAAAACCCAAGGTTGTCTTGCATCGTTGAAGCGATATATACCTCCCCTGCCACTGTCCATGAGTGGCACTTGCATCAATGAGACCGAACATCTCGAGATTCTCGGTATGTGCATCACTGGCCACCTTTTGTGGAACGAGCACATATGCGATGTCGCCAAAAATGCAGCAAAATGTTTAGGTTTCTTAAGACGGTGCAAGAAATTATTTTCGCCTTCTGATTTGGCTATCATCTACAAAACTTACATTCGTGCTTAGCTTGAGAACAACTCTCACGTCTGGGCTGGTTTTCCGTTTACGTACTTTTAAGTCTTCTGGACTGATTCCTGTGGTTATGGTTTGTAACAGGGAGCAATTCGCCAATCCTCTTTCGTATTTTCTTTAGTGATCTGATAGGAAGCCTTACTCAGCTGATTGCGTATGTCAGTGATCTACATATGTAATTGCTTAGAATTCTCCAAAAACGTCACTTGTGAAAGATTAAGCGATATTGCGATGAACGAAAACTGAGGGTAAAAGTCAAGCAATGTGGGACAATGGGTTTTAAGGCTTCGTGGAATACGCTCAAGAATTGGCTAAGATTGTTGTAGATTGTTTGTCCTCACGGAGTCCGAGTAACGATCAAAAGGTCTAATGATTCATTACAAATTGCCGCCATTCACGTGTTTTTATTCTCCACAACTCATGTGCCTCCCGTTCAGGTTATATAGACCCCATAACCATTATGATCAGATGCCGACTAATCATCGTCCAAGAAACATCAAATAAGCATCTGTCTCAATCAGTTGAACACAAAGCTCAAAGTGAGCAGGCGTGTCCTACGGAAGGGTAAGTATAAAACCAGACTTACCACTTGTCACACATGCTAACCCTGTAGCCGGAATTCACTCTGTTGATTGACCGGATTCGTCCGTGATTTATCGGATTCTTCCGTGCTTTAGCGGATTCCTCCGTGATATTATACCAACCGGACATAGACTTCCGCCCCAATATTAGCCTTTAGATTTAATCACTCAATAGATCATCCTAACTCGAATTCCTCCGCTCCTATTAAAAGTCACAACCAACGGCGCGAAGTAGGACACTTCGAATTTCAAAGCAGAAAAGAACTTCAGTTAACTTAGACAATTGGTTGGGGCTTGATAAGCTTTAGCTGGATGAGTCTCTGGATCCGGCTCGCACCTTATAATCATCTAAAGTTAGTTGGTTAATAGTTAAATAAGCTCCTGATGGTTTAGTTATGGAGCAAAAATTGTCAATCATATCTGTCTAAAAAATAACGTGGGTATTGCCACTGCTTTCAAAACAAAAATTATATTTAGAAGTTATTCCACACCCAGGTAACATTGATATAAAATTGTTTAAAATTCAGAAACTTCACCAACAGTAGAGCTTTCTTCCAATTCAATTTTCAACTTACTTAACAATATAGTTCTCTTTGCAGAAAGTCTTATGAAATACAAATTATTTAACATCAATAATAACTTCGTGCACAATGAATTCTCAGGACCGAGAAAGGGTTCCTCCAAAGTCGAAATGAACAAAGATACTCTTCGTCGAACAAATGAGGTCATAATTTTTCAAAGCAATAACAAAAGATAACAAAATACTTTACCTTCACTCCATCCAAACCCTCACCCACGGCATACACAAAGTCTTAAATACACCTTGAGCTCTTAATCTCCTGATCTTTAACGAAGCATTGAAAACTGCATGAGGGATCCGTTCATTTTCATCGTCCTCACTCACAAAAATTTATCAAAAGAATAAAACTTTTACAAAATTTCTAAAGCACAAAAGTCGAATCATTCAGCAAATTGTGTGTGTTTGCTTAGCTCAGGCGTTGTTGTAGTTGTCTCTCCCGTTCCGGTGTTAGCGTAACTTGTGACGGTATCGGTAAAATGGCTTTGTTGCTGCGAAAAATTTTGAGAAGAAATGGTAATTACCTGACAAAGAAGGGCTCCAAGTAATAAATCAACTGACAATTTGTGAAGGTTTTCGCACGAAGAAAACAGTATGCTTCGGTCTTTTTTTTTCCTCCGTCGACTTTCAAGGTAGAGATAAGAAGGTAGGAAGGACACTAGGTATTCATTTTGCTTAGATATTGTATTTAAGTCGAGTTCACTTCGTATAATTTTCGGGTAGAAAATGACAAAGACAAGCAGGAACACTATTTGCATTTGAATTGGAATTCGAAATTGGTGAAAGGGCTTTGTGTGAAGATTGAGGAACTTCTTCTCAAGAGCATTGTTTTGTTTATCATCACAAAAGATGAGTTAAATGGGATGAAGGTGGATATGTCCAAAAGAGTGAAGGAAGATTAATGACGCTAGAAACATTTTAAAATATTGGCATTAAGTGCGAAAAGTTGTCAACAAGATTTTATTCATTTCAGCATCTCAACTCGCATTACGTGGTGGATATAAATTTGTGAGACAAATGGAGCATGACTTGTTTAAAAGGTGTCCTAGAGGACATATTTGCAAGGCAATATGAGTTTTTAACAATTCATTAATACCTAAATATTTTTCAGAAAGTTAAAGATAAGTGTTGCTAGGTGCAAGTCGACCAAGGTCCCATGTCTTAATATCACCCTGAATATGTTATAAGTTAAAAGAAGTCATAGCTGTTATATATTGTATAACACTTATTGAGACTCTCATATCTCATACGTACTTCTGTATACTTAACATAAGTTAGTTGTCTCATTTTGTATTGTGAGTGACATGGAAGTCATTAATAAGCAGTAATAAAGAAGATATAACATGGCGCAGCCGTAAAAGAGACAAAATAAAATAAAATAAAATGGATAAATTTAGAGCACCTGGTCCTTTAGTTTTGAAAGAAACGTGAGTAACGAGTGGACAAAATTTAAAAAACTATTTTCCATATACGTACAAGCATCTACGAAAGGTGAAGCTCTCGAAGATGAAGTAAAAATTGCTATGCTATTAAATTTAATGGGCGAAAAAGCCATTGAAATCTACGAAACATTTAACATATCGGAGGAAGATTCTAAGGTGTACGATAAAGTGGTGGAACATTTTGACTCATATTGTCAACCAAAAAACTACATCATTTATGAACGGTTCAAATTTTACTCAAGAGTACAGCAGCCTGGGGAACAGTTTGACAGTTTTTTCACTGACATCGTTAGCCAAGCAAAAAAATGTGTACATCAACTGTACATCAGAAAGTGTCATTGATCAGATGATAAGAGACCGCATTGTGTTGGGGATAAGAGATGGAGATTCCCAAGAAAAGCTTTTGAGAATGCAGCAATTGACACTATCGAAAGCCGTTGAGTTCTGCAGAATAGCGGAAATTACACATGAGCAAGCTAGAGACGTTCAATCGCAATCTACTGTTAATGCTATCAGGAAAAAAACCAAGTTTATGAAGAACAAGAATGACGATGACGGCGGCAGCGGCGAAGAGAACGAAAATGCAACGGGATATCACTACAACCATCGAGGAGGGCCTAGCCAAAGAGGAGGATATAGTCAGAGAGGGGGTTTCAACCAAAGAGGGGGAAACAGCCAAAGAAGGCGAACAAACAACTATAAAATGAGAAGGCAAGATGAAACAGACAATTTACAAAACTGCAGCAAGTGTTCTTATCGACATAAACCTATGATGTGCCCGGCTAAGGGAAAGCAGTGCAACAATTGTGGACAGTTCAACCATTTTTATTATGCATGCCCTAGTAGAAAAATTTATTATATAGATAATGATAATTTGACAAATAGTGTAGAGAGTATAAATAATAATTATCCAGATGTAAATAATCTCACTATTGAATCAGTGGTTGTTAGTTCAGTAGAGAAAAATCGTTCGGGTTGGTTTGAAAAGGTTAATGTTGGTGGGAAGTGTGTTAATTTAAAAATCGATACTGGATCTGAAGTAAATATTTTACCGACTGAATTGTTTCGGAAACTTTATATCGACTATGAGTTGCAAAGTACAAAAATTAAATTAGAAGCCTACGGTGGATTCCAAATACATGTGCTAGGTATGACATTCTTACAGGTAAGTCACAATGATGTTAAAATAAACGCTTGTTTTGTGATCGCAAATGTTAAATCGTCACCAATATTAGGTCTAGACACTTGTTTGAAGTTAGGTATATTGAAAAACGTAGATCAAATAAACAACATAAAATTGCAACTTGGGCAAATAGATGATGAAAAAGAAAAACATGAATTTATTTACAAAAACAGGGATGTTTTCAATGGACTAGGTTGCTATCCGGATAGGTGTAAAATTTATTTAAAAGAAGGCGCAAAAGGAAGCGTTAAGGGTATGTGTCCCAGAATAGCGAACTCCCCAGCAAACAATTCCCTTCAGAAACGAATCATAACTGATTCATGTAAACGAAGAACATAAGCGAAAAAGAATTCATTTATGATTCGATTTGGGTATATTTCACTGGGCCGCGAAACACATTTTTGAACCTTTTTCCTGACTCATTTACGAACCGGCTGTTCTTCATCAAAGTGGACGCGCACAAGCTCTTATATATTCGTTTACATGTCCTAGTTATGAATCCTTTTCGAACTAGATAAATGAAGTCAAAGTGGTTCATTTATAATTCGATTTGGGTATATTTCACTGGGCGGCGAAACACATTTTTGAATCTTTTTCTTGACTCATTAATGAACCGTATATTCTTCATAAAAGTGGACTCGCACAAGCGCTTTCGCTTTCATACTTGCTTGAATAGTAAATCGTCTCAGATATGCTCTTTTAACTACAAATTAAATACAGGGTGATTATTTGTTCAAACATTTTTATTTATTTTTTTATTTTCTATTGCTATATTTAGGGTAAAGGTGTCAACAGTGGATCACTTTTTACTTCTTGGGCTGTTAAGCTCGCATTTATCATAGTAGCCATGAAATATTTTTTCCACAGCTTTTTCCATATATTTTCTTCAGTTTAAGCACAAAATTTCAAAACCTTTTAATTTGGAAAAAGTCTTAAAAAATGTTTTTAAAATATCTTACCACATGATTCACTGTGTACTCTGGGTGTACACAGTGAATCAGTGACTGGTACACAGTGAATCAGGGATTTAAAAACAGTCTTTAATTTATTAATTAAGTATTAATTTATTAACATTTATTTTTATATTTACTATTCATGTTTTATTTAAAGATAAGAAACTAAACAAAAATAAATACTCTTCATTTATAAAAAAAAAATTAAATAAAACTCTTCATGTGTACAAAAAAAAAATCACAAAACGTTTCTAGCTTAAAATAAAGAAAAAAATTAAAGCAAAAAGCAATTCAGTTGATTACAATGGATAGCTTTCTGGTGCGAACATTCATGTTAGAAAAATCAACAGAAAATAAAAAATTTGAATTTTTGTGTCTTGATTCAGTGATTCACTGTGTACCTTTTTCAATTGATTCACTGTGTACCATGTTGCCATTTTAACAAAAACACATTAAAATTATATATAATATTTCACATAAGTAAACAAGTTGACACAAATTATTAAGTCTATGTAAGCAGAAATACAAATATTATACCCAAATGAAGTTACGATGCACTGTTTTTTAATAAGGAGAAAAGCAAATAGAAAACAAAAAACTACTTAGCAATGCAGAAAACACAAAAACATGAACAAAATCGACTTCGATCAAGGGATCGCGCAGATTGATGGTTTGAAGGGATGAAGTGTACAGGGGTGTTCTTTTCTCTTTTTCAGATTTTTTATAAAATAAATATATACAGCGTGAGAGCTTGTGATTCACTGTGTACCCTGATTCACTGTTGACACCTTTACCCTACACTTTTTATTTGTTTAGAATCTTAACTAACTAACCTAATCTTAACCTATTAAACTTTATTTTCTATTGCTATTTTTTTGTTTAGAATCTTAACTTACATGCGAGTATTGCACTGTTTTTGTAATTTTTAATTTGTTTGTTATTGTCACTTTTTTACAGTATGTTTTATTTTCTTTCTCTTAAAGTTGTTTGTCACTGTCACTGTTTCTTAATTGTTTTTCCAGTATTTTAACACTTTCACTTATCTTTTACTTTTTTTTCAAAATCAACAATTTTCACAAATAAGATATTATTTTTATATTCACTTCAGAGCACCAGCACGAGAACTTGAACAAATGAATTCTTTTCCAAAATGAAGAATTTCAAATTATAAAAGCATTCTTGCAGTTTCTCGGCGCGACTTGATTCCGTTATTAAAAATATATAAAAACAAAGTAAAAAAGGTACAGCGTTTCGTTTCGAAAAAGGAGAAGAAAAAGACTAAAAAACTTGCCATTTGCTTGTGCACGTCCACATTTTATAAGAATAAATGGGTGAAATCTGAATGTTGTTGTATCTGTTCACAGAGTAAAAAAAATACTTTTTTCTAAGCAAATAAGAATTTAAAAGTATATAGTAGATATATGTACATTAATTGCGATTTTGCTTGTGCACGTTCACTTTATTTCGAAAAAAGTGAATGAACGTCGAATGTTCTGATATTGTATGCCATATATATGCATTTATTCGATATTCATCCGTTAAAATGAAGGTTTCACGAATATATACCCTTCATGTTTACCGAAGAAAAAGCGAACATTCACCAAAATGTTTGCTGGGTCAGATTTCATGTAAATGAATTTACATGTGTTAGTGGCCTCTACTCTTCACCGATTCCTTTTTTTTATCTCAGACGATAATTTGCAAGAACCAGTTTCCACGATCACGATCAGGCACATGAAGGAGAAGAAAAAGGCAATATACGCAGACGACGCACGTCTAGGTAGAAAAGGAAGCAAATTCATATACATACATGCAATGCAATAAAAAAGACCCAAAAAAATAGGTATCAAGTGAAGAAATGTGCACATTGTTTCCTTTTTTCTTTGAGCTAGGAATATTATGAAAACAATGCATGTAAGTAGGTACAAAAAAAGTGGTATCATAGATATTGTTGTTGCAGCACGAGACATCGCGATGTGATAAACGGTTAGGTTTTTATTTCTTTTTGTGTTTGTCTAGTTGAAGAAATATAAAAAAGATGAACCTTTATGAGAAGATTATTTATTTATGTTTCCTCTGAAGAGGCAGGATAACTATTTTATAGGAAATCGAAATTCTTTTATTTGGCGATGATTGCGTTTGTAACAGGCAGGTACCTTTCATCTTTTAGACAGATGAACAGTTTATTCAAAAGAGTCATGAACCTATTATTGAAATTTTTGACCTTACGCAATAAAACGATGTAAGTAGAGGGTGTCTCAGTAAGAGTGCTCTTTTTAACATTGGAATCTTTTTTTTCATGCGAGTGGCAATTCTGAAATTTGACATCTGCCACCTCTGTTTATTCTGATTATTAAAAATGGAGTTCTTTTCGAAAGAACAACGCGTTATATTTGTGAATATCTACTCTCACAAACTTCGCAAAATTTTCGGCTGAGTAAATTAAAAAAAACATATTTTATTCCATACTTAATCGGAATATATCTTCTTTAGAGGCCAGTTACAGCTTTAATTGGTTTTCATCATTTAAACACATCCTTGAAATTTTTCGGATAGGTCGGTTATTATAGCAATCATTGAGAATTTCTGTCAGGAATTTTTTTGCTGACGTAATTCAATCATTGGAACTGTGAGAAGTTGAACATTTATGTAGATCATTAAAATTGTACAAAATTGAAACGAAAATCATTGGAATGATTTGTTTAATTTTTTGACATAATACAATCAGCTGTTCAGGAAAAACACATTTTAATGAAAAAATAAGTGTGTAATTGAACTTTTTCATGTCAATAAAAATTCTTGGAGTGATTTCCGATCGATTGGTATACCTATAATTTCTTTTCAAAAGAAAACATATGTCGATTTCCATTGAACCACATGAAATGGACGGCCCGTCGCTACTAAAAATCAATATTTTTTGGTTTCAATGGAAAGGAAAAACGTAGCAATATCTTTTTGTAAGTGTATCTTCGTCCTCGGATGAGGAATGCTTGTAATGATGTCAATGTTATGTGTACCTATTCTTGAGAACGCAACGATAAACCTTATTTATTTTCATTATTATTCTTTATTTTCATTATTATTATTTATAATATTCACTATTCTATTATTTATCGTAATTATAACATAACAAAACGCACTCTCTTCTATTTTCTTTTTCAACACATAATTATTCCATTTGCAAAAACTGTCAAGTTTTTAGGATGTGTTAAAATCAGCGTGAAAATCTGTGTAGATACGTCTCAAAAGACGAATTCAAAACGAATCAATTTGTCGGGAAAAAAACATCAAAAACATCCATTTCAATGATAGCTATAACTGGCCTATTACAATACAATAAAAATATCACAACTCTGTCATAAAATACTTGTCTTTATTTTTAAATAAAAAAGTGCACTCTTACTGAGGCACCCTATACTTATTTGTTCCAAACGAATTAAAAAAATTAATTGGGTTCTCCCATTTATTTGTAATCCCTACGACCTTACTTCTTACTACCTACCTACCTACACAACATTTTTGAGCTATACAAGGTGTCGCAAAAAAATAATACATACTGCACTCGAAAATCTCCCTTGCAACCACCAAAACAAAAAGATATGATAAGAAATTATCGCACATGTGCGATATGCTATTTTGTCATGTCCAACAACAAAAAACAAAAAGAAGCCACTTACTTACCGCATTCTTTTTATGCGCTTTCTCTATCTCCCGCTCTAACCCTTCTTCTATAATTATGTCATCTGCACATATCTATTTTCTCATCTTGCATCTTTCTTCTACTTCTATGTAAAGCAATATCGAGTTTTCTTCACACTTCTATGAATTGAAGAACAAAAGGTACATTTTCTGTTGAGGGGAAAAAGCAAGAACAATATCTTTTGTAAGAAAGGGAAGAGAAAGCAAAACAAATTGCAGCACCATCTAGTGACATTCCCTGGAACCCAGCTTCTTTGTGTGTGTGATCGACCATTATTTTTTGACAAAAAACGCAAAATAGACGATTTTTCAAAAATTAAAATTAAAAAGACCATTAGCAAACAAGTTATTTTGTTATTTGAATTGAATAAAAAAAATACCAGAAAAAAATAAAAAAAATATTTGCTAGTTTGTTTGCCTATATTTCACTTACAATGACCTTACAAATATTGACATTTTGAAGTTTATTTTTAAATATGTTACAGGTGAAAAATTAAAAAAAAAACAACGACGTTTAGTAATACATATATTAACCTTTCATATAAAAAATGTTTTAAAAAATTCAAAAATATATTAATCAATTTCCCGGGCAAACGCGCAAAATGCTAGACAAAAATAGGTATTTTTTGTGTTTGTGTTAACAAAAACATTTGACAAACATAAAAACAAAAATAAAAAAAATTACTCTGTTGAAATTACATATTTAAAGCTTTGAAAAAAGTTGATTTGACTTCACTACCTTTTATATTTTAGAAGTTATACTAAAAAATGCATTCATACTTTTTACGTAATTTGCTGTATTTTTCATTGTTTTTCGAATTTTGTGTGGAAAAATTTATAACGATAATCGAGAAAAAAGCAACGACGTTAAGTGACAGGTTATATTGTCAATATAAAAAAAATATGAAATAAATAAAAATATAATATTTAATCCATTTCCCATTAGTTAGCGCAAGCGTCTTTCAAAATTTTAAAGTTTTTCCGTTTGCTTGTCGGTTTTGAGGTACATAGAATTTTTATTTATTTTTTTTAATTGCACAAACATTTGACCCTATTTAATATCAATCGAAAACCGTTTGTTTTATTAAAGTATTCGAAAAATTGCGAACGCTACACAGTTTCGCGCAAAAGTCCAACCTATTTTTACATGGGAAACCCCCCCTTAAGGCTCCACGTAGAATTCCGAAAAGTCTGAAACCGAAGTTGAAAACGAAATTAGAAGAAATGGAAAAGTTGGAAATAATTCAGAAAATAGATTATCCAACTGATTTTGTTCATAACCTCGTTTTGATTGAAAAACCAGATAAATCAATACGATTATGCTTAGATCCACGTGAGTTAAATCTAAATATTAAGAAAGAACCATTTGAAATTCCACGTCTCGAAGATTTAACAACAGCGTTTGAAGATATGGAATATTTTACAGTCATTGATTTGAAAGACGGATTTTGGCAAGTGCCTTTAGATAGTGAAAGTAGTGATTATTGTGCCTTCAGTTCACCATATGGGCTATACAAATTTTTGCGTTTGCCCTTTGGAGTTAGTTTTGCACCCGAATTATTTCAAAAGTTAAACACAAAATATTTTGGTGCCTTGCAAGGTACATTTGTTTATTTCGATGACATTCTAGTAGGAGGAAGAAGTAAACAAGAGCATGACAGAAATTTAGATTGTGTAATGAAAAGAGCAAAAGAGATCAACATAAAATTCAATGCTAGTAAATTACAATATAAATTGACAGAAGTTAAATATTTAGGATATTTATTTTCAAAAAGAGGTATTTCAATTGATTTAACTAGAATCGAAGCAATAAAGGCATTACAAATACCTGAAAATAAAAAAGATCTCCAAAGGTTTTTAGGTTTCATTAATTATTTGAGGAACTTTATACCCAACCTATCTGAGTTAACGTCTTCTCTTCGAGAACTTCTAAAGAAAAACAATGATTTTGTGTGGTCACCGCATCACACTCAAATATTTAATACACTTAAAACTAAAGTGTCCCAAGCACCAGTTTTACAAAATTTTAGCGAGTCGTTGCCCATTGTAATTCAAACCGATGCGTCTCAAAGTGGGATTGGAAGCTGTCTTCTCCAGAAGGACAGACCTGTGTGCTATGCCTCGAAGTCGTTAAGCAGCTCAGAACAGTCATATGCACAAATAGAAAAAGAAATGTTGGCAATCGTTTTTGCGTGCCTTAAATTTCACTATTATATTTATGGGAGACCCGTCGTCGTTTTGACTGATCATAAGCCTCTTGTAGCTATTATGAAAAAGCCTATCTCACAAGTTCATTCCAGTAGATTACAAAGAATGAAACTAAAACTTTTAAAATATGATTTACAAGTTGAGTATATCCCAGGAAAAAATATGTTTATAGCCGATACTCTATCCAGGAACTATATTCAATCGAATAATATTCATGACATTGATCCCTCTCTGAATGAAATTGTTCACAGTGTAGAAATCGCAGACAGTCGAGTTAATCTTATCAAAAAAGAAATGAGAGATGATAGAGAACTTAATTTACTTATCCAAATGTGTCAAACTGGATGGCCAAATGAATTAAAAAAGGTTGATTATTTAATAAAAAAATATTGGCCAATAAGATATGAAATTTATTACGAAAATGAGTTATTATTTTTCCGAAAACGCGTTATTGTTCCTAGTAAGTTGCGAGCACAATTACTGCAAATACTTCATGAAGGGCATTTGGGGATGACGAAAACCAAAGCCATGGCAAGAATGTCCATTTATTGGCCAAACATATCGTCAGACATTGAAGAACTCATTTCTCAATGTAGAGTATGTGAAAAATTTCAAAGATCAAATGTAAAGCTACCCTTAATTCCGCAAGAAATACCAGATATTCCTTTTTACAAAGTAGGGTGTGACATTTTAGAGTATCAAAATAAGCCTTATCTTGTTCTTGTTGACTACTTTTCGAAATGGTTAGAATTAAAACCACTTTCAAATAAAACTGCGCTGTCAGTGAGCTCAGTACTTAAAGATATTTTTTCAACTCATGGTATACCCAATCAAATAATTTGTGACAATATGCCCTTCAACTCTTACAATTTTAGGAAATTTGCAAGTGAATGGAACATTATTTTGACTACTTCAAGTCCAATGTACCCTCGGTCGAACGGGTTGGCAGAGAAAGGAGTGCATATTGCAAAACAATTATTAAAAAAAGCTAATGAAGAAAGAAAAGACATTTTTAGTGCGTTGTTGTCTTATAGAAATTCTCAAATAGCTGGTATAAATGCTACTCCATCTCAGCTGTTGATGAGTAGAACCTTAAGATCAAAAATTCCAATACAAGAATGTTTTTTAAAGCCAAAGGTTATTCAGAACCCTATTAGTAATATAAAACAGCATCAACAAAACTATAAAAATAACCATGATAAGAACATAAGAAACGAAAAAGAAACAAATTTCAACTCAGGTGAAAATGTCGTTATACAGAGGAATAAAATTTGGGAGCCAGCACAGATAGTTAAGCCCCACGATAGTCCGAGATCCTATTATGTGAAAACAGAAGATAGAAGTTTACTCCGGCGCAATTCAAGTCATTTGAGAAAATCCGTTCATGAGCCACAATTTAAATCACTTGATTTTGAATTGACAGGTCACTTGGAAAACCAAGAAAACATAGTTCAGGCCACCCCCCCAAACCTTGAAAAATCAACGGAAAAAAATATAAGTGAAAATAAAAACCCTCCTTCTGGTAACTACTTTACTAGATCAGGAAGAGAGGTAAAGCCTGTTAAAAAATATATGTATACTGACTGATTCAATAGTTTGATCACAAATAATATTGTATATGTATATTATATTATTATACTTCAAATTTAAATTTAGATTGTTTTTATGAAATAAATTTTGTGAATTATTCCCTTAAAAAAAAAAATTATGAATTATATATATATAATAATCTTAGTATGGGAGATGTTATATATTGTATAACACTTATTGAGACTCTCATATCTCATACGTACTTCTGTATACTTAACATAAGTTAGTTGTCTCATTTTGTATTGTGAGTGACATGGAAGTCAGTAATAAAGCAGTAATAAAGAAGATATAACAATAGCAATATAGTGATTGAGTATTCCCGATTAAAATATAGTTCTGCAGCCTTGTCTCTCTGGCTTCTACTTACTTCAGTTTAACCTCTAAACATTCTGAGTTTTTGACATTGAAATCGGTCTTCTAGCTATTGCAGGTCTTGTCGAAGTCACAACAACTTCCTCGGAAATAATTTCCACTTCGATTTAAAGTTGTAAATGATGATTTTTGATCTAGAGTTACTGCAGATTTTAAGTTGGAGGGCGTTTAGAATCAAGAGTGTTTTTCAGATTGGCCTAGTTCAAAGGCGCTGTTTTCTGCATATATTGTAAAATGATTAGTCAGGAATGAGAGTGAGATTGAGAATTATTTCTTAACCCGCTATTGGGGACGTACTCAGTACCTCTTACTCACTTACTTATGGTGACACTACAGTCCAGGTTGGACCAGGGCCTCATCCAACAAGCGTCTCCAGCCAGCTCGGTCTCTAGCTAGCCGTCTCCAATTACGCACGCCAAGTTGTTTCAGGTCCTCTATCACCTGTATGCTCCACCTGCGTTGCGGTTTTAATCTTCTGCGACGTAATTCCGGGCCGGAGCATTGTTTTCCATTCGCTCAACGTGACCCAACCACTTAAGTCGTTAGAATATAACTTTTCTGGCTTGGTCAGTGTTGCTGAACAGTTTTACAATTCTTGATTGAATTTTCGTCTCCATTCTCCATTTATGCAGACTGCACCAAAAATCACTCGAAGAATTTTTCTCTCGAAGCAGCAAAGTGTTTTTATCCGGTGTTGCAATGGTCCATGTCTCTGCACCATTCATTAGAAGTTACGACCGTTATGATTAGCGTTTTGTACAGTGACACTTTAGTTGCTCGAGAAAGGACTTTACTTATCAATTGCATTCAATGTACAAAGAAGCAGTGATTGGCAAGAGTGATTCCTTGTTTCAGCGCTGGTTTTGTTTTCTGAGTTTATATTGGATCCTAGGTAGACGAAGTCCTCAACTACCCCGAAGTTAAATGTGTTTATGCTGACGTTTGCTCAAGAACTTCGAAGTTGGTTGTCCTTTCTTGTTTATAGCATTGACTTCGTCTTGCCCTCGTTAACCGCTAAACCCATCGTGCGTCGTGGCCTCCGTCTGAAGACTCACGAACGCTCCACTGACATCCCGTTGTGTTCTTCCAATTACCTATGTCAATGTCGTCTGCGTATCCTAGTATAGTAGCTGGACGGACTTTAAAAAGATTGTGCCTCTGGTGTTGACGTTGGAGTTTTGCACAATCTTTTCAAGAATGATGTTGAAGAAATCGCATGACAGCGCATTACATGACAGCGCATTACCTTGTATAAAACCTTTCTTTGACAACAAATTCATCTGTTAGATTTTTTCCGACCATGATGGAACAGCGTTAGTTTTCCATTGTCATCTAACACAGACGGACGAATTTTTCTGGGATTCCAAAACTAGACATTGCCCTATACTATATAATGGGTCTCTATAGACGCTGTCATACGCGGCCTTGAAATCGATGAAAAGGTGGTAGGTATCGATGAATTTTCTGGGTCTTCTCCAAGATCTGCCGTAGAGTGAATATATTTGATCTATGGGTCTGTAGCCACACTGATAAGGACCTATCAGGTTGTTGACGAAAGGCTGCAAACGTTCACACAGCACGGCAGACAATATCTTGTTAGCTATATTTAGTACATTTCACCTCTGTAGTTGGTGCAGTTCAGGGGATCTTCTTCAGGATCGGGCACATGATGCTGAAGTTCTATTCGTTAGGCATGCATTCCTCCGACCAAATCTTGGTGCATAGGGGAGTTCTGCTCAAGATGACATACTTTTTCTATAAAGCAGAAAATAAACAAATCTAGAACGCATAGCAATGAATTCTAAAATTATTTATTTTATTTATTTATTAAGAAACAACAAAAACATAAATATATATAATTTAAACAATATTTAGTACTTAAAAAAAATTATTTTAAAATTGCCCAAAGCCCTGTCTAAGACGACATACCTTCGGGTAAGAAGACATACTGTCTTCGGGTAAGATTACATACCCCTTTTTATTATTCATTATTGCAGAGTTCGCAAATAAATTGTTTTATTTTGTGGTGAACACCGGCACACAATGAGTGGCACCATTTATTGCATGCTTGGCAACATAGCCAATGCTCTCCTGGACGTGAAATGCTAAATAGCTCATTGGAGTATGTAAATGCAAGCCACATCGCCATCATTTACTGATAAGTTCTGCTGCCGACCATCATTGTCCTGTAGTATGGCCAGTTTTATTGCTTTTTGAGCTTTAAGATTTCTTTGATTTTCTTTTTAATTTTTCATATGATGACATGTGTCAACTTGAACATTCGGGCATATTTAAAAAAAACATTAAACCTATGGTTGCTCAGAAAATGCGACTATGTCATCTTGTCGACTATGTCATCTTAAGCAGATCTCCCCTACTCTTAACCAAATCAGCTTCAGCTGCTTTGTACAGTTCGGTGGCTAAGCCGTCTTCTCCAGCCTCAAGCGGCTTTTGCTCGACTTGAGCTTAGATATCGCTATCTTCACTTTGTAAATGACGGGTGGGTGTAATTGGTTGCCTGCTGCACCCAATGTGAATAGTTCTGTATAGCTGGCGGAATTTTGCTCGTCATCGCCATTTTACAACTTGGAAAAGTGGTCTTTCCATGTCCTCAGCACTGACTGTGGTTCCACTCTGATGTTCAAACTGTTGTTGATGTTCGGTTCGGGTTGTAAAACCCCTGTTTTTTTTAACCTTTTTGTAAGACTTTCGAACCTCGTTCCTGTTGTGACATCCCTCTATCTCCTCGATCCCGCACTTCTCATGTCCCTTTTTTTCTTTCTGAGAAGTTTGTGCTCCTCTCTCCTTTTCTGCTCGTAGAGCTCGCGAGCGGCTCGCGTCCTTCTTTGTAGTGCCACTTGGTATGTTTAGCCGCATGTGCTCGCCGGCACTCATCGCCAAACAGGGGTTTCGTTGTGGTGTCCGTGTAAACCCTTGCACTTCAGAGGCGGCATCTCTGAAGGCTACATGACACGATCGGAAAAGGATCTAGCCATAATTTGCGATCGTAGCCGTTTGACATCGAATTTTCTCCTAGCATTTCCACGTGTTGGCCTTGATCGGGATATCCGCATTCGTACTTTGCCTACAACGTAGTGGTCCAAGTCTATGTTGGAACCTCGGAATGTGAGGACATCTTACATGCTAGAGAAGTGTAGTGCGTCGATCGTAATGTGATCAATCTGGTTGACGGTTGATTGATCAAGAGATTTGCATGTCCCCTTGTGGACATCGAGATGTGGAAATCGCGTACCTGCTACCATTACGTTTACGTAGCAAGTACGTAGGTACTATTGGAAAAACCTCCGTTTCTCGATGGTATCTTCAGCTATTCAATCTGCGATTTTTGTTGACTGCAACCACATTCTTTCACCTTTCTAGTTCCTTTTTAATCCAGTGGGTCTAATAATTGCAGCTTACGCTCTTTCTTACGTGTTATGACGTGGCATCATAGAGTCCACTTGGAAATCAAAGAGGTGGTTGGGGGTTCAGTTGATTTCACTATTTATTCATTTTAAAGAATTCAAAGTTTACTGCCTTAAAAGAATTCACAATTCATCTAATAGCCAATAGATCAAGATAAACTAAGCAACGACCAGCCAGCACAATGAATCGAACTAGAATGAATAATTATTGGAAGAGACGCGATCACTATCTCAGAATGAAATGGCTGTTTATGTTCATCCCGTTAAATCATACGATTGTACGTTGTACAGTAGGTAAGTTCCTGTTTTCTGTTGCGTGTGCATGTGTATAATATATTAGTGTTTCGTTGTCTAAGGCGTCCCGCGTTGGTTATACGTTGTCGTGTTCTATTCATCCCACAGTGGTAATGAAACTCTATTTTGACTCAGGTCTTGCCAGCTTATGCTTAACAAAAAACAGAGATTCCGGGAGTTATCTTTTGATACATTTTTTTTCCATCAATACATCAATACCAGGACAGTAAGTTAGTCCGCCCGTCTCATTCTAATACGATTTATATTTTTAATGTTCTTCCAGGTGAGGATAAGTTTCAGAGGCAAGAACCTCCTTGAGCAGGACTGGCCGACAGAACTTAACTTTATGTTAAGTTTCCCTAAGACATCCTCCTCTTGCCTTGTAACGGAAGGTTTTCTGCTGGAACTGGAAGGTACCCAAACAAAACTAGTTGAAGCGCAGTTGAATTTCTGTCGTGTCTAACTCCTGCCAGAAACATTATTCAAATCGTACTCTTTTCCATCTGCTGGAAAAAACTAAAAACAAAACTATGTTAGTAAGATTTGCTTTGGTAACCAACCCTTATAGCTTAGAGAAGTGATCGTTCTGTATTTTCTGAAATTTTAGCGGCTTCCGTGTGTATACTTGTTTCAAAACGACCTCCATCACTGGTTTCTTCCCTAGGTAAGATTTAAAGTTGTAAGAGCAGAATTTTTAAGTCACTTACATAGGTTGCAAGGGTAAATGAAGGACGGTTGAACTTTTTCTCTGACTCTATAGGTCATTGATAGCTCACCAAGTCTGACCTTGCAAACGTCGAAAAAGGCAAACAATAATTTAAAGTTCTCACAAGCCCTTTCAAAACTGCCAACAAAATTGCCCACCCAACACTTTAGATTTGTCTTGTTTTCTTTTACAACAAAAATCAACTCGTGTTTACTCCAAGGAATTGTCCGTTTTCAAGTAAAACATCCTTTAGCAATCTATGTAGGTAGAGGCATAACTTTGCTCTGCAGAGAAAAAGTTATGTTTTACTTTCTCCTTGGAAATTTGTTTAGGTTTTTGATTGCAAGAGATTAGGGTTGGATTAATAATTGTTCGAGCTTAAGCAAAAGTCTTTATATGCAATCGAATTTACCCTCCTTTCCAGCCAGTCAGTAAAGAGAAATTTCGTTATTTATAGCTTTGTACATTATTTCGGGTAGGATTTCCCATGAGATGGTGCCTTGCCCCAATTCCTTCTGGCTGGATTGAAAAATGTTATTTCCAGATCGAGCAGCAGCAGTCGTCGTCCACAGAGATGTTAGAATGTTCTCGATTGTACATGCACATATCTTACACAAATTTCGTCTCTATGTAAAAATGTGTTAAATCAAAAACCCTGGAGGATGTTAACCATCTTGTTGCCGAGCTGCCTCTTGCCTTGTATTTTGAAAACTCGTAAATTGCGGATTCGAAATTATTTGTGTATTGTTTAAATCAATACAAAAGTCAAACAAGAAATTGTTGAATTTAAATATTATTTTCTGGCTGTACGATATTGACTGAGTGAGTAGTTGGGCTTGGTTGAGCAAATAAATGGCAGAATTTGGTTGAAGCTGTTGCTGTTGGTTTAAATTGAATGAAATTTATTCAAGGAATAATTCATTTTTTGAATTATTGAAAGGACGCTTTGGTTATTGGAAGGGAAGACCGAAGACGATGGTTTTTGTTCGAAAATGGGAATTTTGTTCAATGAACTTAATTGAAGTTTATTTTCGGCCTCATCAAACTGGTAAACTAGAGATTTGATTTTGGAATTATTGTAACACTTCAAGCAATAAGTGGTGGGGATTGAAAATATGGTTGGAAATAAGGTTATTTATTTTATTTGAGATTTATTTGGATTTCCGAAATTATTACGATTTCGAGAATCCGATTCCATTTTAAGGATTTTATGTTTACATACAAACTTGAGAGAAAATTAAAGTTTAATACCGAATTTCTAATTCTTTCGAAATCTCCAATTCCAAGAAGCATACTGAACAGATTCATTTAAATATTCAGTTATATCAGTATTTAATGAATCGCAACGGCAAGGGAAAGGGATGTGTTGTTATGAACATAAATTTAGCAAAGGAATTCTAAGTCCGTGTTGGGTACTAGAAGTCCTGCTCCTCAGGAAGTCCCTCAAAAGCGTCTGCTAGTCTTTGAAATCGCGCGCTCTGGCATTTTAGAAATAGAAAACTTTGAAATGGAATAAAGGAAAGACGATTTTTTTAAAATAATCTTCTACCATTGCGTTACTGTCCGTTGTGAACTTGGGTCTCAACCAACAGTCTCGCCAGCCAGCTCGGTCCCTAGCTAGCTGTCTCCAGTTTTGCACTCCAAGTTGATTGAGGTCTTCTTCCACTTGGACGCGCCACCTGAGTCACGGTCTTCCTCCACTTCTTCGTTCTCGGGAATGGTGTCAAAGGCTTTCCGAGCGAGAACATTGTTGTTCATTCACTCTAAATGACCGAGCCATCTAAGCCGCTGGATCTTGCCCTTTATGGCTAGATCTGGGTCGTTATAAAGTTTGATGTTGAATTTGCAGAAGTCCATGTCCATGCAGCATACAGCAGGACTGACATGATGAGGCCGTTGCATTGTTCAACCTTAGTTAATCGAGAGAGAGAGAGAATCCTGTTTTGATATCGATTTTTTTGTTGACGAAAGGCTTAAGACGTTCACATATTACGGCACAGAGGATCTTGTAGGCGATGTTAAGCAGGCTGATTCCTCTATTGTTGGCGCAGTTAAGAGGATCTCTTTTCTTCAGGATCAGACAAAGGAGGTAGCATTCATCGAAAATTCATTCTTCTGACCATATCTTACAGATGATTTGGTACATGCTCCTATCTAGATCGTCACCTGCTACTATAAACAGCTCGGCTAGACCATCTGCTGCAGTGGATTTGTTGGACTTCAGTCGTGATATTGCCGTTTTCACTTCTAAGTCGGGTTCACGGAATTGTTGGCTATCTTCGTGTTCGATGAATGGCCCCTGTCTGACGGCGGGATTTTGCTCGTCATCGCCGTTAGACATTCTACAGAAGTTCCCTTGTTTATCTCTGCAGGTATCGGTTCTTGCTCGATGACCTTGAGCCATTGGTTTTACATTGCAATAAAACCTTCGAACTTCATTCCTGCTGTTGGCTCTCAATATCCGCGATTTTACGCTTCTCATGCTCCCTCTTTTTCTTCCAGAGAAGCTGGCGTTCTTCTCTCGTCCCTTGCTCGTAGAGCTCACGAGCAGATATGTATGCCTCCTGCATGGCTGCATGCATCTGCCTACATTCTTTGTCAAACCACTTTGGTGGCTGTGTGAAGCCTACCACATTAGAGGCGACATCTCTAACTGCTTTCTAGCAATGTTGCCAGTATCGAAGACCTACTTGATGTTGGCGGCATAGGACTTCTAAAGAGGTTACTTGACACTCGGTCAGAGAAGGATCTGGCGATATCTTGCGATTCTAGCCGTCCGACGTTGTCAATATATTCGTATAGTTGATACCTTGGCTACGATGAGGTAATGGTCCAAGTCGATGTTGGCTCCTCGGAATGTACGAACATGTAGAATGCTGAACAAGTGCCTACCGTCGATCGCAATGTGATCGACCAGGTTGACGGTTGATTGATCAGGAAATCTCCATGTTCCTTTATGGATGCTGATATGTGAGAACCATGTGCTGGCTACCACAACGTTACGCCCCCCAGCAAAATCGAACATCCTGAATCCGTTGTCGGAAGTGGTAGGCAGGCTGAGCTTTCCGACTGTTCCACCAAAGATTTCCTCTTTTCCCAGCTTTACGTTTAAATCGCCGAGGACAATTTTAATGTCATAGCTAGGAAATTTGTCATATGTTTTGTCGAAGAGCTCGTAAAACTCGTCTTTGGTGTCTTCCTTTTTCTCTTCTGTTGGGGCATGCGGGCATTTTAGGCTAATGTTGCCGAATTAAGCCTTGATTCGGATCGTCGTGGTGAGTTCGCTTACACATTTGAAGCTCAAGACTTTTTGCCTGAGTCTGCTTCCCTCGACGAATCCGCATCCAAAGAGCCGCTGTTGTTGCTCTTAGAAACAATTACCCTTTGTATATGGATTTACCTAGTACTATCAAGAATGGTTTTCAAGCAAGCAAGCAGAGAACACACATTACAAACTAATGTAAAAAACTGTCAAAAAACTGTCAAACCAAGCAGAAAACCATTCTTGATATTACCTGGTAAATCCATATACAAAGCAATTACCATAGTAAATGTCGCAGTTTTTCATCCTGCTTTTGCCCGGTCCATCCCATCGCATTTCCTGGATAGCGATAATGTCTGCTTTGTAGCATTTGGGGGTCTCCGCGTGCGCCGCGGTCTATTAAGGGACTTAACATTCCATGTTCAATGTTCATAGTCTGTCATAACTACGTAAGCCAAAAGAGATCTAAAAAGTTCCTTGACCTTCATTTATTAAAATCATAAAGCAGATCAATTCCACCATGTTCCTTTTAAAATCGATATTGAACTTAAATTAAAGTGTACCCTAAAAACTTCCGAAGACTTTTGCATTCGCAGTATTGTTGTATTTGAGTTTGGGACAAACACAAAGTACAAATACGCTGTCGCCAGTCAAGGATATTTTGTTGGGTAACAATAATAACATCCCCTGATACAACTTTTTTCGGAATAAATGTTTATGGAAATTTTCAGTCGCAATTTTGACCATTTCATTTCCCGTTTCCTTTGTTTGTGTACGGGAGTGTGTAAATATACCTACCTTCCCTGCAACACGATTCGCAAGACTACAGTCCGAGTACAGTATGTCGTATATAAAAATGTTTGACGTCATAATTCATACTATTTCCGGTGTCCTTACAGTTCCATCTCTATCTACATATTTCAGTAGTGCGATAAACATCCGAAATACAAAAACAAAGAGAGATATGCAAACACAGTCATCAAAAAACAACAACAACAAAAACAACAGAATATAGGGACAGTGTTCTCAAATCAACTCAACTACCCTACATGCCTACAACTCGCTATCAACGGTATCAGTGCAGCTGCAGCATTGCGATGAGGGCTTTCAAATTTTTACTTTCTTTTGAGTGTGTGTGTGTTTTGTTTTTGTATCTATTAGTTTTTGTTTTTTGTGTTGAAATATACCAAATGTAAATTATTGTTTGCAATACGAAAATGGAGATAGTTTTTTTTTGTTTGCACTTAAAATAATATTTTTGATTTTTTATTAAATTTTTTAAATATTTTGTTTCATGATTAAAAAAATATTCATTTTGAATACATTTGGTTTGATTTTCCGCTCTGTTAATTTATTTCTTGGAAATGATATTTATTTCGATTGAGGGGGAATACCACAAGGGAATTATTGACTTCTGATTTCGGTTTGATGTATCCTGGAAACACATAGTATTTTCTGCTAAAATATTAAAGTTTTACGAACTATTGAAAAACAAGATAATAAAATTCATATCAATTGTCTTAAAAACATAACATGTGGTTGGCTGATTTTGATATATTCCTATGCCTTTTGACAAAATCCTTAATAACCAATTCGGCTGACCACATTACGATCAGTGAACAACACTTCTTTATCACACACCTTTCGAGTACTATCATTAACTCGGATCATTAATTGGTCAAAGCCAAGACAAGTCCGAGGACGAGTTCAAGTCCGTGTCCTAGTCCGAGTTCGAGTCCGAAGTCCACCTCCGATTCCGAGTCCGAGTCCGAATCCGAGTTCGAGTCCGAGTTCGAGTCCAAGTTCGTGTCCGTGTTCGAGTTCGAGTTCGAGTCCGAGTCCGAGTCCAAGTTCGAGTCCGAGTCCGAGTCCAAGTTCGAGTCCGAGTCCGAATCCGAGTCTGAGCAGTGGCGTAGCAAGTGGGGGGGCGGAGGGGGCGGACCGCCACGGGTGTCACCCATTTGGGGGTGATACCCAAAATCTATCAAGGAGTACTTATATATACTATGGTGTTATAGATCTCAAAGTATTAAAAAAAAATAATTGCGACATTGTACCTAACCTAACTACATACCTACCAGTTTCTATTTGCACAAAATTTATATTATCGGCTAGCCTATCAGCTCAATATTTTGGAATTATGTTTGATAGTAGGTACACCTGATATTTCACATAGATCTGATGTCTGAACTCTGAAGTCATCCGTTATGTTAAAATTGAGAATAAAAAAGTAGAAATCAAAGAAGCATTCCTGGGATTTCTTCCTTTACATGGAAAAAAGCTGCTGATTTAAGTGAAGATGTTCTTAAGAATCTTGAAAAAGACGGTTTAGATATTATGATGTATCGTTCTCACGGTTATGATATGACAATGCAGCTGTTATGATCGGTGTACAGTGGGCATAGTATCCTAAAGGCAAACTAGGCACGTGCCTAGGGCGCGGCATAAAGGGGCGCGCGGGCGCAGTAATTCTGACAAGTGGCAAATAATGCGAGTTCATACGTGGTTGTTAAAGTAACAAACTTGTAAACTCGAATTGCACTTGCATCTTTTGTTGAAATAAAAATAGGTCCTGAGCAATTACTCTTACAGTACAGAGTCAACTCGGTTTGCCAACACGGAAATCGACTTAGCTTTCTTCTAATTTTGTAAGCGTTTTTGAATTGGTATTGATTTTACTTATTATAGGGGCAAATAACCTAATGGTCGAAGTTCATCAGCGGATGGCAAAGATTTCGACGGATTTAAAACCTAATTTTTCTAATTTTTAAGTTCTTCCTAGATTGATTTTCGGGGCAATCCGATTTGAGAACCGAGTTGCCACTCGGTTTGCATAAGTACCAACTCGAGTAAACTTGGTTTACAAAATTTACGTTGCGGCAAATCATTAATTAACCCCTATTGTAACTCCTTTTCTTTAGCCGCGGTGCAGCTATTTTAGTCAAACTATAGTGCGAGATATTCCTATATAGGGGCGCCAGTGAGATGCTTGCCTATGGCGCCCTCAACCTTTAAACCGCCACTGGGAGGAAGTGCAAGCTATTATTAAAGAAAAAAACAACAAAGCAATTTTCTCTGGATGTATAGAACATTCAATTAATTTATTTGCTCAAAATGTATCTTGTCTAACATTTTTTTGAACAGTAGAAACAACTTTTACATTTTTTTCTGTTTCCACTCATCGCTGGGAAGTGCTTCTCAAGCACAGCAAATCAACCGTGAAAAGGCTTTCAACAACGCGTTGGAGTGCTCATTATGCTGCAGTGAAGGCTTTGACCGAAAATTTTTATGAAATTTTAGCTGCAGCTGAAGAGTTGTGTGATGCAAGAGAAAATGTAGAAACCATAGGTGCTGCACAGAACCTAAAATCTGCAATGTTCGATCTCGCGTTTCTTTCTATTCTCTTTTTTTTGGAATAATGTCCTTAAAAAAATAAATTTTACTTAGATTTCACTACAAGCTAAGGGATTAAGTGTTGATCACTTGACTAAAAAAAAATAGAAGCCCTTCGCATTTACGTTGAAGAAAAATTGGGCGAAGATTGTATAAGACGCAATTAACCTTGGTATAAAAACATCGGAGAAATACGACATTCCAACAGAAAGAAGAATAATAAATAAAATAAATAAATAGAGTGGCGCGACAGCTCTTGAAGAGCCAAGGCCTAAGTGGCTTACTCTCATCAACAATTCTCTGAGTGCGTGTGAAGAATTGAGGGGACCTACAATTTAACGCCGATTCCGAACGGCAAAGTTGAGAAGCACTTTTTTCATGACAGATTGGTACTCTTGGAAGATTTGTCAGGTCTTCGCAAGAGGCAGTGCCCGTGAAAGATGAAATAAAAACTTGGTCTGAGCAGGACTCGAACCAACGACGTTCTGCTTAGCAGCCAACGCACTTACCAACTAAGCTACGGGCGACTGCAGAACAGACAGAAAGAAGAATTCGTAGTAAAAAGCGAATGGCTGGTGAGTTGGCAACTGATGCAGGACTTTCTCTGAGCGCTGAACTACGGAAAGACATGTTCGAGTGCCTTGATCGATTCATCACTGAACTTTGAACAAGAACAGAGTTGTACGGGCGAATACTTTACTTTTAGCAAACATTAATGATTTCAAAATAGCTGTTTCAAAATTTGCTAGTGATTATGATGAGGTGTCAGATACAGAACTTTTCTCAGAGATACCAAGGTTGAGAAGTCATATGAAAGCGGCTAAAGTGACAACATCAAATTAATTATCTTTAGACATTATGAAATTTATCGTTGAATGGGACTTTGCAGAATCTCTTCCGAATCTCATTGTCGCATTAAAAATGTTTATGACACTATGTGTATCAGTTGCGTCATGTGAAAGGAGTTTTATAAAGCTTAAATTAATTGAAAACTACTTGCGGGCAACAATGACGGAAAAGAGGTTCAATAATCTGGGAATTTTAACCGTTTAACATGAGGCGACACAGCAAATAATTTTTTTTTTTAAACAATGCGAATATGTAGATACATTAATTTTTGTCCTTCTTTTTTTAATTTTATATTTGAATTTAAATATAGAAATCGCAATATATGGAATAAAGGAATTTTATTTATTTTAATGTTTTTTTCATTCTGGGGGTGGCACCAGGTGCCACCCATGCTAGCTACGCTACTGAGTCTGACTCCGACGACGTGTTTCTTCGGAAGGCGTTTCTTTTCAGTAGCGAAAATGAGTTACTTGAAAACATTGGAAGGTGCAATAAATATTCAATACCGTAATTTCGTTGCAACAAGGCGATAGAATAAAACGATAACTATATCTTACAACAATTTCGTTCCTCTCAGAAATTCTTGATCGATTCATCATTTCAAGTATAGTTCGCCCTTATCTACGGTCTTTGAAAAAGTTTTCTTTCAAGCACCAGCTTAACAACCATGACCAGATTCCACCCACAAAACAATTTCTTGAGTCTCTCAATTGAAAATTGCAAGCAACAAAAAAAAAGAAACTATTTCAAAGATACTTTTGTATCTCTATACCAGGAAATAACTACCGCAATCCCCAAAACCACCACACCCATTCGTTGTTCGGCCAAGAAAGGAATAACAACTAATTGCAGTTCAACCATATTCGCCTTCTTATCTTTTTATTTTCCTGGTCTACTGCTCAGCGGAGTGCTGGGCGAGCAAAGGGAGACAAGGAAATCCAAGGACCCGACCCGGAGTTCCTTAATACAGATAAATTAAAATTCAATGATCAAGAGATATAAATCGAGGATAAAGTTCGATAAATTTTACGCTTTCAAACAAGTTTGTTCCGTATTATAAATGAGTTATAAATTCAGCTCGCTACTTGGATACTCTTATAGCAGACGCTTAATACCGCCCGCTACCGCAGCACCACCACCGCATACTGTTTGTCCAGCAGATTGGTTTTTGTTGGGCAAAGCCGTTTCCCATGAGGGGATTTGTTCGCATTGAAAGTTTTTAAGATAGATGACATGAATTGTGATTCATTGTTGGAAATTTAATCTTAACAAGTTGCTTTGCGTAATATTGGGGTTGACTTGAGAATAAACTGTCTTGGGCCATGAATAAATCTCAAGTCATCGAAAACATATTTCAAGCTACGGCCTTGTTGAATTTATATTTTTATTTTTTTTGTTTTATTTTTTGTATTCCCTTCCCCACAGGAATTAAGGGTTTCTAGTTGTTGATAGTGATTTCTTTATTTTCGTTTAAAGTGTTTGTCCTTGTACTCGGAGTTGGTTCTCGATGTTATCTGCCGTGGTACTTGGTATTTATCACAACACAAGTACCTTTCTTTTCATTCACTTTGATCAGACAAAAAATACTAATCCAAACCTGCGAGTCGTTTTTGAGGGTCCTACTTGAAGACTCATAGCTAATACTGAGATGTGAAATTTGAGGATTGTCTCAGAAATTATTTAAGGCTTTTCAAAAAAGGAAATGCTCCTTGATAAATCGCCTTAAGCGATTTATTTATTTATTTATTCAATACGTTAAATTCTAACGGTTACATAAAAAACTTACAAACTAATTTAAAAATAACAAGAAAACATCAAGTTTAAATTAAGTTATCAACATCAACTTCATGAATTTACAATATAAAATCTTGATTTGAAATTGAACGTTCTTACATTATACTCGTTTGAATCAATTAAGTCATAATTTTTATTATAAACATTAATAAGAATATTAACAGGCCTATTTATACCGTAGTTTGACCTACTTAATGTGTTACAAAGTGGTAACTGTCTTCTAAGAGAATAGTTACTAACGTTGAATTTTAAATGAGAAAGAATCGTTGAAGCTGAAATTGAACCATTTATAACACCAACAGTAAAACAAAATTTGCAAATAAGCTCTATGACTAGATAAAGTCGGAAGGTTAATAAGTTTAAGACGGTGAGTATATGGTGGTAAGTTATATTGATCGGGCCAATTAAAAAACCGAAGACAAAATCTCAGGAACCTTCTTTGGACAGACTCCAATCTATTAATATGTACTGTATAGTAAGGGGCCCAAACAACACATGCATATTCTTAAATAGACCTTACAAACGAGACATAATAGGGATTTTAGAACATTATGGGTCATGAAATTCACGTCCAAATCTTTTAATGAAGCCAAGAGTCATGTTAGCTTTATTAATTATAGTCAAAGTGGTAACTAAAAGAAAGTTAAGAGTCTAATACTACACCAAGATCAGAAATACAAGAAACTTTATAAAGAGTAGACAAATTTAATAAATAAGAATAGTCAATAACATTTTTCTTACGAGTAAGACACATAGCTTTACATTTATCAATATTTAAGACAAGACCATTATTATTGCACCATTCCCCAAATCTATTGAGATCTTCTTGTAGATTGTAGAAGATCAGAGTCATTTACTGAATTAATTCTTCGAAAAATTTTCACATCATTCGCATAAATAAGAGGCATAGAACTTACCAACACAGAAGGAAGACCATTAATAAATAACACAAATAATAGAGGAAAAAGATGGCTACCTTGCGGAGCACCAGATTTAGCTTTGAAAATTTTAGAGCGTTTATTTTTAGAGATAACACTAACACTCATTAAGACCAATCACACTCAATTTATTCAAAAGAACATTATGGTTTAGTTTGTCAAAGGCTTTAGAAAAGTCAGTAAAAATATAGTCAACTTGTTGTTTCTTTTCAAATGCGTCAATACAGTATGTAACAACATTAAATTGAAGTAAATTGAAGTAAATTTGTCACAGTTGATTTTTTTTTTACAAAGCCATGTTGGTTTTCACATATAATAGGCGAACAATGATATGACAGCGTATCACAAATAATTGATTCAAATAATTACCTATATTGCACATTTTTTTACTATAAAAGACGGCAAACCATCAGGACCCGGACATAAACAATCATCTACATTTTCAATGTACTTAAGTATACTCAGGGCCGGCCTTAGCTATCTTGGTGCCCCAGGCGAGCCAAATATTTGGCGCCCTTTATTTTTAACAACAAATTATATTGCCTCCTCCAGAATTAAAAAAGATGAAACTTGTATCTCACTTAAAAAATTGCAAGTTGATGAAAAGGTAGAATTTATGCTATACGCACATATTATAAACATTTCAAGTCACTATCTAACACGCTAGCTATTCATATTTACATGCATTTTTTATTAATTTTTCTTAATAATTTAGTAATAATAATTAATTTTATCCTGTTAATACTGATTTATATTGAATTTGAAAATGTCAAACACAAATACACTTACACCTAGTTTCTTGACAAAGCTCTAACCCTTAAAACTCGTTTAAGTGAAATTTTAGAACTCATTTGAGTTCTAAGTCAATTCTTCACCAAGTTCTAATGCGTTAGAACTTCGATTTAGAACTTCGATAAAATTATGCGCAATTTCCTCACCAAGTTCTAAATTCCCTTTAAAACTCGACCTATTGAATCTAGTGGTCTAACGTTAGAACTTAGCTTGTAGAATATTTGGAATTCGACATTTCTTCAATTCTCAAGAACTCTATCTGAAATCATCATTGAGTTCCAAGCGCTTAGAACTTGTTATTTTTGAAACCTAGTTCAAGCATGTTTTTGAAACGTTTTAGTCACCCGGCAGTATTTTTTGACAGACATTTCCTTCAATTCGAAACAAAATGCAAATAATTTTTGACTTTGCGGTTATTTTTTTTTCTTATGTGTGTACCTATTTTTATATTTGTGATACCCGTGGTGTGGTGCTTATGTGCGTTGGCTTTTACGTAGAATGTGGAATTCGAAAAACTTTCAAGAAAAAAAAGTGCATAGTAAATTCATTCCAATTTTACCGTGATAGTTGAAGTTGAAGGTCTTGTGCCACCAGTTAAAGGACTGCTAAAAAGGTTTGCTTTGATAAACGGAAGCGCCGAAAAAAATCAGTGTCATCCCATGCATTAATATTGGCACGTATTGACATTTGGTAAATACGCCGTTCTTCCAGGATAACGTTCGCATCGTACTCAAAGTCAACATCCATAAATGGGAAATCATCGAATATTTGATCCATTTTCTATATCTCCTTCCACCTATTATTCTCTGTGTTGGAGAAGTAAAAACTCAAAGCTTCTTCAAAACGTTATAATATTAATTAAAATTCTGTTGGTTCTTATATAGTATAGTTTATAGTATATGTATTGGAATTCAGCAAAGAGAATTAATGTATAATATAGGTTACAGTATACATGGTTAAAATATAATCGTATGTATGTGTTATTATGTAATTAAGATAGGGTAAGTTATTATTTATTGTACACTAACAAACTCCCCTTCAATGAATATAAACGCAAAAAATTAAAATTTTGATCAAAATAATATTACGGGTTAATCCCCAAAAGATAAACTAATTTTAAATGTTTTATCTTCATTAAACTTTTTGTTAGAATATCCGCTTTCATATCTTCCGTTGGAATATATTTCAATGATATCAGTGATTTTTCGTAGATTTCTCGCACATAATGGAAACGAATATCTATGTGCTTACTCCGTTCACGATGGGACGGATTCTTTGCGAGACAAATGGCGCTCTGGTTGTCACAAAAAATCGTCATAGGTTGAGACACCAATAATCCAAACCCAATCTCAGAAACAAGATTTCTCAAATATACAGCTTCCTTCACACCTGCCGAGAGCGCCATGTACTCGGCCTCTGTACTTGAAAGAGCTATTGTTGGCTGCTTCTTTGTTGCCCATGTTATGGCTCCACCACATAATTGAAAAACGTATCCAGTGTAGGATTTTCGATCAAAGTTCGAGGCCCAATCAGCATCAGAGTAACCACAGAGAACATCATCGCGTTTACTGTAAACTAGAGAAAAATTAATTGCATTTTTTAAATACCTTAGTATATGCTGTGCTGCAAGCATATGTTGTACATGTGGTTTCGCATTGAATTGTGATAATTTGTTAACTGAATGTAAAATATCGGGTCTCGTTGCTAGCCCAATAAATAAGAGAGAACCGATCAAACCTTGGTACTCCTTTTCATTTGTCAGTTCGCAGTTCAGACAGCTTTCACATTTTATAAACTTCATGCCAGGGTCAAGGGGTGTACATCGTCCTTTGCAATCGCTCAGATGGTTGCTCTCGAGGAGTGATGAAATCGCCAGCTTCTGTGATATATTGACAACATTTCTTTCTTCGTTTTGGTTAACTTCAAGCCCCAGGAAATATCTCATTCTACCTTTATCGACGATAACAAATTCATTTTTAAGTTTATTCTTGATTGCCTCTAAGTTTGTCTTATTTTAGCATGCGAGTAGAATATTATCTACGTAGATCGCAAGTATATTGTATTCTCCCTCTTTATTTTTAGTGTAAACGCAAGAATCGTAGCTGCATCTAATGAAACCAATATTTGTTAAAACATCGTTCAACTTGATGTGCCATTCTCGGCCGGACTGTTTCAGGCCATAAAGTGCCTTTTTTAGCAAACAAACGCGTTCGGGATAGTCTTCGTCAACAAAGCCCTCAGGTTGAAACATGTAGACTTCCTCTTTCAATTTTCCATTCAGGTATGCGCTTGTCACATCCATCTGGTGAAGGTAAAGTTTGTATTTGACGGAAAGGGCGAAAATGAGACGCACTGTGGAGTAACGGACAACGGGTGAGAATGTTTCCGAAAAATCTATCCCTGGTCTCTGGGAACAGCCCTTGGCAACCAGTCGCGCCTTATATCTTTCAATTTTGCCATCTTTATCTCTTTTTAAATTAAACACCCATTTGCTGCTAACAACATTTCTGCCAGGTGGAAGATCTACAAGTATCCAGGTTTCATTAGACATTAATATCTCATACTCACATTTCATTGCTTGTGCCCAATGCTTCGCTTCTTTACAGTGCATTGCTTCATCAACTGTTTGAGGCATTACTTGAGGTTTTTCATAAAGAAAAAACATATTTTGCTTCATCTTTTGGGCTCTTGTTAGAACTCCATGTTGTCTTGGAATATCTTGTTCCTTCTTGTCACTTGATGCTTGGGGCTTAAGGTTTTGAACAGCATCTTCATAATCTTCATCACTTCCGTCATTAACGCAGCCAAGACCACCAGCATCGGCCACACTACCATCAACACCAGCAACATAATCAACAACACCATCGCAACCCACAATATTGTCAACAACAACATTAGGATCATCAGCATTTGGGACAACAACACTAGCTTCATCAGCATTGGCAACAACAATATTAGGATCATCAACATCGTTAAGGTCATCAGAACGAGCAACTTTCGCATCAGAATTACTACCATTATACACAACGGCATCGGAAACAGCAACCGCATCACCAAGATCCTCACCATCACCATTGTCATTGATCGTTATAGTATCACATAACTGGAGCTTATCACGGTTCGGATTATGTTCAGGCATACTAATGAACTTAACATCACGGGACTTTAAAACTTTTCTCTGTTCAGGAATGTAGACTCTATAGGCTTTTGCCTCAGCTGAATACCCAACCATCACGCAGTCCACACCTTTCGCTTGGAATTTCGACTTGCCTGGTTTCTTGTCCAGCATGACACCTAAACTACCGAAAGTTTTAAAATGAAAAACATTAGGTTTCTTACCACTCCAACACTCATATGGGGTCATCGACGAAACAGATTTAGTTGGTGATCTGTTCCTTATGTACGCGGCGGTATTTATGGCCTCTGCCCACATCATCTCAGGAAGACCAGACTCCAACAGCATGCAGCGAGCCATTTCAAGCAAAGTGCGATTTGCACGCTCGGCAACACCATTTTGCTGCGGTGTATATTCGGCCGAAAGTTGTCTTCGTATACCATTCTTATCGAGAAATTCTTGAAATTCTCTATTCAAATATTTGCGACCATTATCGCAACGCAACATTTTTATTTTACGACCGGTTTCTAATTCGACTCTGTATTTAAAGTTTTGAAAAGCCTTGAAAACATCGGATTTCGCTTTCAAGAAGTCAACACTCACTTTTCTCGATTTGTCATCAATAAAAGTTACGAAATAAACCGAACCGCCAAGAGATCGAACGCGCATAGGGCCGCAAACATCACTGTGAATGAGATCAAGTAAATTTTCACTTCTATGTACAGGTTCTTTTGAAAATGACTGCCGAGTAATTTTGCCCTTTAAACAAACATGACACTGAATGTTGTCGGGTAAATTTTCTAAAGACAAGCCGCGAACCATATTTTCTTTTACTAAACGCGACATGCTTTTCGTGTTTAAATGTCCGAATTTTGTATGCCAGTCATAAAAATTGTTGTCTTTACCGACCTTAGACATTAAAACTTTGCAAACCGAAACATTTTTTACAAAATATAAGTCTCCCGATCTTTCCGCACTCAATATAGGATTACCGCACTCGTCATTAATTCTAGCTTTATTTTGGCAAAAACTCACGCTCATTTTACTATCAGTAGCTTTACTAATCGATATAAAATTTGTTTTCAACTCGGGAACAAATAAAACATCGCGGAGTTTTATGTCACAAAATTCACTTTTTATTAGAACAATACCTTTTCCGGAGCTTTTTATGAAGTTATTTGCAGCTAGCTCAATGGATTCTACATGTGAGTTTATGTTCGTGAAAAAGCTTTTATCGCAACATAAATGAGACGTAGCGCCGCTGTCAAGAATCCATTCATCTCGCTTTAAATCACTAGACTTCATTGTATTTAAAAGTGCAAATGATGTTGTCGGTCTAGTCACTCGTTCGGTGCATTGAGATGCAAAATGGCCCTTCTTTTTGCACTTGAAACATCTCACTCTTGACATAGGCTTTTTGTTAGGAAAGGCTTGCCGATGAAAATTATCTTGTCTTCCTTTTACCCTAGCTACAAAAGCAGTTTCGCCATTCTTTTTATCCCTGTCCTTTCGCTGACCTTCTTCAACCAGTTTTTTTTTAAGGGAAGCAAGATTTGGGAGATCGTCTCTCGTCTCTATCGCTACAACGAAATTTTCGTACGACTTCGGTAGGCTCGATAAAAGAATGATGGTCAAAAGCTCTTCTTGTAAAACTATTTCTATCTCCTTCAATTTTTCCACTACGTCCAGAAAACCATCCATGTGCTCAGATATTGGAGAACCTTCTTCCATTCGTAGTGATAGAAGCTTTCGAAATAACGTGACTTTGCGAGCAGGTCCAGTGGGCTGATATAGAGCTTCTAACATATCCCATGCTTCTTTTGAAGTTTTACAGTTGCGAATATGATTCAGCTGTGAAACTTTTACGCACAAAAAAATAGTTGCTAGGGCTTTCTCGTCTATTTTATTCCATGCTGCTTGAGTATCATCTTCCTCCTTCTCCTCTCCGTCTGGCTCATCCGACGTATCATTCTTTATCTTCGAACCCTTGCTTTCGCTGATGCATGACCAAAGTTCTTTGTGGATTAGAACACTTCGCATCTGGACCTTCCATCCATCGTAGTTCTCTCCATCCAGCTTGTCAATATTGAGGAACGAACTCATGACCAATATTCTTAAAGATGTTAACTTTTTTATTTTAACTTTTAAAAACTTATAAAACTTTTAACTTTAAAAACTTTAAACTATGGCCTTAAAAAATTACGCGAACCCTGGGCCCATAACCTTTGTTGGAGAAGTAAAAACTCAAAGCTTCTTCAAAACGTTATAATATGGAATGATCTTTATTAAAATTCTGTTGGTTCTTATATAGTATAGTTTATAGTATATGTATTGGAATTCAGCAAAGAGAATTAATGTATAATATAGGTTACAGTATACATGGTTAAAATATAATCGTATGTATGTGTTATTATGTAATTAAGATAGGGTAAGTTATTATTTATTGTACACTAACACTCTGTTATTTTAAACGTTGAAAAAAGGAAATTATAAATAAACCGAGTTTCAAGGCACTAGACCCCCGAATGCGAGGGTCTAATTTTATCAAAGTTCTAACTATGACAAAGTTCTAAATCGAAGTTTTAACGTGTAAGAACTTGGAGAAAAATTGAGTTAGAACTCAAATGAGCTCTAAGATTTCACTAAACCTATAGTTTTAAGGGCTAGAACTTCTCACAGTATTTAAGCTGTTTCTATTGAACTATAACAATCGTATGCTAATACACCATTATACCGTGTTCCACAACATCTCAAAGATTTTGATCTATTTTGAGTAGATAGTGCTTGGGGTGAATTGCCGGCAGGCACGCTAGAAAGGTCAATTGGGCTTGCTCGTCGGAGGGGTCTGATTTTGCGGCTCCCCTTGGACTACCGTGGATATAACGTGCCTTGTGCCGAAAATCGCCATACCACAAAATAATCTTCTGAATATCGTTCCATAACTTCTAGTGACTCCGTGGTCACTGCGCCTCTCCTACTAGTTTTAGTATTACCATGTTAAATGTATTTTCAAATATGTTATGATATTTGATTCTTCATCATTCCGCAAATTTACAAGCAAAAATGTCAAAATGCCAAGAACAGAGGAAAATTACAACAAAATTTGCTGGATGACAGCAAAAACAATAATAAAAAAATAGTTGACAGTTATTGTAAAATACCTTATTTGCAATCTCTTCTCTAATGATAATAATTGTATAATGTGATATGTATATCCATTGTATTTCTAATCTCTATAAAAGTCTATGGGTTGATTTTGACTGGTTGCGCCTTAAACGGAAAGATGCCTTACTAAAATAGATAATGCAAACGCAATAAGAAATTAACAGCGCCAACTGGTGAGAAGCTATAGCGATTAAAAATACAATGCCATAACAAAACTCAAGGTTTTTTTTTTACCTAACACTACCTCAATTCACTCTTGTCTTTTCTATGTGTAGTGGTATGGTGAAAATAAAAACCAAATGACATTTGGAAATAGTCTGCTATACCAAAACAAGATAAGTAATGAAACTTTTCGATATGAATTTTTTGAGCAAGAGCTTGACAACTTAACAACTTGTTGATTTGTTTCTTGCCTAATGTTGAAGTTATGCCAGCTGTCGCGGCGCCCCTGGATTGTGGCGGCCCAGGCGACCGCCTCTGAAATTGTAAAATCTGTGCAATTTAGATGTGAAAACCCATTTACATTAAAATTATTGCTAGCATTATTGTTATTATTAATATCGTGCGTGGAAGCATAACCAAATGCACCTTGGAAAAATTCGGCAAACATGCATGCAATTTCTCCAGGAAATGGCTGATCGAATTCATATAAGTCAAGTTAGTTGGGTACCCATCCGATTTCCTCTTACAATTAACATACTTCCAAAATTCACGGAGATTAGACTTGAGATTATGTTCAATTTGAGATGAGTAGTCTGAGTAAAGAAGATTCGTTTAGTTAATAAGTTCGTCTCTATGAGTAATATATTCAATTTGAGCTTCGTTGTTCCAAGATCTATTCAATTTGATCCATGACTTGTTCCTTCTATTTTTAATTGTTTTAAAATTAGGATCAAACCACGGTGGAGTAAAATTTAACAGCCCTATTATGAATAGCAACTATCGACCTGATAGTCGATATATATCAACAAATCTAATGAATTCGTATTATGACTATCAACCTTCAACATTTTTTATCGACCTTGAATTTTATTGAATTTACTAGCAATTGTAAATGATTTTTTTGATAGACACGGTATTACGAATATCAAAAAATTTGAAACATCAACTTTTCTATCAACTAAAAATTCCTGATTGAAAGGCAAACAAACAAATTGATTTGGCATTTTCAAAGACAAAAAAGTCAAAAAGAATAAAGATTTCGAGTTCCACTCATAACTATTTTTATTGTACTCCAAGTCTCCAATACTATTTTTGAAATAGCTTAAATGGTTTGCGCGTTATTTCAGAAAAAAGTTTGCAAGTCGTTTTTGGAAATTTTTTTATTTCAAATTTGAAAAGACAATCATTAAGATACACTAATCGTCTCCAAGGAAATTTTGATAAATATTCACAATCGGTCAAAAATAACAAGTTGATACTCATAATATGAAACTATCAACTATTTGATAGAAGCTATCGACTATCAAATTGATACTCATAATAGGGCTGTAAGCAGACCCCTCTTTACCACTGGGCCCACTGGGCCCAGGCCTAGGAGTAAATATGAACCTTTGAAATAAAACACAGTTTTGATTTTTCTTACATCGGAATTTGTTTAACTTTATTCAAAGAAAAGTAGTCATCTACTGAACTAATTATGAATAGAACGGTCTTCGTTTCGGTTTTTTTTATAGAAAATCATTCCAGTCTCCACAAATCTCTAGCATAGTATTTTATTGTTGCAGCATTCTAGTTCAGTCTTAGCAACAGAGAGTCAAGCTCGTTTTTGTCTGGCCTTGAATGATATTTTCAAGGCTTGGCTTGGGATCATAAAAAATGCTAGTGGTTTGTGGACATGAGCGGATTGTTGGCAAGACAAACAAGGCGCCTCATGTTACTCCTCCCCCGCTTGAATGAGGTGTGCTTGTGAATAGTGCTTCCGCCATCTTACGTAGTTACCGAGTGACGAAAACTATATTAAACTATATATTATATATTTATAAACTGAATTGTGTGCTTATATGTTGGAAATGAAATGCTTTTAACAAAAGATTGATGTTTAAAGTGTAAATATTTGTACTGTCAGTTTTTCAGTTTTTTTTTGTTTTTATAAATATTTTAAGTATAACATAATGATTTAATTGTTTGCATTTAACACATTTAAAGAAAATGTTATCAGTATCTTTAACGAAATTAACATACTCTGCGGATATATCAGCACATTCAAAATGAGTGGGTAGACCGCACAATCCGCAGGATAAATAACAATCGTTAATTAGAGAATTTAGACATTTCGAGCAGTGAAAATTCATTCTTAAGCAGAGGTTTGTGATTGAACGCTAACAAGAAAATTTATCACGTCTTATCACGGCGAGCGAGTTTGACTAACTGTTAAGAAAGCAATGAGTGGTAAAGCCCTCTTTCGAACAACTAAGGTGCCGCCCTATAAACTAAAAACTAAAACTAAAACTAAAAACTGATGAGAACTCTTAATAACCAATCTCACTCAAGAGCAGTAAGATAAGTATAAAAGTTCCAACTTGTTCCTCGAGAACACTTTTTAAAGCATATATGATAAGAACATACAAAATTTTTCCCCTACGTCTAGTTTTACAATAACAGAGTTAAAAGAACTCAACATTACAACACCCCCGTCTTCCCGTAAAGACGTGCGCATATCTTCGGTGGAGGAGACAAATTCAGGGCTATCGTGAATCGCATTTCCCGAGAAATTTTTCCCTTATTCGAAAATTACGTATCGTGAACTAATTTCGAAATTAGGGAAAAATTCCGCGAGAAATATCGGTGCCGTGAACGAAGGCCATATGAACTAACGCCATAATGGCCTTAGTTCTCAATCAAATGTGAACTAACGCCATAATCCGATTATGGCCTTAATTCACAGTCGAATGAGAACTAAAGCCATCACTTGAATGAGAACTTACGCCATATGGGGTAAGTTCACATTCAAATGAGAACTGATGCCATAACATGCTTTGAGCTTTGAAGCAAAGTTAGCATAGCAAGTAATTACCTAACAAAATCTCATCGAGATCTCAGGGACCTCAGATATTTCTAAAATGGAACAAGAGATTTCACTCTCAGCGAGTGCTGATATTTTCTTTTAAAATTTCTGAAAGAAAAAAATGTGTTGATCCGTTTTCTTGGTCACCCATTTGAACGTAATCATGAGTTAACAATATTAATTTCAAGGAATCTCACTGAAATTTGAAAATTGTGCTACACCTAATAATTAGGTGATCGTAGGTGCTTCGTTCGGAAAACTAGTTTTCTAAACTCTGAAGTAATAAAAAAAACGCGTTCTAAGAGCCGAATTTTTTTTGGCAAACAGAGAAACAATTTGGGGTGTGAAAATAAAAAAATTCGCGCGAAGCGATAAGCAATAATCTATTCAAAACAAAAAGAACTTTTCGATTTCATTTAAGAGTTCCTGAGATAACCGCGTTTATACGCAAAAAATTACTATTTTGAAAAATTACAATTTTTTGCCGTTTTTTCCACATGGTCCCAAGATTCTTCCCTCCTATTGGCCTCAGGCTAATGTTATATAGCTTAAATCCTTCCTTAAGCAATAATCTATTCAAAACAAAAAGAACTTTTCGATTTCATGTAAGAGTTCCTGAGATAATCGCGTTTATACGCAAAAAATTACTATTTTGAAAAATTACAATTTTTTGCCGTTTTTTCCACATGGTCCCAAGATTCTTCCCTCCTATTGGCCTCAGGCTAATGTTTTATAAAAAGATTCGCGCGAATTTTTTTATTTTCACACCCCAAATTGTTTCTCTGTTTGCCAAAAAAAATTTCGGCTCGCTCCGCTCGCTTTCTAGTAGTACTGCAGTACGCGATTTTTTGATTACTTTCAAATTCTGGAAAACTAATTTTCCGAATGAAGCATCTACGAAAATATTGAGAAACTTAGGTACTCATTCTGAAATTCAATACAAACTTCATTCGATTACTTTGCAAAACATTATCAACAATTAAACGATTTCATTTGTTTTCCATCCTCGTAAATTTGTGCATAACTCCGCCGAAAAAAACGAAGATTTAAAAAATATCATCGAAAACGGATTATTTTCGATTCTGGACCCAAAAACTGAGAGGACCGCGAAAGTATAAATAACAAAGAAATTTTTCCAAAATTTTTAAGTTATGAGCGTGACGAAAAAAGTTAAAAATAAGGCAAATGTGGGACTATTGGATCTTATATTTGATTTATAGTAACCCGTGTTTAAAATATTTGTGTTTACGCCCCCTTAACTAATAGAGCGTTCATTCTTTTTTCGTTAAACCATATATTTACCTACCTACATTATGTTCCAATATCATATTAAAATTATTTTGATTGCTGCGAGTGGCTTTAATTCACATTGAAATGAGTACTTGGGCCACTTCTTAAAATGAACTAACGCCATATTACTTTAGTTCTCATTCCAATGTGTATTTAGGCCATAATCGGATTATGGCGTTAATTCACATTTGAATGAGAATTAAAGCCATTATGGCGTTAGTTCATATGGCCTTCGTTCACGGCACCGTAAAAACAAAGTATGTACATAAATTATTTATTTTCTTAATATTTTGAAAAACAAAATGAATAACGAGTTTCGTTTCAATTTAAGCTGTGTAAATAATGCTGTTTCATAAACAAAGTCAATTATTATTCTTGTCTCTTAGCTGTCTTCTTGGTTTCGTATTTTCTTTTTTGTTTTTTTTCTTTTTTCTTTTTGTGTAATCTCTCCCGGTTAATTTTCTATCGAATATAATATTTTCTATAGGGTTTTGGTATTTATAACTTCTTTTTATAATTTGTCTATCTCTTTTAACTCCCGATTGATCTTTGAAAAATGTATTTCCCTTTTCCTTTACATGTTTGATAATATATCGCGGCAAGTGTTTAATGTTTTGGAAACCTAAATTTTTTACTAGCTCCCTTTCTTTATAGTCAGGATTTTCTTCTCGAAATTTATTTATTCTATTTATTTGTTTTTCCTTGGTGCTAATCACTCGCTCTGTAAGTTCTTTCCATTCGGATTCACTTAGTTTATCATGCAAAAGGTCGTTTGGCCTATGTTTTGTTGTTGAATGTAAGGTATCATTGTATAATTCGACTGCCTTATACACTAAAAGTTTGTCGTCTATGTCCTTATTTTCTTTGTTTAATTTTAAAATCCGTATGTGTTCGTTCATTGTTAGGTGGAAGCGTTCGATTATCGCGTTGCCTGTATGCGTATTTGGGGACGTAAAATGGTAAGTAATTTCCTCGCTTGTTAGGTAATTTTTTATAAAGGCCGTATTAAACTCATTGTCAGCCACAACTTTTTGAGGTTTTCCTAAGTTCGCAAATCTCTGTCTTAAGGCCTCAACGATGGTAATGGAATTTCTATCTGTCAATGGATGAACTGAGACATGCTTAGTCAATTTATCGATACATGTAAGAAACATTTGGTTTTTATTAAGAAACCAAATATCAATATGGATAATTTGGTTGGGGCCATTAGGTGTTTCGGAAATCATAAGTTTGGTTTTAATCGGGCTTCTGTCGTATTTACACATGTTGCATATAATACAATTGTTTATATATTTGTAAACTTCAAGTTTAAGATTTGGAAAATAAAAATCATTTTTAAGCTCTAAATAAGTTTCCTCTATTCCCCTATGATTTCTAGCGAGATGAAATTTTTCAATTGTTTCTAATAGGATGTCAATCCTGGTTATATCTTTAAGAAACTTAGTGCATCGAAGGATTTTCATATTAGGAGAGTTTGAAAAATATTTAACCATAGTTGACTGAAAACTAACAAAAATTTCGTCGTTATTGCAAAAAACTCCTACTGTTCCTTTTACTGGTAAAATTTCTCTCAATATATTTAAAATGTAATCTTCGTCGTATTCCGGAAAGCTTATTGTAAATCTTCTTTTTTTCTTAAACAAAATCGTGTTTGTATATTTTTTCAAGTTGTTTTTATTAATAATCAATTGGTATTTATATATATTTACTGGATTTTCCGTTATATATATATATGGTCGTTTTGCTGTTCTATCCCACTATGTATAGTTGCTACGTCCGATTTTGCCTCGTTTTCCTTTTCTTCGACAAAATTGGTCTGCAAACGACTGAGGAAATCAGCAACGTTGTTTTCTTTGCCTTTTATGTATTCGATTTCGAAATCATATTCGTTCAGTCGAATTTTCCAGCGTTGAAGTTTTGAATTGGGCTCTTTAAGGGAGTTAAGCCAAACAAGCGGACGGTGATCAGTTTGAATTTTAAATTTTCTTCCGAACAAGTAGGGGCGGAAGTATTTAGTGGCCCATACTATGGCCAAAAGTTCTTTTTCAATGGCACTATAGCTAGTCTCGTGGCGATTTAAGGTTCGAGATGCGAAAGCTATTGGATGTTGGTTCTGTGAAAGGACGGCACCCAAAGCCGCGTTGCTGGCATCAGTTGTCAAGACAAATTTTACTAAAATTAGGATAAGCCAGAATAGGACAACTACGAACTACATACATATAAGTGCTTTAAGTTTTTTAAAGGACTCAATGAAGTGAGGGTCTTTGACATTTAATTTCGATCCTTTTTTGAGGTAATTCGTCATTGGAAGGGCTACCTTTGAGTAGTCCTTAATGAAATTACGGTAAAATCCCGTTATTCCAAGGAATGATTTTATTTGCTTAGCTGTGGAGGGAAGATCTATACTTTGAATAACTTCAATCTTACATGGATTTGGTTTGATACCATTTTTTGATATTATGTGGCCTAGGTATTCGGTCTCATGCTTTAAAAAGTTGCATTTATTTATTTGTACTTTAAGGTTAAATTTCAAAAGACGTTTAAATACTTTGTTAAGAGAGTCAACATGCTCTTGCAAAGACGTTGAGAAAATTAATATATCGTCCATATATACCACACATATTTTGTTGATATATTCTGACAGCACTTCGTTCATCATTCGCTGGAATGATGACGGCGCGTCTTTCAAACCGAATGGCATTCTTGTGAATTCATAATGTCCATACGCGGTAGAAAACGCTGTTTTGTGTCTGTCTTCTAAGCTAAGAGGAATTTGGTGAAAACCCTTTGCCAGGTCCAAAGTTGTAAAATATTGCGCATTGCCAAGTTTTGAAAAAATGTTTTCAATATTCGGAATTGGAAATCTATCTTCAATGGTTACCTCATTCAATTTCCTATAGTCCACAACAATGCGCTACTTTTTTTGTCCGGAATTATCGGTTTTTTTTTCGACTACCCAAATAGGTGCATTGTATGGACTTTTAGATTTAATAATTATTCCTGACCGTAACATTTCCGCAATTTGTTTTTCAACCTCTTCTTCATGAGCTTGTGGATATCTGTATGTTTTAGAAAAGATTGGAATATCATTCTTGGTTGGAATTTTATGTATATACGCCAGAACAGATGTCAAATTATCGCCTTCATGATAAAATACCTTTTTATGCTTTTGAATTGTAGATGTTAAATATTCTATTTCTTCTGCATTCAAATTTTCAATTTTAAGTTTGCTTTTAATTTTTTCTATATCGGGTTCTATAAAATTTATTTCTTTACTTTTTTCACAAAATTCATTATCTTCAGTACAACAAGCTGAAGAATGGTTAAAAATCAATGGTTGTATTGAATTTTCTGTTATAAGGTTCGAGTTTTTGAAATCGATTTGAGCTTGTAATGGTCGTAAAATATTGCAGCCAATAATACCATCAAAATCACCATTCAGATTTGTTTCAAGCATTTCAATTGTTGAAGACCTTTTGAATTCCTTAAATAAAGGGATGGTTATTTTTGAGTTTACAAAAATGTTACCGTTCACAGACTTAAGTGTGACAGGTTTTTCAAGTTCTGTTTTGAATGACTTGTCAAAAAGATCTTTTTGAATAAGCGAAGTACTTGCGCCAGTATCAATAAGTAATTTGAGAGGAAAAGGATGGTTGCTTACAATTATAAAGGGAAGTGATCTGATGTGGGTGACTGAAAATTTTGGTATGGTGAATTGTCATGTTCATAGTTTGGAGAATTCGATGTGTCTTGTGTTGTAACCTAGTCAATATCCATTGTTTCAAAATTCTTATAAGGTCTAGTTTGTGTTGAATAACGTTTACTCTGCTGTGAGACATTATTATAACCATTTGTATTTCTAAAAGATTCCGAATTATTCGCTTTGAGCCTATTTTGTTGACAACTATTTGGATTTTGAGGCTGATAAAAGTTTCGTTCAAATTGTCTTGGACCACCGTTAGAGTTTTCGAAATTATTTGTTTGCCTATTTTTCGTAAAATTCTGTTTAGTATTTGATCGCGAGAACTGTCCCGTATACCTGTTTTGATTTTGTGATGAGTAATCATTGTTGAAACGATTAAGTGGGTGGGATGTGAAATTTTGAGACGACGAAGGACTGTTATTTGTATGGTTTTTGTGATTGAATGGAGATTCAAAAAAATCTGTCTCTATTAAAATATCTTTAGCTTCCCTGAGAGTTTTTGGGTTTCTAGCTTGAAGAATTAGTTTTGCATTGCTAGGAAGTTTGTTTATTAAAATTTTTAAGGTCATACCTTCATTTTGCTCTTTATTAAACCAAGAAGGAGCTTCGGTAGACAAATCTGCTTTAATGTTTAATTTTGTTAGAAGACGTATGCACTGATCAAACAATATAGAAACTGAACCTCGAAATTCTAACAATTTTATTTGATTAATTATACTTTCTGAGCTTTCATTTACTGAGCAATTTGATAGTAATATTTGTTTTATTTCAGGCCAATTCGAGGGATTATTATTATTGATTAATACAATGTTTGCATTTCCCTTAATTTTTTGTCTTATTTTTAATTCAAACAATTCTTTAATGGGTTCTTCTAAATTAGCTGAGCAACTACTCGTATATAAACAGTCAACATGTCTTATAAATAAACTTAGTTCTTCGGGTAAGCCAGTGAAGGGTTCGATATCCTTGATTAAGGTAAATAAATCCATGTTCATCTTACCTTTGCGATGTCTTTTGAATTAATTTTTGTTTAGTTGTATGTTTTTCTTAATTTCTTTGTATATGATTATCCCCTTTTTTTAGCTTCTTTAGAAACAAGAGTTCTCAATCTGATCCAAATTTTCTGGTTCACGTTCTTCTCTAATATTTGAATTTCTTTTCTATGTTGTTTTTCTTAAAGTATTTTTTTTTTTTGTGGATACTGTTTCACAGAACTTCCAGTTTATTGTTTATTGTTTATTTTGTATTTTATTTTATTTACTTATTTTTAAAGAGGTATATTCTTTTTAATTTCACTTTTTTTCAATCAAACTGATGATCACATTTTAAAGTCAATCGATTTAAAAAAAAATATATTACGATTTCAAATACGCATACTTTTTATTTGCTTTTCCGACTGCGCCAGTAATAATATGAACCTTTGAAATAAAACACAGTTTTGATTTTTCTTACATCGGAATTTGTTTAACTTTATTCAAAGAAAAGTAGTCATCTACTGAACTAATTATGAATACAACGGTCTTCGTTTCGGTTTTTTATAGAAAATCATTCCAGTCTCCACAAATCTCTAGCATAGTATTTTATTGTTGCAGCATTCTAGTTCAGTCTTAGCAACAGAGAGTCAAGCTCGTTTTTGTCTGGCCTTGAATGATATTTTCAAGGCTTGGCTTGGGATCATAAAAAATGCTAGTGGTTTGTGGACATGAGCGGATTGTTGGCAAGACAAACAAGGCACCTCATGTTACTCAGGGCCCCGCAATCACCAGGGGCCCCCAAATTGCTGAAACATCACTTAACCTCTATTGGTCTATTTTCAAGAAAAAAAAATATTTCGATACAATTTTAGATGCATACTTTCCTTGCTTTGCTGAACAATTTTAATCACATTCCCTGCGAAATTATATTCAAATTGAAACAGAAATATGAATAACTAACTGAGTGGCAATGCAGTTTGCTTTCTGACATAAACATTACAAAAACACACACGTCTTGAATATCACTGTATCTGTATGAAAAATTAAAGATAATGGTGTTTCTACATTTGCAACGCACCTACAAGTTTGCATCAACGCTGTTACTCATACATAGGCGATTAAACTATCCGACGGCACTCAATTTTTTAAGATTTCAAGGTAAAGAAGTAAAGAGTTTTTGTTTTTGGCCATTCAATGAGATAGATGAAAGATTACACTTCTCACTAGGACAGGCACGAGAGGCCAGAGAGGAAGCAAAAAAATGTCCAAGCTTGAATTGACCATACTTACAGAACTTTGGAACTCTGTATTGCAAAGAATTAATAAAACAAGTACTTTACTTCAAAACAAAATATTATCCTGGATGTTGCAATAAATTTGCTGAGTGCAATAGATGAATTTATAATTGGGCTCAGGGACAATTTTGGTAACTTTGATTCATCAGCCAGACAAAAAAAAACCGGATTCCCTATATAAGAACCTTTCTCAAAGGATGAGGTGTAGAAGCTCACGCCAGACTTTTTTGACGGCTCTGGACCCTCATTAATTCTGACTGCGAAAGAAAGATTTAAAATTGAAACCTTTCTTCCCATTGTCGACACACTAGCGTTCATTTGAAACAGCGACTAGGTTCGTATACGAAGATTGGCCAACGAACGTTTTGACTTTTTTTTCGATTAAAAAATCTGAATTCAGACGACTTAAAAGAGAACTGCTGAAATGCTGAATGCCTGAATTTAAAAGACTACTTGAAAATTAGTCGACACGAAAATGAAAAAAACTGACAACATTCTAGAGCTTTATAATTTTTTGAAAACTAATAAAATTGAAGATGAATTTCCAAATGTTGAAATTGCACTAAGAATTTTCTTAAGTATGATGGTGACCAATTGCAGTGGGGAACGTTTCTTCTCTGAGTTGCAAAGAATCAAAAACGAACTCACAACTACAATGATTCGAGAAAGGTTGACATGTTTGTCGCTGATGCCAATCAAAAGCGACATCCTCAGAGGCATCGATTTTGAAGATGTGATCAATGATTTTGCTAATTTCAAATCAAGAAAAAGACCCCTTCAATAAATATTCCTTTCTTCTACCTAAAAAAATATAGTCTGAGTCACTATATTGTTCTTTAAACTACATTCTCAATAACTTATTTAATTGTCTATTATTTAAATTTTTTTATTTTAGAATTTTTATATGAAATATTTATTTTTTGTTTTTATTTTTACTATGTTTGTGTTTATGTCTTAAATGCTGCAATAACTATTTATCTTTTTAATGAATTAAAAAAAAAATTATTTATTTAAAAAATTAAAAGATTAAATATCAATTCAAAGTTATGTAATTTTTTCTGTATACCTTTATTACACAACATAACATTTTTATATAATCATACAGGGGCCCCATTTTCGAAGTGCCCAGGGCCCCCAAAAGGGTAAAGACGGCCCTGGCTGTAAGCCTCTTTTTCTTCTTAAAGGAATAGTTTGTAACAAACAATCAAAAAGTATTTTATAGAAACGAACTACCATTTCATCTAGACTTACATTATTAAATAAAATTTCCCAGTCAATATCACGAAGCAACCGAAAGAGATCAGCAAAATTGCATTGATTTCCTAAAATTGAATTCATGCACATTCTTACAATCAATAGTAGAGCTTATCAAACTTATACTTAAAGAGATGGATAGCGCAGGATAGTGACGATCTTCATCAACAAGTACTGTATCTGATGAAAGTACTAAGCAATCAGAATAATTATCATCCGAAAAGTACACGAGGTCAAGAATTTTGTCAAGTTGATTTTTAATTCCATTGATTTGACTGAATCCCATAGAAGCCATTCCATCAATCAAGAGAGATTCATTGGAAGAAGATATATTGCACGCAGAGAAGACATTACTATCCGGAAGTTTAGACCATTCAATATTCGGCAGATTACAGTCGCCAACAATCAATAATTCGTCTGAAGGATCCAACATATCGTTTATAGAATCCAGGCAGTCCAAAAATCTGCTTTATGTGTCATTATTTGATTTAGTTAAAATTAAAACATGACAAATAATATAGGACTTTTGGAAACTAAAGGGTCCACCATCTAACGTTTTTTTCTTCAAATAGTGCTTATTTCGTGAACGGTAACACTTAACTCATGTCTGATTTGACAGATAATTAGTTTTATCCTTCCGCTAAACGAATATGGTTGCGTATATGCTTGAATAACGCTGGGAAATACTGCGACATTACTTTGAAAATCATGGTAGAGAAGATGCCGATTTTGCCAAAAAAATCATCTTTTCAGATGAAGGTCATTTTGATCTTGGCGGGTATGTAAACAAGCAAAATTGTCGCATTTGGGGCACAGAAAACCCGCACGCATACATTGAAAAGCTTCATACACTCAAAACGAGTCACTGTTTGGTGAGGATTTTGGTCCAGAGGCATAATTGGGCCATTTGTCTTCGAAAATGAGCAAGGAGTGGCCGTTACAGTCAAAAGCGTTATCGGGCCATGTTGAACGATTTTTTGTTCACAAAAATTGAAGAGGAGGATATTGGCAAGATTCAGTTTCAACAGGACGTGGACAACGCTACGTGCCATACAGCGAAGCTACACTCGATGTTTTGCGCCCTGTTTTTGAAGATCGCATTATCAGCCGCAGAGCTGATGTCGTTTGGCCACCTCGGAGCTGCGATTCGACACCGTTGGACTTTTGTAAAAGATTAGTGTTACGCCGACAAGTCAGAGACAATTGACGCTTTAAAGGAAAATATTCGTGAAGCCATTGGTGAAATACAGCTGCACACAATCGATAATGTGCTTAAAAATTAGATCGATCGTGTAGGCTCCTGCATGGCCAGTCGAGGCAGCCATTTGAATGAAATTATTTTGAAATTTGAGAAAATTTTCAGTTTTTTTTGTATATCTAGCATTTTCAAAAAAAAAAGTTATTTGGCGGACCCTTTATTTTCAAGCTTAAAGTAGTTCGACTCAGTCCTACAGCTGAAGACGACGCAGACTTGCTGGGATGCCCTATGTCCTGATTTGAAATTTTTGAAAAATTCAAGACTTGCATTCTTATCAACACGTGCAATGCATTATCCTGTTCTTGGTTGTCTTTTTGAATATTTGAACCAAAAATAGGTTCCGATTTGTTTTTCTTAAGCTGCTTACTTTAAAAAAGACAAATTCGAAGAGGAGATATTAAGATTAGAAAAAAAACAAAATCCAACGAACATCTTAGAAAGTTACCAACCAGCCAATTTCCATTTCAATGGTCAACATGAAACCGAAACCAGACTGCAGTTTAGAATTTGTCAATGAAAAGCAACAAAAAATGAATGTAAAAGCACAAACGACAACCCATAACCAAAAGCCTTGAATCGACTAGGACGACCGAACGCAGAACGGTACAAACGATAGACGAGCAGTCAGGACAGTTTAGCAAAAAATAAAACAGCAACTCCATCGCGATATGGCTAAAGTTTAGAAACGGTACCTTTGTGTAAACGAAAAACGTAACCAGGACAAGACCAAAATCCAATATAAAGAACTGTCCACTGGACATCATCGGCCATAGGACATTGGATATAGGATAAAAGAACACAGGATACCGAATCGTTGATTTGCATAAAAGTATCGAATAACAACCCCGCCGGAAATGTAAAGTCAACTCCAATCTATACACAGATACAGGTAGATAGGATACCAAATGCAAATATGTCGCATTAACCGTTACAGAAACTCATTCACAACCGTTACAAACTATGTACCCATAAAAGGACATTGAATTCGTTCCAATATTGTACCACATTGCCGGTAGCAGAATCAACTCAATGGTGTACAGGCAGACTTGTGTAGGTGTATATGCGGAAGTTGGGTGTTTCAATGGCGGGCTATAAAAGCAGTGAATAACGTAAGCCATATATTAAGGATCAAAAGGATATCCGATAGCTTTAAATGAAAAAATAACATTCACATTTTCATTTGAAAAAAAAAAAAATACGAGGGCGGAGAAAATCAAAAACAGGAATCCGATGTCACTTCAATTGGCTGCAACTAAAACGGCACGGCATCAACCTACCAAAAAAAAAAATCACTCAATAAAGGTGGGGCGAAGCTTTAACTGCCGGAAATAAGATAAAATGTGTTTATTTTCACAAGTTGGCATTCTGAGAAAATTTGAGGGAATTTATATCCTGTTTTCACCTGTGGACGTTGGCCTGTGTCCATGTTGTCAGCTGTCGTGTTGATGATTTAGACGTGAAGTGAGAACGACGACGCACGGCGACGTTTCAACGAAATTTACTGAACTAATGATTAAATGGTGTTGATCCTACTTATCACCAATTCGATTGAAAAGAGATGACGAAGAAAAGCTCTAACTTTAACTGCTTTCTTTAATTTTTCTGTGAATGAAAACTTGGAATTTGATTGAGCAACTATCAATTTTCTCAGAATAAGGATCCCGATTCTTTCATCTTGGACTTCCGGTTATCTTTAACAAACCTGATCATTTAGCTAAACTTACATTGATCCAGGTTGAGTTGAATCATGGCTTCATCAAACAAGAGTCCATAGATGTTTACAGATAAAATTTGAGAGATTTGATTTGAGTGATAATCCTCCGGAAATATAGTTTCAATATGATATCTAGCATATGACCGCCACGGCTTGCTCGCGTGTAGTCTAATCAGGAAGTCCAATTTTCGATTAATTTTTTAACATTTCAGTGTCAAATATTTCAGTCTTATCGGTGTAGACTGCACAAAACCCCAAAGAAAAAGTTAAGTGACGTTTAATCGCACGGTCTCCGAGGTCAATTCACGCGCGCTGGTCCGGCACGTGAAACTACATAATATGAGATTATCAAGAGCGCTGTCTTGTTGAAATTAGAGCTCCTCTCAAAAGAAATTAGTTAAGAAATTTTTAATTTACAGAAAAGAAGATTTATTATTCAATAATGAAAGCGATTTCGTCATGATGTCGGCCAAGTGATGGTTAACTGATTTTTGTTCGATCCGGAAGTAATTGAAGTTTTTATCGTCTACATTTATGTACTGTACATATGTGCTTCCTTTTTTTGCTCTCTTTTGCATATTCAGCAATATTTATACAAGAATTGTTGTCTACATATAATATAACTATTGGATCTGGACACTGTACCTCAAGTTCAACAGCAGCTTTTAGATCGACTTCAGTTGACAAATGATTTCAGTTTATTTCATTAAAAAACACTTTGGAAACGGCTCGTGGCGGAACATAAATCTGGCTTTGTCGTTATAGTGGCGAAAGCTAGACAACCAATCATTTCACGATGAAGATTATTTAAACTATAGAGGAATATCTTTTCTGAACACCTTATCCAAACAATAGACTTTCAAAATGGATCAAAACCAAAAATTTTTTACATGAATTCCAAGCTATTTTTAGAGAAAATTATTCGACCGTTGACCAAGCATTCACGCTGGTAATAAGTATTGCCCAAATATGCAAACGCAATAAAAAAAAACACTGTACGCCTTGTCCGTTGACTTCAAATCAGGTTTCGACTCAATACCACTTGAGGCAAGATATTACAAACTGCATAGAATCGGAGTGAGCGGCAAGATTATTAACATAATAAAAGCCCTGTACGATAGCAATGTAACAGCAATACCAGGTCTCATATGCTTGCCGACGATATTGTCCTTCTGGGTGATACGGTTAAAAAAACAACCTCCAACTTAGGATAAATAAACTTGAAAGCTACTGCAAGTCTTGGAATCTCATAGTTAACCTCGATAATACAAAGATATTGATATTCAGGAATAGGGGAGGTCATTTTTCGCGAAATGAAAACTGGAAATACCGTTGCCAAACTATTGAAGTTGTACAAGATTATACAAGTATTTTGGTGTTCTGTTTACACCAAACCTGAATACATATGGAAAAACATCACAAAACAAATCTGTCGGAACTGACGTAGGTACTTCAAACTTTTTTTTTTAAAGTATTCAAGGTATTATTTTTGCAAAGCATTTAACATTCTACTCATCATGCTTGTCACTGAGCCTATACTCAAAAATCGGACATTAATGGTCAAGGGGAAAACAGTCTTAATCAATCTATAGTATTATATCTGAAAATTTCTCGTGCCAAACCAATCCAGTTGATGAAAGAACTTCGAAGAGAAACGCATGACAATACTAGAAAGCCAACTGCGACGGTCTTAATAACGATAGGGATGTAGGCCCATTTACTCATTCGGAACATAAATTTATGTTCTACTTAAAGTTCTCCTTTTGTATGGGGATTTTATGTGGAACTTAAGAATTCCGGAACGTCCCATATAAAAATGAAAACTTTATGTAAAACATAAATTTATGATTCGATTCAGCAAATGGGCCGTAGACCCCAGCGCAGATTTGATAAGATACTAATATTTTTTGGGAATGAAAACTTTTATCCCGAATAGAGTTAAAGGCATCAAACCCAAGGAAAATGTATGGTTTGGTTCTAGCTGTAAAGAAGTTATCAGGGAAAAAGTAGTAAGTTTCCGGAGTTTAAGATCCAATCTAACCGAGGAAAACCGGAATAAGTGTAAGAAAGCCTGCTATGTCCATATTCGACGGACCAAGTTTTTCATGACCAAAAACTAAGACAAAAAAATACTGCAATGTCCCAAAAGCAGTAAGAGTTTTTGGTAATTTGTAAAAACTTTATGATCATTCTTCCTCTTCCTCGGTCCCTACGCTCGTTGACAATGACACTCCAATTGTAAGCGCTCTCGTTAAAGCTAACCTTTTTGCAAGGCAAGGCAGGCCTCCAACTCTTCGCTGCCACAGAGAACCATGATCCTCAAGTTCTTGAGCGCGTCAATGATTGGTACAAATCTTCTCCCGGACTCGTGCTGTGGCGAGAGTCCTTAAAGATCTCAACATATACAGATTCACTAGTCTGGATAATATCCCTGCTGTTATTCCGAAGAGGTGTTCTTTCACGTTGGCAAAACCCTTGCGTAAGCTTTTACATCTATCCTGTTCATCTGGGCTCGTTCCGAACAATTTGAAAACAGCATTTGTCCAGCCAATTAAAAAAAACGGCGAATCTTCTCCTCCCCCTAATTATCTTCCGATTGCACTTACGTCCCTTCTTTCTAAGGTCATAGAAACGCTGATAAACTATCGGCTCAAGAAATATCTCGAAGACCGAAAGCTTCTTAATAACTGGCAGTACGGTTTTCGCAGCAACAGGTCCACTGGTGATCTGATGGTTTATCTCACCGAACGGTGGAACAAGTCTTTACATCGTATTGGAGAAAGTAAGATTGATGCTCTTGATATTTCAAAGCCATTTGATATAGTTTGGCATCTTGCTCTGTTATCGAAAATGTAATATTTCAATATGTCAATGAATCTCTCCTTCGTTGAATTAGAAACTTCGTTTCGAATCATTCTATACAAAGTTAGTGAACGGATTCAAGTCTGAAACACACAATATAAATGCTGGTGTGCCCAAGGACTCCGTTATGTCTCCCAACCTCTTTTTGTTTTCAATAATGATCTCTTATCTGTAACCTCTAATCCAATAAACTGTTTCACTGACGATGGTAGGTCTAGGTACCTGTTGCTTTCCTTATTCGTTTCCAAACTCATTTCCATCCTTTACTCTTCGCAAGTGGAACTGCAACAGCAAAAAATGATTAGCTCAATAAACTCTGACTTAAAGAGCATTCTACAATGGGGAATAAAAAACAGCGTAGAGTTTGATGCTTCAATACTCAATGCTGTCTTGCATCGTTGGAGCGAGATATACCTCCCTTGTCACTGTCCATGAAAGGCTAATGGCACTGGCATGGCAACAATGCGACCGAACATCTCGAGATTCACGGTATTTGCATCACTGTCCATCTCTTGTGGAACTAGCGCATAAGCGATGTCGCCAAAAATGTCGCAAGATGTTTGGGTTTCTTAACACGGTGCAAGTCATTTTTCTCCTTGTTTGATCTGGCTATTATCTTTAAGACTTATAACCGTCTAAAGCTTGAGTAGAATTCTCATCTTTGGGCTAGTGCTCCAGCTCTCTTGGATGGTATACAAAAAAGAGCCGTTAGAATGATTAGTGATAGAGACACCACTGACTCATTCACTTTTTTAGATCACCGTCGGTCGCGTCGGTCGTAACGTTTCTTGTTTCTATCTGTTATATCGTTACTTCTACGTTAGTGTTCTAGTGAATGAGCCACGTGCATCCCTGCCCTTAATTCCAGGAATGCCCATCAGTTTATATAGAGAATAGTTCTCTAACCGTACTACGCGAATGTGGAACTCTCCTCCACACTCTGTCTTTCCCGAGCAATGCAATGCTCTGGATTTTAAGACACCTCCTTTCCAACACATTCCTTCCTTCCTAAAACACCCACTGTGTCTCCGGCATAATAAGGGTATCGAAAAAATCCCTTGAGTTGGCGCAATGTATATAAAAAAACACAAAATTGTTCTTCAATTGATGACGAAAATGTCCGTAATCATGATTTTAGTGGTCACCATTGACCGTTACGTTCTTTATGGAACATTTAACTATTCCACCAACCTATAAATAGTTGCAGTAACTGTCAGTTTTTGCGGATGTTACGTGTGAGTGAGTGAGTGAGCTTTAATGCTTAAAAAACTTGGGATCAACAGAAATCTTGTTTTGGACCCATTCACTCAATCTATGCCTTTCTAGCTAATCCTGCGGCTTCAGTTCTTGAAATACCAAACCAAACAATAAATAAATCACTTGACAGCTGACAAAATGTCTGATAAAGAACCACAAAATTTATTGATCCTTTGCAGATGTCAAACAGACGAGTTCAAAATTTTGAATTTCAATTACTATTAGCTGCCAAAGTACAATTTTCCTCAAAAAAATCAGCAAAATGTCCATCAAACTAAAAGTTATTCGCCTTCGTCCTCAAGTCAAATGGTGAACATTTTTCACTTTCAAATTTATTGCATTATTCAATGTCTGTGGTAAGGTGTACAAAACCATTTATAAAATCATTTCGTTCACATTACCAACAATAGAGAAAGAGATGTGTGCTCGTTCACATAATAAAGCAATAAAAACACAAAAAAATATATTTCATCGAGAAAGATGACTCGGCCATTAAATCGCATCCGAAACGAAAAATCTGCTTTAATGACAAAAAAGAAAACAAGAAAAGAAAAGCAAACCCAAAAATATTTCCTATTAAAATTAACTCGCTATCATCAATGGAACAGCTCCCAAAATATTTATGTGATTGACTGAATTCAAAAAGGCATAATAGGAGTGTAAATCATATTTATTGGCTAATAAAGGCTATCCAACTCGTGTTGCAGACCGTTTTATTTGAAAATTGAACGATTTCACGATTGAATTATGGACAATGGGTTTGTCTGGTGGTCGGGGGCATTGCAACTTGGACAATGAGCGTTTTTGAGCTGTCCATCATCGTCGTCGTCCCTTCGTCGGTGTGCGTATTGTTCTCTTTAAATTTTTACTTTCGACACATAGAATATATGGCAAGTATTGAATTCGTAAAAAAAAAATTTTAGATGATGATGAGATATGACATTACGATGATAGAGAAGTCGAAAAAAGTGGGTCCGGCGATTCCGTCTGTCTATCTGTCTGGAAATTTACATGCACCTACAGCCTTAACCACTGGTCCGATTGACTTCAAACTTGAATATTAGAGGTTTGAGCAAAAACTCAAATCCCAGTTTTTTAATTTTTTCTTAAGAAATCATATGACATCATTTTTTTGCCGATTGAATCCATTTTTGAAGTACATGTTTCAATTTAAATTTTTATTTATGAATTTTTTTAAAATTTTTTTATGTTTTTTTTTTTATGAGTTATAATTGGGAATACAGGAGCAAGTTCGTACGACCGAGTCGTGCACATTTTTTATTTTTGGAAAAGTTTTTCAAACTTAAATGATGATTGTTCAAAAGTCAAGTATTTGAGAAGTGTTGGATTTTATTTCGTGATTTTAATTTCGAAAGTTTTTTTGTTCTTCAGCGAACGCAGCGGAATAAATAAAACATTAATGAGCGGTCTGGGAGGTAGTTCGAGGGGACTTGAAATGCTTGGAAAGTGTTAAGAGTATAGTTGAAGTTTTCTTTTTTCTTTGTAAGACTCGAAATTGATGAATTTTATTTTTAAAAGAGAGTCCTACAATTTTATTTTTATAAAAGACATTCAAATGCAGTTTCAAGTTTAATTTTTAAAATTTTGCTTTTGATTTTTTACCATTATTTTGGAATCTAGCAAATTATTAAAAATTCAAAACTTATATCATCACTTTGCAGTTGAAATACCGAAGGGTTGTGTTCAATGTGCAATTAGTGACATACTCTTAGTTCTTACCGGACTTAAATGATCGAAATGGTGCTGTTCGGAAAGTATTATTTGTACTTTGAAGTGCTGCTATCTGAATGTGTTGCGCCAACCATCAAGCATGAGGGTGGGTCAGTAATGGTCTGGGGTTGTTTTTCTATAAGTAGTGTTGCGACTGTTATGCGTGTAGGGCAAGTCAAGGCTCGCCTCTGATGTCTGCGTCATTCGTCGGGATCGAACTTGGCACGCTTGCGTATGGCCGGGCTAGAAATGTCGGCGGGTGTGGTCACTGATCCCCGAATGGCTCTCGCGCACAATAGATATTTGTTTCATGCCAAGATTTAAGACACTGCTGGACGACGGACGGAGATTTTCACACCGAGTAATGCTTTATCATGGGCAGGGAGATGTTATTGCCCTGAGTAGCTTGCTGTCGTTTCCCACCCTCTAGCAATACGCTGACCTATGGCGACACGTACTCGGATTGGCTGCAAGTTTGTCGCCCCTATGATTCGATGCAAAGTGAGGTACTAAATCATCTGGTATGTGTAACAACACGGAAAATACTCTGGACCGAACCCAACATAACCCCTCAGATAGAACTTAAATCAGTACATCATCAGTGACATTATAACTGTTTTATTATATAAATTCACTCAGATCCTTATGAACTAAATAAACTAAAAGTTAGAATGAGATACATTTGCTGATGCTTAACAGTATTATTGAAAGACTAAATGATCGACCGAAACATTAAGTGTGCCATGCAATTCCGACATGTGATTCAATTTGTTTTTTTTTTCTTTGCTTTTTTTTTTTTCTTTGGTTCGCAAAATTGGGTTAGCAAGTAAAGTTCCGTTTTTGTTCTTTAAATTAAGCGTTAATAAAAGCTCGAAAGAAAACAAGTGTATTAAACATAATATGTATACCCGTTAGGCCTGCTTGGTAACTCTTCGTTATCACTTCTCTTTCCCCTTTTTTTTCTTTTTTGAAATTTTCCAAATTGTGCACAATTCCGCTCCGCTGTCCCTCGTGTTCTGAAAGCAGTTAGTGTAACCTTGAAAAATTACCAATTGCCGCCGATTTTACTTTTGGCACTTTAGGATATTCTTCACTTTCTTTTCTATCTAGCATGCAACTATTTCTCTACCCTAGTTTATAAGTCGCATGCAACACTTATGTATAAATTTTTTTTTCTTTGATTTTCTTTAGATCACCTAAAACACAAATCTCATTATTATCTAAGATTTTTCTTTTTTTTTCTTTTGCTAGCGGGGTTATTCCTCGGGGGGTCAAATCACCCGCCCCTGTCTCACACACACACTGATTCCTTCGATCCTTATGTCCACTCACGAGAAGGTGACTCCGCCACTCGCCAACCGGGCAAAAAAAACACATGCACTTAACTATGCTCGTGGACGAACGCTCTGAAGACACAAATCAAACTGATCCAGCTAACAGGGGTGAGGACAGAATTCGGCAAATGCAGGCTGGGCCCTCGAATAGCGGTCGTGGTGTATTCAAATTCAATATTTCTCTTCTCTGACAAGCGATGCAGTTATTCTCGGACCACGTATTTTTCTTTTTCTCTCTTCTCAATGATTGAATGAACAGGTGGATTTTTGCTTTTAGTCGGAATCAACAGGTGGAATTCTATTCCCAATTGGAACGTAGTCCAACTAATGAGTCCAATTAGAAGAAATGCAGCGGATGCACTACGATGGGAAATTTGTCGTGTAAAAATTATGGCACTTAGATCGCTTAACTTCATTTACCTGAGTCTGTAGTCCGCTTATACAAGGACTGATTCTTATTTGAAAACTCCTTTTTTTCTTTGACGGATATTTTCCCTTAAGGTTTAAGCCCGTACCTTTTCTTTTCTAATCTATCGAGTTTTTTTGCAATTTTAAGGCTGATAATGGGAAATTAAATAGAAGTCACGAGGTAGAGCTAAATCTATGAAGACTATAAAAATACTTCATTTTATTACCTGTGACTTGTATGTCTGCACTCCACGAATTTCAAATTAGAAAAGATCAATTTCAAGACGGAAGAAAGTTTGGTCACAACGAGAAACATAAATTGACAAGCGCTTCCGCTGAAGCAGCTGATTTCGAAAATTCGACCGCTTAGAGCTTCTTTCAAAATAGAAGTATACAGGGTGATCAGTAAAAAAAAAAATGTGAAGGCGGTTTGATATATACGGAATTCCGTACGACATTCGTAACAGTAGAGTGGTAGATTTGGCTCAAACCATCATTCACAAGAAATAAAACGATTTGATTTCTGGACTACGATCCTCGTCCATTCTTTGCAAGGATTTCCTCAAACAGAAAGAAGACGAAGAAATCTTTCAAACCATGGTAAGTCTGCCTCAATCAGCGGATATAAACCCAATAAAGCTGTTGTAGAAAGGTCTGGGATCAATGTCTTTCATCGGAATCTGCGTTATGAATCAGACCGTTTATTTTGGTTTTGAAGTTTTTTTTTTTTAATTTAGCAATGCTGAGAATTTCAGGGTCGGTTACAGACGAATTTTCTGTCGACGTAGCCCCACATTGTTTTCAACAGACTAGCTGTTTTGGAACTAAGTAAAACCCAGATAGGGGAGACTACTCCTCCTTCTGAATTTAATATTCAGGGGGATAACTTACCTACTGTCATTATTCCCTTCCCACCATGGCATCGCCGTTTATATCAGTTTCAACCACACTATACTGCCGGCTCTTCGTCTTAGAGTTAAACCAATGACCTGGCCCTCCAGTTTGGGGGTAGTGCGTTGGGGTGACTACCCGGTCACATAAAGAAAATTAAGCTCCGAACCATCAACAAGCTTCGGGTACGGACGGAATTAATGATAAGACCCACGCAAACGATTTAATGACAACGATTTACGGTTTTGCACTTGTAATGTTAGGTCCCTTAATAGACCACGTGCAGCCGAACAACAAGTGGAAGCCCTTGAGTGCAGATATCACTGCCATCCAAGAAATGCGATGGGATGACACAGCGTCATTTCAGTGGAGCGTTCGTGAGTTTTGAGACGGAAGCCAGGAATATGGGTCTAGCGGTTAACGAGGGCAAGACCAAGTAAATCCTGTCAACAATAAAAGACAACCAACATCGACGTCTTGGATCAAACGTCAGCATAGATAGATTTATCTTCGAGGTAGTTAAGGACTTCATCTACCTAGGATCCGCTATTAACTCAGACGTGTTGTTGTCTGAGTTAATACCGCTGAAATCAAACGAAAAATCACTCTTGCCAATATCTGCTTCTTTGGACTTAGAAGGCAATTGAGTTGTAAAGTCCTCTCCCGAGCAACTAAAGTGACACTCTTCAAAACCCTCATCATCTCGGTCCTAATGTACCTATGGTGCAGAGACATGGACCATGACAACATCCGATGAAAACGCTTTGGGTTGCTTCGAGAGAAAAATTCTTCGAGTGATTTTTGGTCCTGTCTGCATAAATGGAGAATGAAGACGAAGATTCAATTAAGAACTTTAAGAGCTGTTCAGCGACACTGACCTAGCCAGAAAAGTTAAGGTCCAACGACTTAGATGGTTGGGTCATGTAAAGCGAATGGAAAATAAGAGTCTTCGAATCCAACCCGAAAGTACGTCGCAGAAGAGAAAGACCGCGTTTCAGGTGGAGCATACATACCGGCATACCGCCGGTCCGATCTGGACTGTAGCGCCACTAGCTGTAATCTGCAAACACCATCATTCATCTCTATCTCGCAGCTAAAGTTAACCTCCACATTGTCAAGGGAAAACTTCAGATTGACAGAAAAGAACAGAGAAGTGAAAACCAGACCACGAGGCAGTTGACTTGATTTAATAAGAAAAACCAATAAATATTATTTCATTTAAAATGTCCGATTTCATTGTTAAGAGAGTTTGGTTCGTTCATTAGTTTTTCTGTGCCGGAATTTGACGAATCCCTTAAAATTTTAAGATGCGTGTCAGAAGTGGGATTCTGGCAGGATGGCACAAGACAAAAAACTCAAAGAAATCCTCGAAAAATTAACCTTACTTTTAGATACCGTGGTAAGACAAAACAATGAAATTATTGAGCTGAGGAATTAACAGCAGAAGCAGCTTCCTGAGATGCGAACTATTAGTGCTTCGACATTCGTTAAGAAGGTTTTTCAAAATTCAACCTCAGCAACTCCTACAACACCTAAACCAGGCGAGCAGCCGCACGAAGACAAAGCGAACGACGACCGCGACGTGAGCAAGAGTGGTGACAATGTTGAGTTCATGCAAGATAAAAGCCCAGCCTTTCAACTGCAATGTACCTAATTGGTGTAATTACCATCTGCAGTTTGAGATAGTCGCAGAAGCCAATAAATGAGATAGCCACCAAACATCTCAAGTTCTCGCATCTATGCTTCGGGGAGACGCTGTTTCAGTCCTCTCGAATCTTAGTGCTAATGATCGCAGTGATTATAACAAGCTGACTTCCGCCCTGGAGCTGAGATTTCTTTCTCAGCAGGCGTTTATTACCCACGCAATGTTAAGAAGTAGGCGCCAGCGTTTCAAGGAGGATTTGTGTGCTTTTTATTGTGATACACAACGTCTGATGCGAGTTGTTGTTAAAGAGTGTCCACATAAAGCTCAGGATTGAATCGCAATGATGCTGTTTCTTGACGGAATAGGTGACCGCTCGATACAAGATTCTGTTAGAGTGACTAATCCAACGACACTTCACTAGCTGACGCGTTAAACAAGGCGGTATTATCGTAGAGAGAATGTTGAACACTCATCCAAAAGCATACAATCGGCTTCGGAAAACTTGGAGGGGTCATCGTCGAGAGGCAGCCGGTGACTCAAGCATAAAGACCTCAAATATCTCGTACCTACTTTAGTGATCAGTCTGGTGAATTCCCTGTACCTGTTTCCATCGGTAATGTTACTTGTCAGATGTTGATTGATAGTGCGTCGTCAACAACTATAGTAAGTCTGGACATTATCCCAAACGATACACAAATACAGTCTATGTCCACTTTCCGAAATTGTTGATCAGGGTGAAGGAAACATTCTCGTTGTTTCCCTCACAATATCCCATTGCGTTGATTTTCCTCCGCGGAGTGAATCATATGTCTATGATCAAGCGTCTGGTGGTGCACCCGTCGAAGGAATAGTGAACCCTGTGTTTAGTGATTTACCTAAAGAACTGTTGGTAGCAAAATCGTTAAATCGTTACGAGGAAGGCAACATCCTAGTGCGACTCGCAAATGTAGTTGAATACGTCGTGACACTTCTATCTCAAACCAAAATTGCTACGTTCGAAGAAGCTATCTGCATGGATCCAAGCGACCTTGTTGACAGAGAGACACCTCCTCATCTAAGTGACCTTTTGGAAGCGTCGCAGACGGATCTTTCACCGTTGCAAACAAGCCTAAGGTCAGGTTAGGTTAGGTTAGGTTAGGTTAAAGTAGTTGCCATAGATGGTAAAAGACACACGCTTAGGCCAATTGAAGGCCCATTGTTATACCACATGAATCTAAATAGGCTTTCTTCGAAAGCTCATTGAAACCAATTAGAGTTCCTTACGAAACGTAGAAGATTAATTATATTAATAGTTCTGTTCAGTCGTTTTCATAACTTATTGTTTTGATTAATATTTATTTTTGTTATATTTATATTTATATTCATATTTACGTTTACTTAAAATCATAAAATCAGTATCTATGTTTATTTATGCTATAATTATTATTGTGAATCATCTATGTACACTAAAATTGTAACATGTAAAGCTCTAGTTATGTCTTCAATCTCTCTTTTGCACCTGTTCGTTAATTTTGCCTATTGCCATTTCACAAAGTAAGATCTCGAAATCTTTCTCTTTTGATTGTAACCACCAAGCAGCAAGCATCAAACGTAAGAATTAAAATTACCTATACATAAGAATTCAAGGTCTTTACATTTTGCCGAAAATTATTTTTCTCGTTGTCGTCGTCGCTTGAATGAATTCTTCATCAGGGTCGTTATATTCTTCGAAGCATTAATAATAGAAAATAGATCAATTTATAAAATATTCATGGTCCTTCGAGCCGGATTTAATTGAGCCAGAAATTAAATCGAAATTTTGCAAAATAACTGGTTTATTGTGTGAGAAACGGTAAAGCATAGCGGATTGTCTTCAGAACGTGTTTAAAGACATTCGCTCATAATTATAATTATTAATAATTTGATCGAAATCTCGTGTAGTCGTGATGAATGTGGTGAAAGCGAAGCGTGGTCAGGCCAAGGGAAGAATTACAAAAGCGGCAGATTTTGCTGCAACAGTGAACATTGATACTTCATTGGAAATGTTGAAGATTAGGCTACAAAAATTGGAAGAAACTTGGTCTGCTTTCACATCTCTTCAAGATGAATTATATTTATATATTGACCAAGATGACTTCGTAGATCCAGAACCGGAGTTCGACGAATATGAAAATAAATACTTTGTCGCGCACGCCGTTTTCTCGAGCTTCATAAAAGTAAAACAAGCGTCGGAACCTGCTAAAGAGACGACGACCGCAGACAAGCTGGTAGACCAGCAAGCCGCATTTTTGGAAAAATTAAACTCATCACCCAGCAAGTCAGCAATTAACCTCCCGAAAATAGTAATTTCAACATTCTCGGGAAATTATGAAGATTGGCCTGCTTTCAAGGACATGTTCCTTAGCTCCGTTGATCAAAACCACGCGCTCACGCCATCTCAGAAATTTCATTATTTGAAAAGTTTTTTGGCTAAAACAGCCGCAGACTTAGTAAGTCATATGAAGCTTACAGACGCAAATTACTTTGAAGCGTGGGATAGGTTAGAGAAACGTTTTGACAGGTCTCAGCTTATTATTCAAGCGTTCATTCATTCATACGTTTCTTTACCATCGATAAATTCTACCAATGTTGCTCAATTAAGGAAAATCACAGATGGTGCTGACGAAGTGATTCGAGGCTTGAATGCCCTAAATACAAATAGTCGTGATCCTTGGTTGATATATTTGTTAGTTCAGAAACTTGATCCAGATACGAAGCAAGCTTGGGCGGAAAATCTTGGGTCAAGGGAAGGCACAACAATACAGGAATTACTCGACTTCTTACAAAATCGTTGTGCTTGTTTGGAATCGTGTTCCACTCCAACACGAAATTCTAAGTCTCGATCTACGATTCAAGGACCTATACGAACTCATGTTGCTGAGTCTATACAAGTGTGTATAGAATGTTAAGGCAATCATAGTCTTTCAAATTGTAAAAAATTCCTCAATCTTGATGTGAATGCTCGTCGAGCTTATGCTAGGGAGAATTCGTTATGTTTTAACTGTTTACGAATGGGACATTCCGCCAACAAATGCTTTACAAATAGTCGTTGCAAGCAGTGTAATTCTCGACATCATACGTTAGTTCATCCGGAGGTAGTTGTTAATTCTCCTTCAGTTAGTTCAAACTTAGTTCAAGGACAACTAAAGCACACAGCTTCAGATACCGCCACGCCAAGCACCTCGTCTTCTTCGAAACCCAGTTCACCGCCTGTTGTAAGTCATCATTTATCGGGGCCTATTTGCAACTATCAAACAATTCTTCCTACTGCTGTTGTCCGAACTCAGGACAAGGAAAAATTGTTCCATAATGTGCGTGTTCTATTGGATACTGGTTCACAGGTGTCATTCATTGCTGAACAAACAGTTCAACGCTTAGGACTCCGACGCAGTCAGTCGCGCATACCCGTACTTGGAGTAGGTTCAAAGTCAGCGGGCGTTACACGTGACACTCAGACTTATGTCTCGTTATAGTTCGAACTTTGTAGATGTTGAATGTCACGTTCTTTCAAAGTTGACGTCATTACTGCCAGAATCTTCTGTCGACAACATTGATTTTGAAAAACTTGTGTCAATTGAGCTAGCTGATCCTTATTTCAACAAGCCTAGTTCGATCGATATTTTGATCGGGGCAGATAAGGTGTTTAATATTCTAACTGGACCAGCTGTTGAAGGAATAAATGGTGCTCCTAACTTCATTCCAACAATATTCGGATGTGTCATTGCAGGAAGAACTGCAAAGCAATCAACATATAATCAAAACAATTTTGCATGTTTTTGTACGAAACTAGACCACTCTCAAGAATTTGACCTTGAGAGATTTTGGCGTCTGGAGGAAATAACCACTGAACTTACAAGTTCCACCGATGATCATCGTGCTGAAGAGATGTTTGCAAAAACACATAAGAGACTTGCTGATGGTCGCTACGTGGTCAAATTACCATTTAAACTGAATGGTAACGTGAATTTTGGCAATTCATTTGCAATTGCGCTACGTCGCCTTCATTCAATCGAACGAAGGTGTTTGTCAGATCCTTTAATGAAGAAGGAATATCAGAAGTTTATGGATGAGTACTTATCTTTGGGTCATATGAAAGAAATTCCTGCTAATGAAATATATCGACCATTTTTCAAATTATTCTATTTACCTCATCATGCGGTTTTCAAAGATGAAAGAAGCACAACCAAAGTCAGAGTTGTTTTTGATGGGTCGGCAAAAACAAACAATTGCATATCTTTGAATGATTCGCTCCTTGTTGGTCCAACCATTCAACGGGATATATTTTCCATTTGTCTTCGTTTTAGACGTCACGTATATACTATATCAGGTGATATAGAAAAGATGTACAGGCAAATACTAGTTTCACCTGAAGATTGTGATTATCAAAGAATAATCTGGCGTAAGAATCCGGAAGACCCTGTGAAACATTATAGGCTCCTGACTGTTACTTATGGCACTGCGTGTGCTCCGTTTTTGGCAGTCCGAACACTCAAACAGCTCGCATTGGATTATGCTGAGAGTTATCCTCTTGCGTCGACTACAATTTTGAATGACTTTTATGTCGATGATGTGATCACTGGTGCGGACTCAATTAAGGAAGTTTTCGATCTTCAGAACCAGTTGGTAGAACTTTTAAAGTTAGGAGGATTCAATTTACGTAAATGGACAACAAATTGCTGGCCATTATTGCTGTCAATTCCTGAAAATCAACGTGAGATGACACCTATTGAATTTGAAGACTCTAATTCGATCAAAGTACTAGGACTTCAATGGTGTCCTTCAAAGGATCGGTTCTCTTTCAAAGTTAAGCTTGACAAAACCAAAGGCTGTACCAAACGTCAGATTTTATCTGATGCATCAAAGATTTTTGACCCATTAGGATTTCTTTCTCCAATCATCATATCAGTTAAGATTCTTCTTCAGGAGTTGTGGAGGCAGAAACTTGAATGGGATGAAGAACTTCCTGAAGAACCCGCTATTCAATGGAAGACTCTACGACAAGAACTGCATCTAGTTGAGCAAATTGAAATTCCAAGAATAATCTGGACAAATAAGCATAACTGTGAGTTTCATGGATTTTGTGATGCGTCACTAGACGCATATGCTGCAGTAGTGTATTGCAGAAGTAAGAATGAAGATGGTACCACCTCAGTTGAACTTGTAGCTGCAAAAAGCAAGGTTTCTCCCATCAAAGTTGTGTCTCTGCCAAGACTCGAACTTTGTGGTGCTCTTTTACTCACACGTCTTATCGATAAACTTAAAATATCTTTACAGGTTAAAGACATGAAAGTTTTTGCATGGACAGACTCATCAATTGTCCTCCACTGGTTGTCTTCACCTCCAAAGAAATGGTCTGTGTTCATTGCGAATCGAACCTCTGAAATAATATCATCTATTCCATATAAATTCTGGAATCACGTTCGTTCTGCCAGCAATGCAGCTGACTGTGCAACTCGCGGAATCTTACCCTCTCATTTGCCTACAAATGAGCTATGGTGGAAAGGACCGTCGTGGCTATGTTTGGAGAAGCATCAGTGGCCGATATCAAATATTTCACCTAAGGAACTTGAAATCCCAAAGGATCAACTGGAAGAAAGAAGCATCCCTAAGGTTAAGGTACTACTAACTTACAATGATGAGAATGACAATGTATTGCAAACTCTACTCAATAATACCTCTAAGTTCAACAAATGCGTTAGGATAGTAGCAAGATTATATCGTTTTCGGTTTAACTGTCGGGTATCAAAGGAATATTCTGAACTTCGAAACTATAAACCGTTATGTGTTCAGGAACTAATCAAGGCTAAATTAACATTAATAAAATACAGTCAATCGGTCGTGTTTCATTCGGAAATTAGCGCGTTAAAAAGAGACAAACAATTATCGAATAAGAACAAACTATTGAACCTTACGCCATTTATCGATTCGGACGGTCTTCTTAGAGTTGGTGGACGAGTGCAAAATTCGGAGCTAGCATATCATGAGAAACACCCAATCATTTTGTGCAAAACAAATCGTTTAACTGAACTTATCGTAACATACACTCATGAAAAGTATCTACATGCGGGTGTGACATTAATAATCGCTATTTTGAAACGAGAATATTTCATAATCGGGTGTAGAAATCTAGTTCGAAAGATTGTTCACAAGTGCGTGATTTGTTTTCGTCAACGTCGGGACTCATCAAAACAATTAATGGGGAATCTTCCTCCAGAAAGAATTCGTTTTTCCCGCCCATTCAGTAAAGTGGGATGTGACTATGCGGGCCCCATAACATTAAGATTATCTCGTGGAAGAAATCCTAAGTTTGTAAAGGGATACATTGCTTTATTTGTATGTTTCGTTACAAAGGGCATACACCTTGAACTCGTCAGTGATTTGTCGTCGAACTCGTTTCTCATGGCATTAGATCGGTTTTGTGCGCGTCGCGGAAAACCAACAGAAATTTGGAGTGACAATGCGACCAACTTTCATGGAGCAAGGCGCTTACTTAACGAAATGTTTCAACTGCTCATGAATGAAAAACACCATCAAATTGTCATCGATCATCTTGCAAAGGACGGAATCAATTGGAGATTTATTCCACCTTCGACTCCTCATTTTGGAGGACTTTGGGAGGCCGGTATAAAGTCAGTAAAGCAACATCTTAAGAGGGTCATTGGCGAACACATTTTGACTTACGAAGAAATGTACACTCTTCTTTCAAAAATTGAAGCACTTCTCAAATCACGTCCGATGTGGCAAACTTCGGATGCCGAACCAAGTGCACTTACGCCATCGCACTTTATGATTGGAGAACCATACACTTCGATTCCTAATCCTGATGTGGTAAATTCTTCTATTTCTATTCATTCTAATTGGTATCTTTTGCAGAAACTATCTCAAGGCTTTTGGAAGAGGTGGCATCAAGAGTATTTGACATCTCTCCAACAAAGACGAAAATGGCAAACTACAGAACCGAACTTTTCCATCAATGATATTGTTCTCTTGAAGGAACCAAATCTCCCAACCTCAAAATGGATACTTGCACGCATCATCGCCATTCATCCTGGACAGGACAAAAAGGTCCGAATAGTAACCGTTCGCACTAAAAATGGAGAATATACTCGTCCAATTGTGAAGCTTGCCCCTCTTCCTATTTCTGAAAGATCGGAGTCTTTCAGGGGGGGCTGAATGTTCAGTCGTTTTCATAACTTATTGTTTTGATTAACATTTCTTTTTGTTATATTTATATTTATATTTATATTTATATTTATATTTATATTTATATTTACGTTTACTTAAAATCATAAAATCAGTATCTATGTTTATTTATGCTATAATTATTATTGTGAATCATCTATGTACACTAAAATTGTAACATGTAAAGCTCTAGTTATGTCTTCAATCTCTCTTTTTTACCTGTTCGTTAATTTTGCCTATTGCCATTTCACAAAGTAAGATCTCGAAATCTTTCTCTTTTGATTGTAACCACCAAGCAGCAAGCATCAAACGTAAGAATTAAAATTATACATAAGAATTCAAGGTCTTTACATTTTGCCGAAAATTATTTTTCTCGTTGTCGTCGTCGCTTGAATGAATTCTTCATCAGGGTCGTTATATTCTTCGAAGCATTAATAATAGAAAATAGATCAATTTATTAAATATTCAAGTTCGAGATCGTTTAAATCATTATAAAAGTATTCTCGTAAGTGAATCATACGCGTATGAGCCAGAGCAGGACAGGTGCAAAGTAGGTGAAGGACTGTTTCCTCCTCCTCCTCATCCATGCAGCTTCTGCAGAAATCATTAGAAAATACGCCCAGTCGCGAAGCGTGTCTTCGTATTAGACAGTGTCCAGTAATGACACCAATTAACGAGCTTATATGCAATCTGCTTAGAGATATCAGGCACCTAGATCTCTTTAAGTCCAGATTAGGCCAAATGTTTTTCGTCGCCTGACAGGTGGTTATGTTATTCCACCTGATGTTAGTTCTCTTAATAGCATCTAGTTGAAGCAAAAGTTTGCATGTAGCGATTGATATACCAACATTAGCCATTTGTGGTTTAATGGGTAATGTTGTAACATATTTGGCGAGTTCATCGACTTTACAGTTTCCTGGAATGTCACTTTGGCCCAACACCCAGTGAAGGTGAATGTTAAACCATCTCCATTAGAGACGATCGACAGTGTTGGACCGTAATTGAGTTTGTAGAGACAGAGTCCAGGGATTTTATAGCTGCCTGACTATCTGAGAAAATCCGAATATCAGATGTGGATACCACGTTTTCTCTGAGCCAGGACAGGACCTCCTAAATCGCCAAAAGTTCTGCCTGAAACACGCTACAATGATTTGGAAGGCTGAATGAGAGACTTAGTTTTAGTCGTTCGGAGTACACACCAACCCCATCACTAGTTTTCGATCCATCAGTATAGCCTAAGGTCACTTCCACTCGAATTTCGTGATATTTTCTCTGCGGGACCGGAGGACATGGAACGAACCAAAATTGTTAAGCACACAAATAACTTTAGTTCTGTGAAGCCCGGAAATCAAGCACCGCGGTGGCTCCCAATAGCAAGACATGAAGAATCTCGATAAATTAGGCTAAGAACACACCAAATCGGACAAGACGTTTTTGTGTCTTTCGACAAAAACTCGTGGACACAAGTCTATTTCTCTTACGAGGCAACACACACGGAAAAAGACACGACACGATAAAAAGTCTTGTCCGCTCGTCGGTTGCAGTAAATACATGGAGTTGTATAGAGGAAAACACACCAAAGAAGACAAAAAGTCCAGGACAAAATGTCAATGCCTAAAATTACACACCGTTTCATGAAGTAACACACACCAAAGCGAACAAGAAAAACAAACAGAAATCGACAATCAGTTGTGTCAGTTGTATAAGTTGCTTAGGAGCACCACACACTGAAGCGGACAAAGACAAGACATTTTATGTTTGTTTGAACAACGATAGCAACTTAGAGGTGCTTCCACCAATGGCTTTTTCCGTCAATTTCTTTGGCTGGAGTTATAGCTATTTCACGGGTGCCAAGCCGATCATCAGACTCCTTTATTAGTGGTGCTGCCTGGTTTTTATTTTTCATATTAATGAAAAACTTTCTGAGTTTATTTTGGGATTTGAACCTAGGACCAGCTAGTTGGGAAGCCAATGCACTACGCACTGCGCTAACCACTCCACCGATTTTTGGTTTCCCATTGCAGACTTGAAATAGCTATAACTCCAGCCAAAGAAATTGACGGAAAAAGCCATTGGTGGAAGCACCTCTAAGTTGCTATCGTTGTTCAAACAAACATAAATAAAAATGAAAAACCAAAGCAGCCACACTGCGAGTGTTAAATAACACAAAAACAAACTATGACAAGACATTTTGTCTTTGTTGTCCTCAGTGTGGGTTGGAAACCGACACGATTTTTTATCGAAAGACATAAAGACGTCTTGTCTGATTAGGTGTGTTATAAGCCTTATAGATGACATGCTCAAGCGAGATATTATTGAGCCATCTTGCAGTCCATGGGCATCCCCAATTGTCATGGTAAAAAAAAGCATGGATCTACCCGATTTTGCGTAGATTACCGCACACTTAAAGACGTCATCATCAAAGATTCATTTCCTCTACCTAGGATTGATGAAACCTTGGGTGCTGTGGCCGGATCTTCTTGGTTAAGTACCGTCGATTGTCAGTAATCGTAGGAGTCGTTTTTGAGAAAATTTGAAACTTTTTGTTTTTGGCCAAAAAAAATTGTATGTTGGCTACCCTAAATTTTGATAAAAAAAAAAATCAAAAAAAGACCCACGCGAATTCGCTCAAACCTCTTCTTTTCAAGTTTGAAGTCAATCGGACCGTGGTTAAGGCTGTACAGGTGCAGACAGATTAGGAAAGATTTTACGTAAGCACCTAGCAATTAAGCCTTATCTCACGGTGGACCTATCCACACTGTCGGCGTGAAAAAGTCCAACCGAAGTCAGCTGAGTCACTATGTTTTATTTAAGAGGACATTAAACCCCTTCCTGATGATCCACCAGCATACAAAAGCACACCTCAACTTTCTTAAAAGAAAGAAGCGGGTACCCCGTATCTAGATTCGCACCAGTACCAATTGAATTAGTGCCAGCTCTTATTCATCTTGGTTTGATTCTAAACTAACTACTCATGCAACACCACGGAAAACTGCACTCAACTTTCAGCCACCGAAAGAAGAGCCGTTGTCCGGTCACGGAAACTGCTCAACTTTCATCACTGAAAGAAGAGCCGTTAACCGTTAACGAATAGCAGCTGAGGCCAAACTCAGATAACCACAATCCCCGCGAAGGTCTATCCCACTAGTGAGGTGCCTAAACCTCACTACCCGCGGTACCCAACTACCTGGGTGAGGGTGTCACATTTTGTATACTCCTACGTTACACTTTTTGTGATGTTCTGCAACACTAATTTATTGCATACTTTATAAGATTATGCTTTTATTATCTTTTCGCAGCTTCTCCAGCTGGCGGACGAGGGATAACGCTCACCCTCTGTCAGGTATATCCACATTGATCCAAGGGATGAACCAGCAAATCAAGGGACACACCCAACAGACAGGCAGACAGACGGACGGAATAGCCGGACCCACTTTTTTCGACTTCTCTATCATTGTAATGGCAGAATTGGTCAAAAGATTTGCCATTCTATATGTCGCAAGTAAAAATACTGCAGCTGCGTGCGTTTTACTTATTGTATTCATGTATAGAATATACTTAAGACTCTGGTATAAATTCAATTAGCAAAATAAGTCTGCTCTCAAGTAAGTTTTCAATTTTCTTACCAAATTCAAGATTTGTGCCCATCAAACCACATTAAGAACTAAGAGTTTTCGTTGCAAGAAACAACATAAATCCTTGAGCAAGGAATATACTTTGACCACCATCATTTATTTTAACTTACTTGCAGTCATATCTTATTTGTGTTTCGGTCATCATATATTAACTGCTCTTTGATATAGCAAAAAAACCGAAACGAAGAAAAATACAATTTCTCAGAAAATGTCTTTTGCTATCATTTGTCCTTGCAGAAAAGAAGAACAAAAAACACCATAACTCAATTTATTACACTAATGAAATATTTTGCGAAAACTCAAGAGTCTCACACAAAGTTATGTGAAAAAGCATTTATTTAAGAAAAGGATGTTTTCCCAAACGACCTGCAGCTAATAGTCGGCGGAATTAAGTTGTCAAACTTCAAACAGCCCTGAAGTAAGGGAATTAAAGCCCTAACAATATTGGTCCTTGGGTCTCGAACTATTGGGCATAGAGACGAGAGAACAAAAACATTTTCGATAAAATATAACAATGTCCAAGGACGACGGACAGTCACTTGCCCTCACACTATCAAGAAAATATGTACCATCAAAAACTATATTCTTACCATGAACGACGAACCACCGACCAACTGTTCGACTGTTTGACTGAGTGACTTACTAGCAGGCGGTAACTCTGCGACAAAGTTTTCCACAAGAACATGACGACAAATTTTCTTGCCACACAAAATAGTTAAGAAAATCATTCTATGATCCTCCTGTAGGTCGTATTCTTCGTACATGCAAAGGCCGGGGGAAGTTCTAGGTAAATGATTTGGTGTGGTTAGACTAATGCAAAGTGCTAGAGACCGCTTTTAACTTTCATGCAAATACCTGCGGTAGCCTCTGGGCCCGGCACAGGATGCAGAAGATACATAAAACGATGTTGCTGTATGGCAGCATCAAAAGATGCAGGATGCAAGATTAAGAACAAACGATACCTCTAGGTTTCTTATTTTCTTGGGAGAGAATAAAAAAAAGTGTAGGTATATCTTCACCTCCCTTCTGGTAGTAGGATAATTTTCTCGTTTATGCTCTTTATAATGTGCTCGGTTGTTTATGTAGTTTGGCATCCTGTTGAGTCCTTGAGATACGATATTGGTGTTGTGTTCAACTACTCGTTTTCTTTATTCTTTATAATGTTTTATGGGTTTCCACAAAAACTTTTATGGAAAACTTTCTTAGACGACATGTTGATGGGCGTGGTTTCTTAACTGCACGCGAGTATGGGTATACCCTCTTTAAGGGAAGAAAATCAATGTTCACTTAAATTTACACGTTTAAAAGCGAAACTTCACACGTTGCAGACAGATTCGTGGAAATTTTCACACAATAAAAAAAATGTTAGTTTTTTCTCTCATCAGTGTAATTTTTGGCTTAAAAAAATATTGGTTTTGTAGTGAATTGGGTTAAAAAACGAATTGGATATGCAACAAATTCAAACTTTCCTCTGCATGTTTTATTTCACAGAAATTCCATACGAACACAAAGTGCAACCGCAAATTTAACGCTTGATTGTTGTTAATGAGACAATGCGCAAAAAAATTTAAAATTTGTATCTAATGAGGAATCCTTTAGAAAAAAACAATATCGATGGCATTTAATTTAATTTAATTTAATCATCATCATCGTTGGTCTTTCTGAATTAAGTTTCTGCTTTCATCTGCGCCACAATCGAGCTAAGGTCCAGTCCCCTTCAGCAAGTTCTTAGATGAATCTCTATTGTTGATCGAAGCCATTCAATGTCGCATCTCTCCAAGATATCAAACGTCCTTGTCTAAAACATCCTTCCAGCGCAAATTTGGTCTGCATGCTGATTTCTGCCATTATTGTATGTCCAGGCCCCAGGAGTCTATCAAGCTTAATTTTTTTCATTATGATTGTGTTTCTTTATTTTTTCCGAATATTCCAAAAACGTGGAACACGCCTATTTTGTTTCTTTATTCCCCGGAATATTCCGGATAAACTTTTTTTTGTTTCTTTATCCGTTCCGGAATATTTGGAATGCATTCTTTTTATTCCAAATCAGAACTGGAATTTAAAGAATATTCTCCCACACATACGCAGTTAGCTAGTGAAAAAAGCTACATATATCACAAAACTGTAAATTCGCTTGGCTGGCAGACGTTTAAAAAGGGCAGAATCGAATATTCAAATAAGTAAGTTTTTATTAATTTGTTCATCATTTTTCTTTTCTCAATTTTTTTTTCTAATATTTAGGCAATACTTAATTATTCAAGTGCTCGCCTGGTGACGTAAAATGCCTCATAAACCTATATGAAATAAGTTTTGAGAAGCAGGAAAAGAATAAAGTCTGGCAGGATATTGCGTCTAAAATATCAATTATCAGAGGAAAAGATATAAATTTAGAAAAATGCATTGGGAAGTGGAAGGGGCTGAAAACTCAATATAAAAAAATAAAAGACCACAGTAACACCAGTGGTAACAGCCCCCGACACTGGGAATTCTTCGATGCCATGGACGCTATTTTATTTGGGAAACCCGAAATAACACCGCCTGCAGTATGCTCCAGTGACGATCCAATAGTAGTTATCAATGGTACAGATGCCAGCACCGACGCCGCGCCGATGCATCCAATTTTGTGGATATTATTGTAGACGAGACGAATGCACCAAGAAATCCAAGAGTAAATAAAAAAAAGGCTGTGGACGAAGAAAGAGAAAGACATCACCGAGAAAAAATACAGAAAACTGACATATTTCTACAGTTAATGGGCAGGTTGGTTGATCATATCACTGCCCCACCATAAATAATCCTTTCTAGGTTTAGATGAATGAGTCCGACCTCACGGCAGTTTGTAGGTGAGCGGATACATCACCCATTACTTTTCTTACCTTCAAGCTGCCATCTGGCCGTACTCAATTCATCCCAATCCAAAAAGGGTAAAAAAAAGTTGTGTTTACAACTGATCAAACCCACTAGGGATTATGTATGTCGATGCATTTGAATTTATTCAAACAAATTACAATTGTCGAGAAATGATACTGCGTTTTCTTTCAGCAATACGCTCGGAACTATCATTTTCGTTACCATTTCTTATGTCACCATCGATTTCCAAATCATTTGGGTTTTCAATCTCTTGGTCAAGAAAATCATCATTTTTTAAACAAAAATTGTGAAGAATACAGCAAGCCATTGTAAAAAGAGGATTAAATTCTGGTTTTCTTGTATTTAGATGTTGCAGTCGGCGGAATCTTGCTTTAAGTAATCCGATGCTTCTTTCCACTCTTACTCGAATCTTGGAGTGTACTTTGTTGTATTTTTTTGAGTGTCGTCGAGGTTTCCGCGATCCTTGAAAGGAGTTAAAACGTAAGGTTTTAATCCATAAGCTTGGTCACCTAGAATTATGTTGATTAGAAGGTATAGAGATCGTACCTAAATGAAATTTTTTTCAAAAGAAAATAATATCAAGAATATCAATGAATTTTAATTCAAATAATTACCATTACTAATCTTTCTGTATAAGTTAGATCTTCTAAATAGGCATGCATCATGAACAGAGCCAGCTTCACCTGAGAAACAGTTAATAAACAATAAATTTTCATCGCAAACAAGAAACAACTTGTAGCAATATTGAGTGGGATTTTTGCCTATTAATATAGGAATTTGGTGATATTTTTGGCTTTGCAATTGGAATGTGAGTGAAATCGTGAACCTGCAAATCGTGTAGTTTCCTCAAATAATGAAGCAGTACGTTGTGCTTCTTCGGAGGTGGGCCACGCAATTATTTTCTCGTGAACGTTTATTCTTAGCAATAATTTGCAAATGCTCCCTACAACTATCTAACAAGTTTTCTTACAGACACCAAATCTATCAGCAACAGATCTAAAATTTCATAAAATACCTACAATTAAATAACTCTTTAAATTATAACAAAAACTATCTTACCTGAAGCACTCCGTATTCCCAAGAAACCACATTGTTATTAAAATTTGTTTATCCAACTCAATCTGCGGTCGAACAATGTGAACATTTGCAAATATGCCATATTCTTCATGCACTAAGGAGCACAATGTTTGGAAGCTATTTCTTTCTAAGCGAAAATGACTTTTGAATGTTTGGTCATTAAATCTTGGAATGGTGCGCTCATAAAATAGCATATTTTTTCAATGTTTGCTCGACCATCTTCAAATTCACTTTCTTCATCGCTTTCATTGAAAAATAGATCCCACGCAACAGGTGCGATATAATTAATGAAGTTATTTAATTCACCTTCCATTTATTTTAATACTTTTTCGCAAATTATTTCTTTTTTCGAATGTTTATTTTGCAAATGCAAATGAAGAAAATGTCATTGAACATGAACAGCTGATTGTTATTCTTTTCAATTCTAATTCGTTTCTTTTTCATTTCCATTTTGGATATTCCGGATAAATTCGTTTGTCTTCTTTGTCTATTCCATTCCATATCCAGAAAAAATAAAGAAACACACTCTATAGGTTATCTCGGATCAGTTAGTGAATACTATCTGTCCGATAAAAATTGGCAGTACAGGGAAGATAGGGATATCTGCATCTCGTTCGCACTCTTTTCCTACCCATAAGTACCTTTCTCAAAAAGCTCTTATAGGGTTGCCATAATGCGCATTTTGAATTCGAAAAAGCTAAAAGAAATAACTGCAGGATTACCATTCTTCTTTTTTACATTGAAATTTCATTTCGTTTTTTATTATACATATACGAAAATGAAATAAAATTTATCTTTTTCCACACCACTAAGAGGTAAGATGGCGCATTTTTGAAGGGTATTCCCAGTAGGCCTAATCCCTTTTTAATAAAAAACAAACAAAAAATAAAAATTTATTCATAAATATCAAGATACCAAAAAAATCATCAATTTTAATTCTTCGACCAGATTGGTTTTTCTTTTTTGGTGGTGAGTTATGGCCTTTGGTGCTATTTTCCTTTAGAAGTCTGTACACTGTTCGTTCAGATACAGAAAAAATATCAACAACCTCGGTTTTGCTTTGCAGGTTCTTACAAATTACTTTTGTCGCCTAAACTATCTCTTTTTTTTTCGGCACTCAAGTCCACAGATGAGTTAAAAGGGAGATGGGAAACCAAGCTGTCAAAATGACAATGTGTACAAGCTGCGGTCAAAGTTTACTGCAAGAGTATGCGTGTTTTTACCAATACTATCTCAGTAAACTTTGACATACCACCTGATTTTTGTTGCTGTTTTTTCTCATTTATTCACATACACGAGTAACAGTAAAATAAAATTTGCGGTATCCGGAGGGTAATAGTAGGAGAGCCGGCTGCTCAATCCCACTCTACATGTCGTCCCGAAACGAAATGTTGAAAAACCACTTTTTGGTGTCTGGGATAACTCCAAACCGCCGACTTGCCTGATTTTATGTGGTGCGATATCATAGTATTTAACTAATGAAAATGCAAAAATCGACAAAAATATGTTGCATAACGTCCCGGGATATAATTTACAGTTTTGGAAAGCTTTTTAACTGCCCATTCCAAAAACATGGACTTGCCACCCCGTATTTGGTGCAAAGACCGTGGCAAGTCGCTTTGAATGACGCGATATTCGTGGAAAATATGTCACATCGCGTCCCGACTTGAAATTTTGCTAGAATGTTTACCTCAATGTTTTTAAGCTAATGGCGTGAACTTGCCAGCGCTAATCTGGTGCAAATCTAAACTTGCCAGCATTCAAAGTTAGCGCGCGAATTACGACAAAAACGAAATAATGTGTGATGAGTTAAGATCCACATAGCTTATGTTGGTGACTCCTTATTATATGTTTTATGGCCACATGTTTTCCAACAACTTATTCGGTTGCTCTATTGATACCCCTTGGTAATAGCATATCTAGGCCTTTATAATTTTATTTTTAAAAACACAGAAATCGTCTATTTAAGTTTACTAGCATGAAAGAATTTCAGTGGTCTTGCAAAAGTATGTTATGAATTATGTTGGTAAGTTTTAATATGTACGTAACTTATTGTTGAAAACATTGCTTTTATGTTAAAAATTTCATATTTTATTTCAGATGCAATAAAAAGTACACTGGGGCGTATACGTGTTTTTTTTTAATAGATTTTTTAATTGTATACGCTTTTTCTTTACTTTTTGCGTGTGACCTTTACGTTTTTTTGTATGGATTGTAATCTTGTTATTTTTAATAACCTCATATTTGATAAATTTTGGAGCTAGCTTTTTCTTCGAACATCTGCCTTGCCTCAAATAAAACTTAACCATTGATAAAGTGAGTATATGCTGTCATCTAGAAAGGACACCCAACACCTACGTCTTGGACAAAACGTCACGATAGACGCATATAATTTCGAGGTAGTTAGGGACTTTGTATACCTTGGCTCCGCTATCAATACGGACAACGACATCAGCGCCGAGATCAGACGAAGAATAACTCTTGCTAATCGCTGTTTCTTCGGGCTAAGAAAGCAATTGAGTAGTAAAGCCCTCTCCCGAAAAACTAAGGTGACGCTCTATAAGACCCTCATCATTCCCGTCCTGCTATATGGTGCAGAAGCATGGACCTTGTCAAAAACGGATGAGAGCGCACTTGGCCGTTTCGAGAGAAAGATTCTACGTAAGATCTATGGTCCTGTCTGCATAAACGGTGAATGGAGGAGAAGATTTAACGACGAACTGTACGGGCTGTACAGCGACACTGACTTAGCTAAAAGAGTGAAGGTCCAAAGACTCAGATGGCTCGGTCACGTGGAGATAATGGACACCAATATTCCGGCCCGTAAAGTCTTCGAATCCACCCCAGAGGGAAGACGCAGTAGAGGAAGACCAAGGCTCAGGTGGCGCGCGCAAGTTGAACACGACCTCAACCAACTCGGCGTGCGAAACTGGAGACAGCGAGCTAGGGACCGAGCTGGCTGGAGAGGTTTGTTGGTTTAGGCCCAAGTCCACCCCGGACTGTAGCGCCACCTTAAGTAAGTAAGTAAGTATTGATAAAGTGAGAAGGATCGTCTCGAGTTTTTTTTTAGACTTTTAAGTCAATCGTTTCTTTATTAGTTAAACATCTGTCCTTTACTGAATGCGTCTCGTTGTATGGAACTCTTGAAATTAAAAGTTGTATTCAGCCCTTCTAGCATTTCATGCGTTCACTGGGTCAGATTTTACAGCGTCTTTTTTTAATCTAGGAAAAGACCAGTCGGTGTTGCCACAATGTGGTTATTAAGGGCGCCAGCAATTTTTTCCTGAGAATGCAAAAAAAAAGGAAATTGCAAACCTTTTGATAGATAAAGCAACGATGAAATTAAGGAAAGAATAAACCAAAGCGTGTTAAGAAAAAAAAATAAAAGATGGCGGATAAGTTTTAATCAATAGTTTTTTTATTATTAAGGCCGGGGAAACCTTTCAAACGTAGGGGAAAAACCACGGATCTTTTCGAAAACAATAATGACAATTTACGAGGATAAAAATTTAATCAGACCAAGATGGACCGTTAAGGTCTATTTCCCGAAAGATAAATTCAACTGATATTAATACGATGACACACAAAATGAAAAATTCCAAGTAGAAATTGTTTTGGATAAATACAACCTTTTATAATTACCACTCCTCGTTTTTAGTATCAAACCTCCAAAAATTTTCCTTCTTCTCGAGTTTTCCAAAAAAACTTTCTTCAAAATGGCGGATCAAAATGATAAACGTTTCTTTTAATATTCTTCAACCTTAAGATTCCAAGACCTTCTGTATGTTTCTAAAGCTCAATCAAGAGTGACGTTTAGGCCCACATGTCCTAAATCGCCTACTCTCCTTTTCCAATTCGCCGCGCTTTCAGCTTTTTCGGAGTGGCGGATCTTAATCACCTCATCAACGGCCAGTCCTAATTGGCCTTGTTGAGAGCCACTTGTGATAAGATTCTCGCGGTCCTGCTTACTCGCAATTCATTTCGCCGCGCTTTCAGCCTATCTGGAGTGGCGGATCTTCATCACTTCATCAACGGCCAGTCATATTTGGCTTGGTTGAGAGCAACTTGTGAGAAGATACTCGCGGTCCTGCTTACTCGCCGATTTTTCTCTCAATTTCTTGAAAGTCATCCCAAAATTCGCCGACTTTGGACGATTAATTTTGGGATGATTCACAATTGCTATAATTCGGTACTAAAAATCTTAAGGTTAAAATCGAATGACTTAAAATTGGTTACTAATTTAAACAAAGTTCGCGAGGACGAAAAACTTAGATACAACATATTCCAATTAACCCGGACGAGGAAGTGGCAAGAATAAAAAAATAAACGTATTCATCATTATGAAGGTTGATTCCAAAATAGTGTTCGAGCAAAACACTTAAGAATCCATCTGGTCTTGCTTTAAATATAACTAATTAGATGTACTTAAATGTACTCAATTAAATTTACATTAAGTTGATACAAATTATTCAATTAATTTTTCAAACATAAATATATCAAAGATAAAAACAAAATGTTCCTTAATGATGCATGAAGTCGTCCCGTGTAAATGTAGTTTTAGTTTTCAGACCGTCCGTCTGATCTGGCATCACTCAATCCCATTGAATTTAACTAGTTTGGTTCACAATCGTCGGTACCTGTTGAAGAAACTTTTCTTCACGACAATGACAGAGAGAACCATTGTCAGAAGGGCAATGGCCGTCCCGCTCTCTCTCGTTGTCGTGTTCAAAGAGGTGACATTTGTCAAATAAGAATTATTAAAAAAAAAGTAGAATCAGTGCAAGTGGATGCAAAATGCATCAAGTTTTTAATAAAATTCGTCTTTAATTAAAAAGAAATTGTTGCGTGAATTCATAACGCAACAAATCTCACCCTTTCCTCCTTGAAAGAGTGTTTGTTCATAACACAAACTGTTTATTCGCTTATCAATCAAGATAGAAAGTTTATTTAAAAAGGGACTTCCAGTATTTAGTCATTTTCCGATAACGACGTAAACGGCTTCAGATCCTTAATGTGCCAAGTGCCACGATCTTTGCCATGTTCATCTTCAAGAACATACGTCCAAGGAGATAATCTTTTTGCAATTTTAAAAGGGCCCACAAACTTTGGTGCCAATTTAGCCGCGTAGTAATTTGCCGCATCGGACAAAACAAAATTTCTTCGCCATACCAGGTCGTTTGTTGCGCTTTTTATCGCGAACCGAATTAGGTTGAATTTTTAATCGAACTATTAACACGACTACCGAATTTGAAAAGAATTTAAATGGGATTTTCCACCGAGAGAAAAGAACGAAAAGTAAGAAGATGCACACACGCGGTGATGCTTTGACAGATGGGTATGATCAAAATGATTGGTTCACAATGAAGTGCAACAGGCAGCATATAAAAGTGCTGCCACCACGACGAGCTCAGTGAGGGTTGGGTTCAAACGAGATTTGATTAATTGGTCGATCAATTGATCGAAAGTTTAATTGATGATGACTGATTTTATATCAAATTGATATTAAAACCAGTCGGTGTTGCCACAATGTGGTTATTAAGGGCGCCAGCAATTTTTTCCTGAGAATGCAAAAAAAAAGGAAATTGCAAACCTTTTGATAGATAAAGCAACGATGAAATTAAGGAAAGAATAAACCAAAGCGTGTTAAGAAAAAAAAAATAAAAGATGGCGGATAAGTTTTAATCAATAGTTTTTTTATTATTAAGGCCGGGGAAACCTTTCAAACGTAGGGGAAAAACCACGGATCTTTTCGAAAACAATAATGACAATTTACGAGGATAAAAATTTAATCAGACCAAGATGGACCGTTAAGGTCTATTTCCCGAAAGATAAATTCAACTGATATTAATACGATGACACACAAAATGAAAAATTCCAAGTAGAAATTGTTTTGGATAAATACAACCTTTTATAATTACCACTCCTCGTTTTTAGTATCAAACCTCCAAAAATTTTCCTTCTTCTCGAGTTTTCCAAAAAAACTTTCTTCAAAATGGCGGATCAAAATGATAAACGTTTCTTTTAATATTCTTCAACCTTAAGATTCCAAGACCTTCTGTATGTTTCTAAAGCTCAATCAAGAGTGACGTTTAGGCCCACATGTCCTAAATCGCCTACTCTCCTTTTCCAATTCGCCGCGCTTTCAGCTTTTTCGGAGTGGCGGATCTTAATCACCTCATCAACGGCCAGTCCTAATTGGCCTTGTTGAGAGCCACTTGTGATAAGATTCTCGCGGTCCTGCTTACTCGCAATTCATTTCGCCGCGCTTTCAGCCTATCTGGAGTGGCGGATCTTCATCACTTCATCAACGGCCAGTCATATTTGGCTTGGTTGAGAGCAACTTGTGAGAAGATACTCGCGGTCCTGCTTACTCGCCGATTTTTCTCTCAATTTCTTGAAAGTCATCCCAAAATTCGCCGACTTTGGACGATTAATTTTGGGATGATTCACAATTGCTATAATTCGGTACTAAAAATCTTAAGGTTAAAATCGAATGACTTAAAATTGGTTACTAATTTAAACAAAGTTCGCGAGGACGAAAAACTTAGATACAACATATTCCAATTAACCCGGACGAGGAAGTGGCAAGAATAAAAAAATAAACGTATTCATCATTATGAAGGTTGATTCCAAAATAGTGTTCGAGCAAAACACTTAAGAATCCATCTGGTCTTGCTTTAAATATAACTAATTAGATGTACTTAAATGTACTCAATTAAATTTACATTAAGTTGATACAAATTATTCAATTAATTTTTCAAACATAAATATATCAAAGATAAAAACAAAATGTTCCTTAATGATGCATGAAGTCGTCCCGTGTAAATGTAGTTTTAGTTTTCAGACCGTCCGTCTGATCTGGCATCACTCAATCCCATTGAATTTAACTAGTTTGGTTCACAATCGTCGGTACCTGTTGAAGAAACTTTTCTTCACGACAATGACAGAGAGAACCATTGTCAGAAGGGCAATGGCCGTCCCGCTCTCTCTCGTTGTCGTGTTCAAAGAGGTGACATTTGTCAAATAAGAATTATTAAAAAAAAAGTAGAATCAGTGCAAGTGGATGCAAAATGCATCAAGTTTTTAATAAAATTCGTCTTTAATTAAAAAGAAATTGTTGCGTGAATTCATAACGCAACAAATCTCACCCTTTCCTCCTTGAAAGAGTGTTTGTTCATAACACAAACTGTTTATTCGCTTATCAATCAAGATAGAAAGTTTATTTAAAAAGGGACTTCCAGTATTTAGTCATTTTCCGATAACGACGTAAACGGCTTCAGATCCTTAATGTGCCAAGTGCCACGATCTTTGCCATGTTCATCTTCAAGAACATACGTCCAAGGAGATAATCTTTTTGCAATTTTAAAAGGGCCCACAAACTTTGGTGCCAATTTAGCCGCGTAGTAATTTGCCGCATCGGACAAAACAAAATTTCTTCGCCATACCAGGTCGTTTGGAAGGTACTGTGTATCTCTCCTCCTGAGATTGTACCCTTCAGCTGATTTCTTAATGGCTACTTTTAATCTTTCAGCTATCTCCGCTCTTAACTTCCTGAACCGTTCTTCAATGGTTCCTCGTTCGACCCTACCCTTCCCTTCAATACTCTCACTCCTAATCCCTTCGTAGTTCCCACTCGTTGATATCTCCTTTCCAAAGTTCGCATAGTACGGACTAACACCTAAAACTTCGTGTTGAGAAGTGCGTATAGCACAGGCTACTTTAGCTAACTGAGAATCCCAGATTCGATGGTTCTCTGACACATACGCTCTCAAAGTTGTTTTTATAATTTGATTAATCCTTTCTGCAGGATTGGCCTGTGGATGATAATGCGGAGTAAACCTGATTTTAGTTGAATAGCCCTCACAAAGTGTCTTTAAATCTCTACTCTTAAACTGCGGACCATTGTCGCAAATGACAATTTTGGGAACTCCGAATAACAGAAACACGTTATCTTCTAATTCTTTGCACACCGCCTTTGCGGTGGCTGACCTAAGTGGAAACAATAAGGGAAATTTAGTTAAATAATCTACTACTGTCAAAATATACATGAATCCTCTATTAGACTTAGGTAAGGGCCCTACTAAATCAACACTAATCATCTCCCAGGGAGATGATGCTCCTACTCTTTCAGTCATCAGACCGGCTGGCTTGTCATTAATTGGTTTCACCTGTTGGCATATACTACATTTCCTAACATATTTAGTGACGTCTACTCTCATTTTAGGCCAATAATATTTAGCTCCTACTCTCGCGAACGTTTTCCTAACCCCCATGTGTCCAGCTAGTGGACTATCGTGACACTCCTTAAGAACTCCTAATCTATCTTTCTTCCCGACTACTAACTTCCACTCTTCGTTGTTGTCGTGTACTATCACATGATTTGATTTTACAAATTTGTATAACCTGCCATTGTCTACTCTCCAATTTGGAAAAGCTAACGGATTAGACTCAACTGAAGAAACCATTTTAGCCACCCAAGGGTCCTTATCCTCATCTGAAATCCCAGCCAACTCTGGAACTCCCCGAGATAACATGTCTGGTACTACATGCTCTTTCCCTTTCCTGTGAATGATTTCAAAATCAAACTGTTGGAGCCGAACTGCCCAACGTGCAAGTCTACCTTGTGGATCTTTGAGATTGCTCAACCAAATTAAAGAATAGTGATCAGTTACGACCGTAAATCGCACTCCTTCGATATAAGGCCGTAACTTCTCAACCGCCCATAAAACTGCTAAACATTCCTTTTCCGTAGTGGAATAATTTCTTTCACTTCTATTAAGTGACCTACTTAAATAACAAATTACCTTTTCCCCCTCTTCAAATGTTTGGGTGAGTACGGCCCCGATGCCGTAGTCGGATGCATCTGTCTGAACGACAAATGGAAGTTTGAAGTCTGGACATGTCAAAATTGGAGCCGTGATTAAGCACTCTTTTGCTTTTCGAAAACTATCCTCGCATTCCTGTGACCAAATGAATTTCCTACTCTTCTTCAACAAATCTGTTAAGGGCCTAACTAGTGTTGCAAAATTCGGTACGAAGCGTCTGTACCATGAAACTGTCCCTATGAAACTCCTAACTTGTTTTACATTTTTGGGTGCAGGTATCTTGATCATACTCTCTACTTTTTCTGGGTCCACATGTAACCCGTTTTTGTCGACTACATAACCTAAAAATTTAAGGGAAGGTCTACAAAAATTACATTTGTTGCGGCCTACTTTCAACCCCGCTTCTCGTAATCTCCTAAGAACCTCATCTAAAATCTCTAAGTGTTTGTCAAATGTATCTGTGACGATAATGATATCATCCAGATACACGAAAACGAATGGCTCCAACTCAGGCCCTAACACACTATCGATGAACCGCTGCCATGTTGCAGGCGCATTGTGTAATCCAAAAGGCATTCTTTTGAATTGAAAGAGACCCCTACCAGGTACCGTAAAGGCAGTGTATTTCCGCGATTCCAATGCCATTGGAATCTGCCAGTAAGCGGACTTAATGTCCAACGATGTTAAAAATTTGGCATTCCTAAGTTTATCTAAAATAGCCGAAATTATCGGCAACGGATACGCATCCCTTTCTGTAACCTGGTTAACCTTCCTAAAGTCGACACAAAACCTAAAACTATCATCTTTTTTCCTAATGAGAACAATTGGGGAAGCCCATGGACTGTTTGATTTCTCAATTACGTCCTCTTCCAACATCTCCTGAAGTGATCTATCTATATGTTCCTGCATTGCCGGTGAAACCGGATAATACCTTTGTTTAATAGGCTCAGACGAAGTTTTAATGACATGTTCTACCATTGTTGTTACTCCTAATCCCTCTGGCATATTCTTAAAAGCATTCTCGACTAAATGATTAAGCTTCCCTTTCTGATCCTCGTCTAATTCAGACTCATCTGTGATAGACGTAGTATCTATCGAGGCCACTATCTCCTGGCTCGAAAAACTCCACATGTTCGACCGTAAATCCGGGACTATACCCGATAAGGCCCAAAAATCTGCACCTAAAATCAAAGCATGCGGTAGGTTGGGAATGACTAAGCATTCAATCAGAATCGACCTACTCTCTACAACAATGGGTAATTTAACTTCTCCTAAAACTCCTATACCTGCACCATCTGCTAAGTGAACTTCCCTAACATCTGAATTATCTAATTGTAAACCTACATCTTTTAAAACACGCCATGCGTCCCTACAAATAATGGTTCGCGATGCCCCAGAATCTAGTAATCCTAAAAACCTAATACCATAAATATTAACCCCTAAAAACGGACGTCTATCTATACCACTTGAATCTAATGTGAAACCTAACCTAACTTTGCAAGCCAACTGGTCGCCAGCAGGCAACCTCCCTAATTCTGACGCCGGCGCTCTTGCCCTGCTGGCCCAAGAGTCCGTTGCCCGTTTCCCGACGAGCAGCGTCTACAATTTTGCCTTGTGGTGCCTACGGTACCACAACCAAAACAGCGCCTAGGAGCGGAACAAGTGTTGGCAAAATGCCCTTCTCTGTTGCAGTTGAAACAACGTATGGTTCGATTAGGTGGGGAATCAGGATTAACTGCAACTCGCGCTTCCTGCACGGAGGCGACATAAGCAACATCCGGCTCCAAAGCCGACCTATTGCGATTAGAGGGTGGGGGAACGAAAGACTCAACATTTGCCCTAATGGTTTCTAGCCTTCTGCCCAAGGCCACCAAATCATTGACCGACTTAATGTCGGCTAAACCTAGCTGTGTCTGATAAAATGGAGCGATATTCTTCATGAGAATAGACAACTTCCTATTCTCACTCAGAGGCTCCGAAAAACGTTTGAAAAGAGTCTGCATGAGCGCAACGTACATGCCTATTGACTCTTCCTTACCCTGGGTTCGACGCCTGACCTCATCCAACAAGAGATCATCATAGTTGGAGGGCAAAAATTCCAACTTCAATTCCCTAACTAATTCTCCCCATGTTGAAGCCGTATCCCTAATCGCCCTAAACCAGAGAAGCGCCTTTCCAGTAAATAAATCAACCGCTGACCTATAAATAGCTTCTTCAGAAACACCGCGAGCCTCCCTCAATTCCTCAATTCTTTCTATAAACGAGTTCACTGATGAACCACACCGTTCACCAGAGAACTGCACGTTCCACTTGTATGGGCGCTCGGGATTCCGGTCACAGGGTGTGTCACCCTGTAGTTGGAACCCACTAGAGCTCGTTCGTTGGCCGATTTGTGCAGCTGGCGCTTCCATATCTGCTGTCGACATTGATGATTGGTTGGATTGATTATTATTATTATTATTATTACCATTTTTAGGAGGTGGCATCCCCTCCTCTACCTCAGACAATTTAGCCATCAAAAGTAAAATTTCCCCCCTTAAATCAGCTACCTCGTTAACCTCTTCCGACGATTCGGCCTTAGCCCTAGAAATCCTACCTAACGACCACTCGATTTTTGTCAAAACTTTTTGGTAATCTGACGACTTCGGATTTTTCGATACATTCGGAAGCAAATCCACAATTTCCACAATTTTCGCCCTAACAGCTTTTGAATCCTCTTCAAATGAATACGGGTAGTGAGGACTATCCGAAGAAATTGAACCAGTCCGCTCCAGCATGCGACTAGCCCTGAGAGTCATCCTCATTTCATCGACCTTAGACCCTTCCTTTAGTCCCCGCGCTCGTAACTCATAAACGAGTTCTTCTTTGGAAAGCCTATTTATATCCATACTAAGACAGAAAATTATTCTCAGACGAAAACAAAAAAAAAAGCAAAAGTATAATTAAACCGTTGGGAACAACAACACCCTTCACTAATTTATAGCTGAATTAAAACAGAAAGTCTTAAAAGAAACACTCTAATTCTCAACCTCAATTTATTATGAAATGTAAAAAAAAACTCACTAAAACCAGTAGCAAAACAAAAAAAAAATTCCTTGCACTAAAAAAGACTCGGAGAAATAAAGTAAATGAAAAATTTAAGCAATATGGTAACACCAATAAAAGTTCAAATCAATTTTAGGAAAACCAAAAAAAAAAAACAATATGGTAACACCAGTAAAAATTTTCAAATTAATTATAAGAAATATAAAACAATTCAATCAAAAAAAAAAAAAAATTCAAATAAATTTTAAGAAAACCAAAAGAACAATATGGTAACACCAGTAAAATTTTTAAATTAATTTTAAGAAATGTAAAACAGTTAATATGGTAACGCCAATAAAAAAATAAATTTCAATTACGCCAAAAAAATAAATCAATATGGTAACACCAATAATATTGAAACCCCGAATATATATATATGTATATGAAATCAAAAAAAAAATGTAATATGGTCACACCGAATAAACTTGATATGAAGACTAAATTTAAATTCAAATATTTACGTATAATGAAAAAGAGAAAAAAAAAATTAATTTCACCAATGAATTAATAGACGAGAACAAAATGTACTATGTATGTATTTGAATTTAACCCGATAAGAAAACTAATGGAAAAAAAAATCTCTCGCATGAAACCGAGCGAGACAGATATACTTTGTAACACTTCTTTTAATTAATTAAAATCTCAATTAAACGCGAATGAAAATATATTTGTACGTATATTGAAATTAATTTTGCGCCAAATGAAATTGAAATATATTAATGTTAAAATAAATTGAAAACTGATAAAAGAAAAAGAACAACACTCACATAGATTTCCAGCAGTAATAATTTTACCAATGTATGTCTAGAGACTTCTCTAAAATATTATCAAACCCTTGTTCCGATGAATGATGATTTCAATATTATACATATAATGGTGCCGATAAACTTGTTCCACTAAGTATAACTGGGTATTGTATGCTGGGAAAAGAAAAAAGAAACACAAAGTAATTGCACTTTTTAAGGAAATAGATATGTGACAAAAACTCCCCTAAAACAACAACACTTCACAGACACAGCTAGGGCAAAAAAAAAACGAAACTTCTAACAGCAATTTTTACAATTTTCCAAAGCCCCACGTATGGGCGACAATTTGTTGCGCTTTTTATCGCGAACCGAATTAGGTTGAATTTTTAATCGAACTATTAACACGACTACCGAATTTGAAAAGAATTTAAATGGGATTTTCCACCGAGAGAAAAGAACGAAAAGTAAGAAGATGCACACACGCGGTGATGCTTTGACAGATGGGTATGATCAAAATGATTGGTTCACAATGAAGTGCAACAGGCAGCATATAAAAGTGCTGCCACCACGACGAGCTCAGTGAGGGTTGGGTTCAAACGAGATTTGATTAATTGGTCGATCAATTGATCGAAAGTTTAATTGATGATGACTGATTTTATATCAAATTGATATTAAAACCAGTCGGTGTTGCCACAATGTGGTTATTAAGGGCGCCAGCAATTTTTTCCTGAGAATGCAAAAAAAAAGGAAATTGCAAACCTTTTGATAGATAAAGCAACGATGAAATTAAGGAAAGAATAAACCAAAGCGTGTTAAGAAAAAAAATAAAAGATGGCGGATAAGTTTTAATCAATAGTTTTTTTATTATTAAGGCCGGGGAAACCTTTCAAACGTAGGGGAAAAACCACGGATCTTTTCGAAAACAATAATGACAATTTACGAGGATAAAAATTTAATCAGACCAAGATGGACCGTTAAGGTCTATTTCCCGAAAGATAAATTCAACTGATATTAATACGATGACACACAAAATGAAAAATTCCAAGTAGAAATTGTTTTGGATAAATACAACCTTTTATAATTACCACTCCTCGTTTTTAGTATCAAACCTCCAAAAATTTTCCTTCTTCTCGAGTTTTCCAAAAAAACTTTCTTCAAAATGGCGGATCAAAATGATAAACGTTTCTTTTAATATTCTTCAACCTTAAGATTCCAAGACCTTCTGTATGTTTCTAAAGCTCAATCAAGAGTGACGTTTAGGCCCACATGTCCTAAATCGCCTACTCTCCTTTTCCAATTCGCCGCGCTTTCAGCTTTTTCGGAGTGGCGGATCTTAATCACCTCATCAACGGCCAGTCCTAATTGGCCTTGTTGAGAGCCACTTGTGATAAGATTCTCGCGGTCCTGCTTACTCGCAATTCATTTCGCCGCGCTTTCAGCCTATCTGGAGTGGCGGATCTTCATCACTTCATCAACGGCCAGTCATATTTGGCTTGGTTGAGAGCAACTTGTGAGAAGATACTCGCGGTCCTGCTTACTCGCCGATTTTTCTCTCAATTTCTTGAAAGTCATCCCAAAATTCGCCGACTTTGGACGATTAATTTTGGGATGATTCACAATTGCTATAATTCGGTACTAAAAATCTTAAGGTTAAAATCGAATGACTTAAAATTGGTTACTAATTTAAACAAAGTTCGCGAGGACGAAAAACTTAGATACAACATATTCCAATTAACCCGGACGAGGAAGTGGCAAGAATAAAAAAATAAACGTATTCATCATTATGAAGGTTGATTCCAAAATAGTGTTCGAGCAAAACACTTAAGAATCCATCTGGTCTTGCTTTAAATATAACTAATTAGATGTACTTAAATGTACTCAATTAAATTTACATTAAGTTGATACAAATTATTCAATTAATTTTTCAAACATAAATATATCAAAGATAAAAACAAAATGTTCCTTAATGATGCATGAAGTCGTCCCGTGTAAATGTAGTTTTAGTTTTCAGACCGTCCGTCTGATCTGGCATCACTCAATCCCATTGAATTTAACTAGTTTGGTTCACAATCGTCGGTACCTGTTGAAGAAACTTTTCTTCACGACAATGACAGAGAGAACCATTGTCAGAAGGGCAATGGCCGTCCCGCTCTCTCTCGTTGTCGTGTTCAAAGAGGTGACATTTGTCAAATAAGAATTATTAAAAAAAAAGTAGAATCAGTGCAAGTGGATGCAAAATGCATCAAGTTTTTAATAAAATTCGTCTTTAATTAAAAAGAAATTGTTGCGTGAATTCATAACGCAACAAATCTCACCCTTTCCTCCTTGAAAGAGTGTTTGTTCATAACACAAACTGTTTATTCGCTTATCAATCAAGATAGAAAGTTTATTTAAAAAGGGACTTCCAGTATTTAGTCATTTTCCGATAACGACGTAAACGGCTTCAGATCCTTAATGTGCCAAGTGCCACGATCTTTGCCATGTTCATCTTCAAGAACATACGTCCAAGGAGATAATCTTTTTGCAATTTTAAAAGGGCCCACAAACTTTGGTGCCAATTTAGCCGCGTAGTAATTTGCCGCATCGGACAAAACAAAATTTCTTCGCCATACCAGGTCGTTTGGAAGGTACTGTGTATCTCTCCTCCTGAGATTGTACCCTTCAGCTGATTTCTTAATGGCTACTTTTAATCTTTCAGCTATCTCCGCTCTTAACTTCCTGAACCGTTCTTCAATGGTTCCTCGTTCGACCCTACCCTTCCCTTCAATACTCTCACTCCTAATCCCTTCGTAGTTCCCACTCGTTGACATCTCCTTTCCAAAGTTCGCATAGTACGGACTAACACCTAAAACTTCGTGTTGAGAAGTGCGTATAGCACAGGCTACTTTAGCTAACTGAGAATCCCAGATTCGATGGTTCTCTGACACATACGCTCTCAAAGTTGTTTTTATAATTTGATTAATCCTTTCTGCAGGATTGGCCTGTGGATGATAATGCGGAGTAAACCTGATTTTAGTTGAATAGCCCTCACAAAGTGTCTTTAAATCTCTACTCTTAAACTGCGGACCATTGTCGCAAATGACAATTTTGGGAACTCCGAATAACAGAAACACGTTATCTTCTAATTCTTTGCACACCGCCTTTGCGGTGGCTGACCTAAGTGGAAACAATAAGGGAAATTTAGTTAAATAATCTACTACTGTCAAAATATACATGAATCCTCTATTAGACTTAGGTAAGGGCCCTACTAAATCAACACTAATCATCTCCCAGGGAGATGATGCTCCTACTCTTTCAGTCATCAGACCGGCTGGCTTGTCATTAATTGGTTTCACCTGTTGGCATATACTACATTTCCTAACATATTTAGTGACGTCTACTCTCATTTTAGGCCAATAATATTTAGCTCCTACTCTCGCGAACGTTTTCCTAACCCCCATGTGTCCAGCTAGTGGACTATCGTGACACTCCTTAAGAACTCCTAATCTATCTTTCTTCCCGACTACTAACTTCCACTCTTCGTTGTTGTCGTGTACTATCACATGATTTGATTTTACAAATTTGTATAACCTGCCATTGTCTACTCTCCAATTTGGAAAAGCTAACGGATTAGACTCAACTGAAGAAACCATTTTAGCCACCCAAGGGTCCTTATCCTCATCTGAAATCCCAGCCAACTCTGGAACTCCCCGAGATAACATGTCTGGTACTACATGCTCTTTCCCTTTCCTGTGAATGATTTCAAAATCAAACTGTTGGAGCCGAACTGCCCAACGTGCAAGTCTACCTTGTGGATCTTTGAGATTGCTCAACCAAATTAAAGAATAGTGATCAGTTACGACCGTAAATCGCACTCCTTCGATATAAGGCCGTAACTTCTCAACCGCCCATAAAACTGCTAAACATTCCTTTTCCGTAGTGGAATAATTTCTTTCACTTCTATTAAGTGACCTACTTAAATAACAAATTACCTTTTCCCCCTCTTCAAATGTTTGGGTGAGTACGGCCCCGATGCCGTAGTCGGATGCATCTGTCTGAACGACAAATGGAAGTTTGAAGTCTGGACATGTCAAAATTGGAGCCGTGATTAAGCACTCTTTTGCTTTTCGAAAACTATCCTCGCATTCCTGTGACCAAATGAATTTCCTACTCTTCTTCAACAAATCTGTTAAGGGCCTAACTAGTGTTGCAAAATTCGGTACGAAGCGTCTGTACCATGAAACTGTCCCTATGAAACTCCTAACTTGTTTTACATTTTTGGGTGCAGGTATCTTGATCATACTCTCTACTTTTTCTGGGTCCACATGTAACCCGTTTTTGTCGACTACATAACCTAAAAATTTAAGGGAAGGTCTACAAAAATTACATTTGTTGCGGCCTACTTTCAACCCCGCTTCTCGTAATCTCCTAAGAACCTCATCTAAAATCTCTAAGTGTTTGTCAAATGTATCTGTGACGATAATGATATCATCCAGATACACGAAAACGAATGGCTCCAACTCAGGCCCTAACACACTATCGATGAACCGCTGCCATGTTGCAGGCGCATTGTGTAATCCAAAAGGCATTCTTTTGAATTGAAAGAGACCCCTACCAGGTACCGTAAAGGCAGTGTATTTCCGCGATTCCAATGCCATTGGAATCTGCCAGTAAGCGGACTTAATGTCCAACGATGTTAAAAATTTGGCATTCCTAAGTTTATCTAAAATAGCCGAAATTATCGGCAACGGATACGCATCCCTTTCTGTAACCTGGTTAACCTTCCTAAAGTCGACACAAAACCTAAAACTATCATCTTTTTTCCTAATGAGAACAATTGGGGAAGCCCATGGACTGTTTGATTTCTCAATTACGTCCTCTTCCAACATCTCCTGAAGTGATCTATCTATATGTTCCTGCATTGCCGGTGAAACCGGATAATACCTTTGTTTAATAGGCTCAGACGAAGTTTTAATGACATGTTCTACCATTGTTGTTACTCCTAATCCCTCTGGCATATTCTTAAAAGCATTCTCGACTAAATGATTAAGCTTCCCTTTCTGATCCTCGTCTAATTCAGACTCATCTGTGATAGACGTAGTATCTATCGAGGCCACTATCTCCTGGCTCGAAAAACTCCACATGTTCGACCGTAAATCCGGGACTATACCCGATAAGGCCCAAAAATCTGCACCTAAAATCAAAGCATGCGGTAGGTTGGGAATGACTAAGCATTCAATCAGAATCGACCTACTCTCTACAACAATGGGTAATTTAACTTCTCCTAAAACTCCTATACCTGCACCATCTGCTAAGTGAACTTCCCTAACATCTGAATTATCTAATTGTAAACCTACATCTTTTAAAACACGCCATGCGTCCCTACAAATAATGGTTCGCGATGCCCCAGAATCTAGTAATCCTAAAAACCTAATACCATAAATATTAACCCCTAAAAACGGACGTCTATCTATACCACTTGAATCTAATGTGAAACCTAACCTAACTTTGCAAGCCAACTGGTCGCCAGCAGGCAACCTCCCTAATTCTGACGCCGGCGCTCTTGCCCTGCTGGCCCAAGAGTCCGTTGCCCGTTTCCCGACGAGCAGCGTCTACAATTTTGCCTTGTGGTGCCTACGGTACCACAACCAAAACAGCGCCTAGGAGCGGAACAAGTGTTGGCAAAATGCCCTTCTCTGTTGCAGTTGAAACAACGTATGGTTCGATTAGGTGGGGAATCAGGATTAACTGCAACTCGCGCTTCCTGCACGGAGGCGACATAAGCAACATCCGGCTCCAAAGCCGACCTATTGCGATTAGAGGGTGGGGGAACGAAAGACTCAACATTTGCCCTAATGGTTTCTAGCCTTCTGCCCAAGGCCACCAAATCATTGACCGACTTAATGTCGGCTAAACCTAGCTGTGTCTGATAAAATGGAGCGATATTCTTCATGAGAATAGACAACTTCCTATTCTCACTCAGAGGCTCCGAAAAACGTTTGAAAAGAGTCTGCATGAGCGCAACGTACATGCCTATTGACTCTTCCTTACCCTGGGTTCGACGCCTGACCTCATCCAACAAGAGATCATCATAGTTGGAGGGCAAAAATTCCAACTTCAATTCCCTAACTAATTCTCCCCATGTTGAAGCCGTATCCCTAATCGCCCTAAACCAGAGAAGCGCCTTTCCAGTAAATAAATCAACCGCTGACCTATAAATAGCTTCTTCAGAAACACCGCGAGCCTCCCTCAATTCCTCAATTCTTTCTATAAACGAGTTCACTGATGAACCACACCGTTCACCAGAGAACTGCACGTTCCACTTGTATGGGCGCTCGGGATTCCGGTCACAGGGTGTGTCACCCTGTAGTTGGAACCCACTAGAGCTCGTTCGTTGGCCGATTTGTGCAGCTGGCGCTTCCATATCTGCTGTCGACATTGATGATTGGTTGGATTGATTATTATTATTATTATTATTACCATTTTTAGGAGGTGGCATCCCCTCCTCTACCTCAGACAATTTAGCCATCAAAAGTAAAATTTCCCCCCTTAAATCAGCTACCTCGTTAACCTCTTCCGACGATTCGGCCTTAGCCCTAGAAATCCTACCTAACGACCACTCGATTTTTGTCAAAACTTTTTGGTAATCTGACGACTTCGGATTTTTCGATACATTCGGAAGCAAATCCACAATTTCCACAATTTTCGCCCTAACAGCTTTTGAATCCTCTTCAAATGAATACGGGTAGTGAGGACTATCCGAAGAAATTGAACCAGTCCGCTCCAGCATGCGACTAGCCCTGAGAGTCATCCTCATTTCATCGACCTTAGACCCTTCCTTTAGTCCCCGCGCTCGTAACTCATAAACGAGTTCTTCTTTGGAAAGCCTATTTATATCCATACTAAGACAGAAAATTATTCTCAGACGAAAACAAAAAAAAAAGCAAAAGTATAATTAAACCGTTGGGAACAACAACACCCTTCACTAATTTATAGCTGAATTAAAACAGAAAGTCTTAAAAGAAACACTCTAATTCTCAACCTCAATTTATTATGAAATGTAAAAAAAAACTCACTAAAACCAGTAGCAAAACAAAAAAAAAATTCCTTGCACTAAAAAAGACTCGGAGAAATAAAGTAAATGAAAAATTTAAGCAATATGGTAACACCAATAAAAGTTCAAATCAATTTTAGGAAAACCAAAAAAAAAAAACAATATGGTAACACCAGTAAAAATTTTCAAATTAATTATAAGAAATATAAAACAATTCAATCAAAAAAAAAAAAAAATTCAAATAAATTTTAAGAAAACCAAAAGAACAATATGGTAACACCAGTAAAATTTTTAAATTAATTTTAAGAAATGTAAAACAGTTAATATGGTAACGCCAATAAAAAAATAAATTTCAATTACGCCAAAAAAATAAATCAATATGGTAACACCAATAATATTGAAACCCCGAATATATATATATGTATATGAAATCAAAAAAAAAAAATGTAATATGGTCACACCGAATAAACTTGATATGAAGACTAAATTTAAATTCAAATATTTACGTATAATGAAAAAGAGAAAAAAAAAATTAATTTCACCAATGAATTAATAGACGAGAACAAAATGTACTATGTATGTATTTGAATTTAACCCGATAAGAAAACTAATGGAAAAAAAAATCTCTCGCATGAAACCGAGCGAGACAGATATACTTTGTAACACTTCTTTTAATTAATTAAAATCTCAATTAAACGCGAATGAAAATATATTTGTACGTATATTGAAATTAATTTTGCGCCAAATGAAATTGAAATATATTAATGTTAAAATAAATTGAAAACTGATAAAAGAAAAAGAACAACACTCACATAGATTTCCAGCAGTAATAATTTTACCAATGTATGTCTAGAGACTTCTCTAAAATATTATCAAACCCTTGTTCCGATGAATGATGATTTCAATATTATACATATAATGGTGCCGATAAACTTGTTCCACTAAGTATAACTGGGTATTGTATGCTGGGAAAAGAAAAAAGAAACACAAAGTAATTGCACTTTTTAAGGAAATAGATATGTGACAAAAACTCCCCTAAAACAACAACACTTCACAGACACAGCTAGGGCAAAAAAAAACGAAACTTCTAACAGCAATTTTTACAATTTTCCAAAGCCCCACGTATGGGCGACAATTTGTTGCGCTTTTTATCGCGAACCGAATTAGGTTGAATTTTTAATCGAACTATTAACACGACTACCGAATTTGAAAAGAATTTAAATGGGATTTTCCACCGAGAGAAAAGAACGAAAAGTAAGAAGATGCACACACGCGGTGATGCTTTGACAGATGGGTATGATCAAAATGATTGGTTCACAATGAAGTGCAACAGGCAGCATATAAAAGTGCTGCCACCACGACGAGCTCAGTGAGGGTTGGGTTCAAACGAGATTTGATTAATTGGTCGATCAATTGATCGAAAGTTTAATTGATGATGACTGATTTTATATCAAATTGATATTAAAACCAGTCGGTGTTGCCACAATGTGGTTATTAAGGGCGCCAGCAATTTTTTCCTGAGAATGCAAAAAAAAAGGAAATTGCAAACCTTTTGATAGATAAAGCAACGATGAAATTAAGGAAAGAATAAACCAAAGCGTGTTAAGAAAAAAAAATAAAAGATGGCGGATAAGTTTTAATCAATAGTTTTTTTATTATTAAGGCCGGGGAAACCTTTCAAACGTAGGGGAAAAACCACGGATCTTTTCGAAAACAATAATGACAATTTACGAGGATAAAAATTTAATCAGACCAAGATGGACCGTTAAGGTCTATTTCCCGAAAGATAAATTCAACTGATATTAATACGATGACACACAAAATGAAAAATTCCAAGTAGAAATTGTTTTGGATAAATACAACCTTTTATAATTACCACTCCTCGTTTTTAGTATCAAACCTCCAAAAATTTTCCTTCTTCTCGAGTTTTCCAAAAAAACTTTCTTCAAAATGGCGGATCAAAATGATAAACGTTTCTTTTAATATTCTTCAACCTTAAGATTCCAAGACCTTCTGTATGTTTCTAAAGCTCAATCAAGAGTGACGTTTAGGCCCACATGTCCTAAATCGCCTACTCTCCTTTTCCAATTCGCCGCGCTTTCAGCTTTTTCGGAGTGGCGGATCTTAATCACCTCATCAACGGCCAGTCCTAATTGGCCTTGTTGAGAGCCACTTGTGATAAGATTCTCGCGGTCCTGCTTACTCGCAATTCATTTCGCCGCGCTTTCAGCCTATCTGGAGTGGCGGATCTTCATCACTTCATCAACGGCCAGTCATATTTGGCTTGGTTGAGAGCAACTTGTGAGAAGATACTCGCGGTCCTGCTTACTCGCCGATTTTTCTCTCAATTTCTTGAAAGTCATCCCAAAATTCGCCGACTTTGGACGATTAATTTTGGGATGATTCACAATTGCTATAATTCGGTACTAAAAATCTTAAGGTTAAAATCGAATGACTTAAAATTGGTTACTAATTTAAACAAAGTTCGCGAGGACGAAAAACTTAGATACAACATATTCCAATTAACCCGGACGAGGAAGTGGCAAGAATAAAAAAATAAACGTATTCATCATTATGAAGGTTGATTCCAAAATAGTGTTCGAGCAAAACACTTAAGAATCCATCTGGTCTTGCTTTAAATATAACTAATTAGATGTACTTAAATGTACTCAATTAAATTTACATTAAGTTGATACAAATTATTCAATTAATTTTTCAAACATAAATATATCAAAGATAAAAACAAAATGTTCCTTAATGATGCATGAAGTCGTCCCGTGTAAATGTAGTTTTAGTTTTCAGACCGTCCGTCTGATCTGGCATCACTCAATCCCATTGAATTTAACTAGTTTGGTTCACAATCGTCGGTACCTGTTGAAGAAACTTTTCTTCACGACAATGACAGAGAGAACCATTGTCAGAAGGGCAATGGCCGTCCCGCTCTCTCTCGTTGTCGTGTTCAAAGAGATGACATTTGTCAAATAAGAATTATTAAAAAAAAAAGTAGAATCAGTGCAAGTGGATGCAAAATGCATCAAGTTTTTAATAAAATTCGTCTTTAATTAAAAAGAAATTGTTGCGTGAATTCATAACGCAACAATCCCAGACACCAAGAAGTGGTTTTTCAACATTTCGTTTCGGGACGACATGTAGAGTGGAATTGAGCAGCCGTCTCTTGGACTATAAAACGTAAGTAAGTTTCCGATCTCCTTTTGTCTCTGCTCAAGTCCTTTGAGCATGTTGATGTTGAAGCCATTTTATATTTGCACAACACAACAAAAGCACAACAATAAAACACAAACAATACAACAAAATCACAAAGATAATATACAACCAACACAACAAAAGCACAACAAGAAAAAACAAACCACACAACAATAGAATAACAACAGCTAAACAATATTATCGCAATAATGCACAAAAATAACTCGCAAAATCAACAAACCTACCACCCGGTACGAGAATCTACGCAAATAATATTCTTCCTCAAATAAAATGGCTTTGATTTTTATAACTGCGTTTTAATTGACTTGAAAAACTTTAATAGAAATGCAAAATTCAAACACAAGACACAACACGATAACACTCATCGTTAAGAACTTTTTAAAAAGCTCTCAAAGCAAAAGCTCCTCAACAGAAATCGATTGAAAAAGTAAGAAAAAAATACGAAGTGAGTTACGTAATAGAAAAAGGCAACTCTAAATATGTGTGATTTAATGAGAGTTGAAAAGCAGCAGAGAACGATCAGTACATGCTCAAGTGTGTGCCAGGCAGGTCGTTGTGGGTTCTCCGTCGGATGCAATCAAAAATTCATGGGTGTTTTATAAAACTTTTTAAAGGAGTTCCCTTCAATTGGGTATGGTGTAGAGAACAGCGCGCCACTGATTTTTAAAAAGCCCTCCCATAAGACCTGTACTGCCATTTTTTATCGGACAGAGTATAGTGTGACTATCGTACCGTCTTATATTGCAGGAGTTTAAAATCGTAAGATTTTGGCACAGATAATAAATTTATACAGATGTCTCACCCTTATGGCGAGAAATGATATATTGAACTGAAAGCTACCAAAAAAAAGCTTTTTCCAAAAGCTTTAACGCATTCACTTAATGCATTAAAAATCTATTTTCGCTCGCCTCATTGCCCATAAATGAATACTTAGGCAAGGAAAAAAGCTTCAAAAAGCTCCTTGTCTGTTACGGCGTTGTAAGAGCAAAATATGTTTCATTTTTTTCTGCATGAGACATCGGTATAAATTTATTATCTGTGATTTTGGGATTGAAAGAACCTTGAAGGACTAAAGCAGGTTCTGTTGAGATTGACCGGCCGCTAGCGTATTTCTTCTTCCATATTGTTATTGGCTGCTTTTACACTTCTTCGCATTCGAGTTTTTCTAGTTGTTTTTCAACTGCAAACGTGTAGGGTAACTGTACCGGTCTCCGGATAGATAACTTTTTTTTTGACTTTCAATGTAGGGTAGAGACGGCACCCTTCGACAGTGGGGCACCTTCGACAGTCACTATTATCTCTGTGTGTAGACCTTTAAAAATTCTGTAAAAAATTGTGGATGTGCCTTTAATCATGCCAAACATATGTCAAAAATTTCAGCAGTCTGGCTTCAAATCCCGCCAAGTTAGGATGTAAAGCATTTATTTGGACCACGTGCTATAATTTTCAGGGTAAGTTCTTAAGATTTTCGTAGTCGTGTTTTTAATTTTTTCTAGCAGTGAAGTTGTTTTTTATATACGATACTATGTGTTTATTTATATTTTTAAAGCTAATTTGATAAATCTTACTTTGGGAAATAATAAAAAAAAAGTAAAATAACATCAAGTGGGGCACCTTCGACATTCTTGTCTGGGACACCTCCGACATACTGTTTATCCATCACAAAAATTAGTTAATCCTCAAAATATTTATTCGATTGTTAAAGAAAATGGTTCGAGTTTATAAAAAAAGGCTATGAAAAAGGCACTTACAGATGTCATCAATAAGGTGGAATCACACAGTTCAGCAGCGGCAAAATATTGCGTAAAAAGGACTACCCTTATATCTACTTATTTATTTTTTGTTAAAACTATTTTTTAAATACAAATAATTTAAAAATTAACTGAATTCTTATAGCAAACTATATCATCACTTTTATTTAAAAAAAAAAACTAACATTATGATGCATTAATTTTCAAGAATGTGCATTGCTGTCGAAGGTGCACCACGCATTGTCGAAGGTGCCCCACCCTGGGGCACATTCGACAATTTTCTACTTTAAAAAAAAAAAATAGTAAACATTTTTCTAAAAATCTAAGGGTCCGCCAATATGTTGATAAAATAATAAATTTAATAAAAAAAAAATTAGTTTTTGAAAAAAAAATAAACTATGATTTTGTGTATTTTCTGTTAAGGTGTCGAAGGGTGCCGACTCTACCCTAAGCATTTTTATTTCTATTACTGTTTCATTCAAATCTTTATATTTTGCTAAGACTATAGATATTTCTGAGTAGTTTGGTGTACGAATGAATTGAAAGTTACTTTAAACTTCGTATGTATATGTGGAAAATGTTATTGATTCTGTATTTTGTTGTTTTTTGCAAATTCTGTGTTTAGTTTCTCTTCTATTCCAGATAACGGCAAAATCGTCCGGACACTGGGGCCTGTCCGGAGACTGGTGCAGTTACCCTACTTTGTTTTTTCTTGTTTATATGAAGCACCAGCTATTTTGTCGCTTGCTCGATCTGAATAAATGAGGTTTGTAGAGCTTGTGGGTGCTTTCCAAAGACGTGGTTGTGACAACGCGACGCAACGGTTTATCTTGAAAATGTTCTAGAGTAACGGTTCATAGATTTTTTCCTTTCCTATAACCCAGGTTGAAGAGGAGGTATGCTAGTTCATCTCCTTATCGGAGTCGAATATTGACAGGTCTGGTTAGCAATCCGGATACCCTTATTATACTCTTATCAGTTTATTTGCGATTCTGAATTCTCTCATGGCTCTCTCTTTGAACAGTTCTACTCTGGCTAAGCTGTCGTAGGCGATCTTAAGTCTATAAGCATACTGTATGTTGTTCATTTCTAGAAATATTGTCCACTTCTACCTTTGGGTAAATATCTGTTCAATTGTCGATATGGCTAGTTTGAAACCACATTGATATTTTTGCCGATTATGGTCCTTTACGTTATTGGTGTCTGCTGTATGATATTGTCATGGCGGATGAAAACGCGGGGAATTCCAGGATTCCCCTATACCTATACTACACAAATGAGGTTTTTAATAAACTTTAAAACAAAGCAGGAGGTTTGAGTCTTTGGCTGCTGTTTTTTCGCTTTCAATTGGGATGGATACAACCCTCCCTGTGAAATCACAGCAAGTCGTCCTCATCATATAAATGAACAATTTGTTGACAGACAAAAAAGTGATTTATAGACTACGCTGTCTGTAAACAAATTTTCACAGTGAGTTTTACGAACCATTTTTATCCCTCTGAAGAGAGCAAAAATATTTTTCAAATTCCTATCCTAACCTGTTATTATTATAAATGCTAAGCGACTAGGTTAAAAAATTATAACTGAAAACTAAAATCAGGATATTATGTACATTTTCATACTTAATTAAATTGATCTCCTTGACTCATTAGATAAAAATTCTATTTGATTTGATAGGATCATATGACAAGAGTGAAAACAATCCCCCAAAGGATTTATATCCCACGCTGAAGAACCAGAACTTTCGTCAACAATCTGAAATCCCACCATCGATCAAATATTCACTCTACAACAGATCTTGGAGAAGACTCAAAAATTTCAAATCGATATCTACCAGCTTTAAATTGATTTCAAGGCCCCGTATGTTTTTTCTTTGAATAAACCTTTATTAACGTCTAAAGAGAAAGTTCACTCGGTCGTATACTGATTATTTTTCAGAAAATAAAAGAACAAACGTACCGTACCCACGATTTTTCCGAGAACAAATTCAATTCTTCCGGCACAAATTAGTAACAAAATACTGTGTGCTTTTGTGTGCTTTTTCCTTGATTAATGATATTTCTGACTATTATGTGAAGAGTATTTTTCTGCGAATATTTTATTTCAATTAAGTTATTTTACTATAATTCAAACGAAAAAATACCCAAACTGATATTATTTAAATTTTCACGTCTACCGACGAATTTTCGTCCATTAACACTGTTATTTATATATTAATCAAATTAATAAGTTTTGTTATTTTGTGTAGGTATGCAATTAAAACAAAAAAATTAATTTGTTTTAAATATTTTTCCTTCTCCGTTTATGTATTTAAATTTATTTAAACTCTCGATACACGCAACAATGTTTTATCGAAACATATTTTGTTCTCGTGGATGGACACTGGACAGTCCGTTAAAAGAGAAACTCTCCCGAGAATGGGAAAACAATGTATTTTCTAAAATTAATAAAACTTGCAAAAAGTAAATATTTTAAAACATTGTTTTAAGTATTATTTTAATCCTGGCAATAATTCAACGGAAAGAGAAAGTCCTAGGAAAAGAATTTAATTAAACAAAAAAAAAACTGGTAGATTTTTTAGAATTGAAGAAAAGTAGAAGTAAACACAAATTTGCTAAGCTTTGTTTAAATCCAAACTATTAAAGTTATTGTGTATTGTTAAAGGCAAATGGTGTGTTTTTTTTAAAGAGGTATCGAAATTTGACATATTGACATAACAGTAGTTCGCACATGGCTGTGACGAACTCAAAAGGTACACAAAAACACGTGCTCTTCATGGCTGAGATCATCGGCTGGGACAGAACAAAACAATAAAACAACAGAAAGAAACTGAGATGCTTAATTTACTCAGGCTGGAGTATACTCGTCGGAGTCCAAGGTCTGTCTGAGGAAAGCACAAAAAACTCAGAAAAGAAAAACACAAAGTTCTCTCCAATTAGTCTTTAATTCTTCTTTATTAAAATAATTCAAATTAAATCGAAATGTACATATTAATTCTTATGCATACTCTTAAAGTTAGCCTTATAAATACGATATTGCCACGGTCTCGAAGGGAGGGGGAATCTCGGAAAGAAAAAATAAATTTAACCTGTGGCCACAGCCTCTAAGTGAGGGGGAGTTCTCGAAAGGAGGTAATTTGCCACGGCCTCAGAATGAGGGGGATTGTAGTAAAGAGGGAAAATATAATCTATCGCCACTGCCTCGAAATGAGGGGCATTCTCGGAAGGAGGGAAAATACAACCTATCGCCTTGGCCTCGAATTCTCAGAAGGAGGTAATTTGCCACGTCCTCAGAATGAGGGGGATCTTCGGAAGGAGGGAACATATAATCTATGAAAAATTGTTTGAAACTGTGATAACCCGAGTAATACACGCTTTTAAGGTTGGTAAGAGACTAATTTATCTTAGAATAATATAAGATAGTAGGAGCATTATATAATGAGTGTGTGTGTTGGAGTTTTTATGTAATACTACATACAACTACTACATATGCCCCCTCTTTGAAATTTGTAATTTTGATAATTAACATAAGTATATCATTCAAAATTTCAATTAACATTTCATATGAGTACATACTTCAAATTACTATCGCAAAAAATAATAATTAAAATACAATACTATATTTGATTAAAGCCCTATAACAAGGTAAATATTACAAATGAAATATATAAATATTTGTATAGCAACAAAAAATGTTTACATAATTCAATTCTTACTTAATAACAATTTTGGAAAATAATATTTCAATGTTGACTTATTTCTTTAATTTTTAAATTTTAAATAATATTTATTTCTTTTAAGTATCTATTTCAGTATACCTACGTTAAAATTTTTTAAAGATTTACAAAAAAAAATTTGTTTGTTTAATATGTCTATTGATTCTGGTTATTATCATTACAAGAAATAATTTGGTTTGCATGTCTTTTCCACATTTTATTCGAATCATTTACTTTAACAATATATGTTTGCTTACCTATCTTTTTAAAAATAATACCTTTATTCCATGAAACCTTTCCAGGTACTGAATAGTCTTTAGTCATAACAATTAAAAACAGTGTTTTTAGAACCATGATAATATTTTTTCTGGCTATTTTGTTGGTTTTTAACATTATTTTGAATTGTGATTTCATTTTGTAATGCAACTTTTCGTTTCGGATTGAGCAAGTCTAATCGAGTTCGCAATTGTCTTTTAAACATGAGTTGAGCTGGTGAAACTCCTGTACTCATATGTTCTGTATTCCGGTAATCTAGCAAAAATCGACTTAAAACATTTTTAAATTGTGATACCTCTGCGTTATACAAGCTTCTTTTTAAGGCATTTTTAATGGTTTTAACTACATTTTCCGCTTGTCCATTTGTTGCGGGGTGTCCAACTGGAATTGTAACATGCTCTATACCATTATTATTCAAGAAACTTTTAAATTCTGTTGACACAAACGCGGTACCATTGTCCGAAACAATAGTATTTGGCAAACCGAAACGCGAAAACAAATCTTTTAATGCGGCAATCGTCGCACTACTGGTAGTATTTTTACCCATATCCACGCATTCAACCCATTTGGTATAGCTATCTACCACAACTAAACACCAGCGATTAAAAATTGGGCCAAAAAAATCAATATGGATCCTACACCATGGTTGTGTGGGCCATTCCCAATTAATAAGTTCTTGCTTAGGAGGGGTTGAGCGTGTCATTAGACATGCAGTACATCCTTTCACGATATTCTCTAAGTCATTGTTTTGACTTGGCCACCAACAACATTCACGTGCCATCGACTTCATCTTGTTAATACCCATATGCGAAGCATGAAGAAACTTTAACACATCATTTTGAATCGCTGTCGGAATTATAATTCTATATCCCCAAAATAGACATCCAGATTCTTGTGACAGTTCTAATCTTCTATTAAAGAATGGTTGCAACTCTTTATCTGAACATTTTTCAGGCCATGCAGTATTAACAAACTCTAAAACTTTTTGTAGCAATCTATCTGCAGTCGTTTCGATTTTAATAGACTCTAAATTAAGCGGAACCTTATTAACTTCTTGAAAGTAGTTTAAGTGAACATCACTTGGTAAATCACAAACAGGCATACAACTTTCTGATGAAGGGAACCTAGAAAAATAATCCGCGATGTTAGTCTTTGATCTAACGTGAACGATATCAAAATTATATCCCGAAAGCGTGATAGCTATACGCTGCAACCTATTTGCAGCCATCAAGGGAATGCCTTTCTTAGGATTAAATATATGATGCAACGGCTTGTTGTCAGTAACAAGCGTAAAAGTTCGTCCGAACAAGTAATGATGAAACTTTGTTACACCAAACAATATTGCAACAGCTTCCCTATCCAACTGCGAATATTTTTGCTCCCTATCTGACAATTTTCGGGAGGCGAATTCTATTGGACGCTCTTCACCACCAGGTGAAACTTGCGATAAGATCGCTCCTACCCCTATTGGACTAGCATCCACTGTTAGTTTTGTTTTGAATTCGGGATTATAATGAGCTAAACAAGTGTCTGATTGCAAACCTAGCTTCAATTCATCTACGGCGTTTTTACACTCCTCTGACCATTCAAATTTTTGACCAGATTTAAGCAAGTTGTAAAGAGGAGCACCTATGCTTGAAACGTTTGGTAGAAAACGCCTATAAAAATTAATAACACCTAAAAACGCTTGCAATTCTTTAACATTAGTAGGGTACGGCATATTTTGAATCTCTTTTACCTTTTCTGGATTGGTATGTAGACCATCCTTATCAATAAAATGTCCTAAATAACTTATTTTCTGCGAAAAAATTGACATTTATCGCTCGCTAACTTGAACCCAGCATCTCTTAAAACTTCCAGGACTTTATGCAGTCGTTCAATATGCGATTTCCTATTTGGAGCAGTAATTAAGATATCATCGAGGAAAACAACAACACCCTCTAGCTTCATCAATAGTCCATCCATAATTTTCTGGAAAATGGCAGGCGCAGAAGCTAACCCATAAATGAGCCGGGTGTATTGAAACAGGCCTTTCGTAGTTGAAATTGTTGTAAATTTCCTCGATGATGCATCGAGTTCAATTTGCTGATATGCCATTGATAAGTCCAGTTTTGTAAATTCCTCACCTCCGTGTAATTTTGCAAAAACGTCTTCTATTCGCGGAAGAGGATACTTTTCCACTAATAAACTGGGATTTAAGGTGACTTTAAAGTCGCCACATATTCGCACATCTCCATTTTTCTTTAACACCGGCACTATTGGCGTACCCCAATCGCAAAAATCTACTGGCTCTAATACTCCTAGCCCTACCAACTTATCTATTTCTTTTTCAACTTTATCTTTTATGGCGAGGGGTATAGGTCTAGGTTTAAAAAATTTAGCAATTGTTCCATCTTTTATTTGCAATGTGGCTTTGCTTTTCCGGAAGCATCCTAAAGTGCCATCAAACAATGAATCAAATTTTTCAATAACTTCGGTTCCTAATTTATTTGTTGTCCTATTCATGCAATTAAAGTTGGATATATTTAAATTGAATAATCGTAAAAATGTTCTACCAAGTAGTGGAGGACCACCATTTTCAATAATTACTAAAGAAATTAATTTATTCATGCCGTTGTATTCCATGCGCACGTCACAAATCCCAACTGGACTAATCATAACACCATTATATGACCTTAAAATCATATCAGTCTTTTTGATCATGCTATCGGAAAAGAAACGCTCATATGTACATAAAGAGATAACACAACACTCTGAACCGGTATCTAATTCCATTTCAAGTGGAGTCTCATTTACCATTACTCTTAATTTAATTGGACCATCTTCACAGTTACTGCTGCTACCCGAAAACGAAAATAAGCATATTTCATCATTATTTATATAATTTAAATTTCTCTCAACCGGACACATTTTCTTTAAATGCCCCCTCTTTTGACACTTGTTACACATATAGTTCTTAAATTTACAACTACTGCTTGCATGATTACTATATCCACACACTGTACATAGCTGCTGCTGCTGCTGGTGCTGCTGTTGTTGTTTTTGTGGTTGTCGATGTGACTGCTGTTGTTGTCGTCGACTTGTCTGATGTCGTTGCAGGTGTTGAGAAGAACCGCTACTCTGCTGCTTCTTTTTATTGTTTGACATGTACAAGAATGAACTGTTAGGTTCTTGTTTTACCGCAGACTCTTCATATTGATGACGTATGTATTCATTTGTGTTTGCGATCTCTAGTGCTCTAGTTATGCCGCATGATGTGACACTTTCCAAGAAAATTTTGTCGCGGGCTGGACCCTTTTCCAAACCCATAACGAATCTGTCCCTTATGGCAACTTCCAGATGAGTCCCGAACTCGCAACCAATTGCCAAAGCTCGCACTCGCACTGCCCATTCGTTAATAGTTTCATTCGCATATTTTCTGGCATTATAGAACTTAAATCTTTCTGTAAATCCCGATGAAAGGGGTTTGAAATGATTTTTCATTAAATTCACACACGTATCATGCGTTGTTGTGACGGTTTCAACTTTAAGCGGGTTTAATAAATTTTTTAAAAGCACATATGTTTTTTTCGGAAATGCTTGTTATCAAAATAGCTTTTTTTTAGCATCTTCCGTAATGCTATTCGCTATGAAAAATTGTTCGATTTGATTTTGGAAAACATTATAATCGTTAACCTCGTGGTTAAAATGAGGTGCATTCCCAATAATAGACATTATACGGAATATAAAGTTTCTTTGATCGTAACAGTTAAATACAAGTCTTTTTTTTTAACTCGTCGCCACTGTGATAACCCGAGTAATACACGCTTTTAAGGTTGGTAAGAGACTAATTTATTTTAGAATAATATAAGATAGTAGGAGCATTATATAATGAGTGTGTGTGTTGGAGTTTTTATGTAATACTACATACAACTACTACAGAAACAAATAAAGAAAATAAATATTTTGAAATTTTTTCTTTAAAATTTTAATAAATTAATAAAACATACTTGTGAAACTTTTAAAGTTTAAAAAATAAATAAAATTAATATTTTAAAGAAAAAAATTCGAAATATTTATTTTGCATATTTATTTAAGACAATTTTTCATTGATAAACACAAAGTGGAGACAACAAAAACAAAATGTTCATATATAATCTATCACTATGGCCTCGAAATGAAGTGGGAGAACAACTAATATGCTTCTCGAATTACCTACTAATCTTAGCTTCTACATAAAAACTATTCGGTAAAAACTGGTTGTGAATCAAAACATTACAAATTAACTTAAATACTAAAAATACATAGTACTCTAAGGTGTTTTTTTTTGTTGATGGACGTCGACGTCGAGGTTATTTATATTCCGGGCGGTATTGTTGCTTGTTGTTATATAGTCCGGGTGGTACGGTTTAATAGCCCGGGTGCACACAGTTGCATTTATTTCCAATGTTTTTGATTTTTGATGGTTGGTTGGTCGGGGTAGGAGGTGTGAAGTGTGACGCTTCGTTGCAAAACATTAAAAGAAAGCACGCATAACCTAACTCAGTGGCAAATTTCATCCTTGATTAAAAATTTTGGTGAAAAGTGCATTGAATTCATTTCATATTTCTAAGTTCGTTTAAAAAGAATGCTGCCGAAACTGAGGTTTGAACCCGCAGCGTTTGGCTTAACAGTCAACTACTCATTCCTCTTTGTCATGGCCTGACGTGAAATTTACTGATTCATATAGGTACTGATGCATATAATCGCCTCAGCTGGCTCGGATCTAGTCTGGAGTTCCAATTTTTGATTACCTTTTCCAACATCTGTTGCCATTTATCGGCAAAGACATGGCGAACGTTGTCCTCCAAGTTGTCAATTGTTTCGAGCTCATCGAGGTAAACTAACTACTTCACATATCATCACAGAGAGTCTTCGAGCGGCGTTAAATCACATGACCTTTGAGGCCAATTCACGAATCCATAAGGTTACGAAGTGTTTCCTTCAATGAATTAATTGTGTAACAAGTTGAGTGTCGGTTCAGTTGATGAATAAGAAAGTCAGTAATCTATAATGCTGCTTTTTATCAAGGGCTGAGGTTTCGCTCGTCGGTTCTAGGGTTCGACTAAGGAAGTAGTGCACAACTTAAGTTGGGTACAAATTATTTGTTTTTTATTCAGTTTTCCCTCATTATGATTACAAATATTTGGTTTTGTTAGATGTTTTAAGACTCTCCTTGACAACATTGGTCAATGGTCACTTTTCCTAAACAGGTTTCACGTTCTTTAATTCTCTTTGCGGTCACTTCTAGTCTGGTGGACTTACGGCTTTCACCGGCTAGTATTACTCAGTTTTTGCTATGTCGTCCAGTGTTGGTATATTATATGCAGCTTTGTAATGCTTCATTAAAAATCATTGCTCTTCTATAGCATTGTCTATAACGTTCTGGCCAGCATCGTAATTTTCAGAATTAAATTTTCACAATTTTTAAACGTTGTTCAGGCGTCCGTCTAATCATGTTGAAATTCCAAACTAAACGAAATACAAATCACTTGACGGTTGACAAAATGGCTCCCATTTAATTAGTGTTGCCAACTTAAAGTTCTGTACCTCTATAAAACCACCCTGTTTTACGTAAAAAATAAATTATTCTTCTCTTCGACAAACCTGGGGCCTAACTATGTAATTCGATTCTACAATAAAATCATTCGAATTCGCAAATTCCGTACTCTGTAATTCTTTAAGAACGTTTTAATATGCGATAATCGAATAGTTCTAGTAGTGCCAAGTAAATTTTTATGTGCTTTCGCAAAAAAAACAGGAACTCTCTAATTCGAAAGTAGAATTCAAAACAAGGCAAAATCGCAAATATTCACTCTACATCAAATGTGTTTGCGAGCAGCGGCTTAAGAAGTTTTTTTTGTCAAAATGTAAGTAAAATTGTGTTCTAAATTAATAACTGAAGCAATATTTTCTCACATTTTTTATATGAACGGCATTTATTATAGAAAAATTTGGAAAGTTATCGATATGAAGTGTACCTAATATAGAAACGAGTGTCAAATGGCAAACAGATAGTCGAAAAATGGGTGAATAATGGAAACGTGTACCATTTTCTGATACAAATGCGGGAACCTTTCTTTTTCAAATATAAATGCTGCAAACCATGTCTTCAACGGCAAGGCATTTATATTTTTGAACTAATGATAGTGGGCCAATCAAATGCGAAAGATGTTCTTGAAAATGAAAATGATTTGAAGTGTTGACTCTTAAATTGTCTAAGCAGTTAATTAACCTATATTCATTTTTGTTAAAATAAAATTAATTGTGTGATAAAATAAACCGCCTTATTCAGCTAATTTCGCTGTTTACCTAGGCGCCCAGGAAAAGTAGTAGTTTCTTATTTCTTTCATTAGTTTTCTTTTCTAGACAAATTTCTCACTCAAACTTAAGCTCAACTTGCATAACCATTTTATTGCATTGGAATTGTACAGGGTGCGCCAGAGAAACTTACTTATTTAAAAAAATTCCCGCGCGGTGAGTTGGGCGGATAGAGGGGCAAGAGGAAGCGCATCTGCAGGGGGAAGTTCCCAAGTTTGTTTCTCCCTCCAGTCAGTTGCCATCATGCTCTGGTCTAGAGAGCAGCGGGACTTCGCAGTTGAGAGCTTTTTTTCTAACGGTCGCTCACTTGTTGCTACGGAGCTCGTTACAGGAACATGATCGAGGAATTTTTTCTTCCAAGACTCGAAGAAATGAACGTTAGGAACGTGTGGTTTCAGCAAGATGGAGCCACAGCACACACAGCACGAGACTCAATGAATTTGTTGCGACAACACTTCCCCGACCGCCTCATCTCTCTCAGAGGCGATCTCCAATGGCCGGCACGCTCTCCAGATTTGACTCCATGTGATTTCTTTTTATGGGGTTATTTGAAATCCCTGGTTTATGTCGATCGACCACGGACCATAGCACACCTCAAGAAAAACATTCGCGACGCCATTGCCAACATACCGATTGATATGCTGCGAAGAGTGGATACGAATTTCAAAAATCGATTTCATCAGTGTATGCGCAATGGGGGTCGCCATTTATCCGATGTCATTTTGAAGACTGCATACAAAAAAATTGGGATATTGTATTCTCAAATAAAAAAAAAATTTAAAACAATAACTGAAGTACTTTTTTTGTATTGACCTTTCAAATAAGTAAGTTTCTCTGGCGCACCCTGTACTTTAAATTAAAGTTCATACACTTGTTTCCACAGCAAATATTTTTTTATTTTTTTGTGAAAGATTTCGAGTCTCGTTCGAAAATCGCAAATTTTCTAGCAAGTAGCTTGGCATTACTAGCGTTATATTCTACTTTCTTACGTAGTACGATTTAAAAGTAGAATCGCAAATGAGTTTCGAATAGAATCAGAAGTAGAATCGAATTACATAGTAGGGCCCCTGAAATAATTTTGTATAAAGTAAATTTTCTCTCTTGAATAAGACGCTTCACCATTTTGTAAGCATAGCAGTAACCAGCTCTCAAAACTTGAAACTTAGTTCGTTCAATAAAAAATGTCAGTGAAGCCTTTTTTTTAAGCAGAGGTGGCTGCTAAACACTCACTTCATAGAAATTACACAAATTCGCTCCCAAATTACAAGCGCGCCGGCACTGATTTATACACACGAATTGATTTATTTTCCCTTAAACGTTGTACACCCCTCCATGACCATTCTTATTGCATGCTGAAAGCATACTGAAATTACTGATCGTAATCGTATTCTTTTTTCTTCTCTTAATATGAGAAATGACAGCATTGCCATTACCCTTTGGAAGCAAACATCAAGTCAAGAGCTTTTTCAAAGGATTTCGTGAAAGAGCTTTCTGTTTTAAAGCTTTTGAGAACAACATTTATTGAGGTGAGAGCGTTAGGTATTACCGCCTCAATTTTAATATTTTTGAATTTTGAATTTATTTTACTTGCTTGTCTGAAAACGGTGCAGGGATGCAGTTATACATTTATTGTTCAGATTTTTTGTTCAAAAAGTGTCGTGGTTTTATTTCTTTGTGGAGAAAAACAGGTCAAATAATGCTGAATTGAGTATGAATTTTTGATAATGTTTATTTTTGTTTTTTGTAAATACTTTTTGTTTACGTAATGAATTTATTATATTTATTTATTTATTTTATTTTTTTTTTATCAAAGAAATATTTGTTTTTGCTTTGCTTTTTATTTTTTTGTTTTCCAAACAATCTATGTTTTTGAAAACAAAAAAAAGGGATTAGGCCTACAGGGGATACACTTAAAAAAAACGCACCTTTTATCTACCTCTTGGTGGTGTGGAAAAAGATGAACATTTTTTTATTAAATTAGTTTCAATCGCCAGCAGGCGGTTACCATACACACTACTCTTTGAATTCCGGTGATTTAATTTACAAAGTATGGCAACCAAGTCAGAGCTTTTGCTTGAAATAGACATATGGAAGCTATTGCTACCAGAATGAGAGGCAAATGCCCTATCTTTCCTTCACTGACATTTTTTATTGAACGAACTATAGACACATTCTATGATTCTTACGACAGTGAAATATTACTTCAATTCTAAAACTCACAAACTTCAAACACTTTCTGGTCTTTGTTGTAATTCAGAGTTCTTATCGTTCAAATTGTAGCAACAGCAACAGTTTCTGGCCTCCTTAACAGTAAATTTGCATAGCTAGATAGCCTTGCTCTATAAAAGAAAACATCTTGATTCTGTGCCCATTTTTTCTGAGTAATCGACAATCTTAAAGTCTCCATCTTAAAGTTCACATAACTTGAAAGGTGACAGAAAAGAAGCAAACAAACGAGGCTTTGTTCACACATAAAAAACGCCCCACCGTATAAAAATTACTTCACTTTCACTTTCATTACTTTCGAAATCGTTAAATCTACCTGTTCGTTCTGCCATCACCGTAAAATCTTATGTTTTCTTTTTTCTTCATTTTTATTATCATTTTCTTCTTTTTTTCGAGAAACCACATCAATATAACATTCCATTGAAATGATTACAACATGTCACCACATTTTTGAACGTTTTTCTTCCTTTGAATTTATTCCTCCGCAGAGGGTATAAAATAACCTCAATTTTCATAAGATTCTATTTGAAATTTTTCTAAAAGCTAAAAACCACACAGACTTGATGGGTGTGTGTATGTGGGGGGAACTGCGAGGTCTTCATATATTTAAGGCTGAACTAGAGAAGAGTGAGTATTTGATTGCCCGTATCTGTGGAGATACATCGTTTTAGTGCTGTACTAGGGTACTGGCTTCTACTGGAAATCATCATTGCGACAAATACTTATCTGTCCTCATTTTTGCAGGACTCTTGCGTCGTTGTTGCTGTTGTCGTTGTCGTTGCCATTGCCGTATACATGAACAGGCGAGATTCACTATAAGAAAAAGAGCTGATTGCCCATTTAGATACGAAGTAATCAAAGACGACAGCAAAAACGAAAGAGTATGTTGTGTACAAACACTTTAAATAAAGCTCACTAAAGTGCTCCTTTAAAGGACATAAAAGAAAACTTTACGATACAATTTTAAAAGAAATATAATGAAATTGACAAGGTTGATGAAAAAAGACTTGTAGATTCTTTCTATTCATTCGTTTTGGCTTGAGGTTAGAGAAGGTTACGTAAGTCATGCCTCTGATGGGACACCCTAATGACCGAAATCTGGTTTTATTTGTCTGTCATTAAAGTCGTTCCAGTTTATTTTTGGACTGTTGTTGTTAAATTCATACCTACTCAAAAGAAAACATAATTAAATAAGTGGTTATACATTTACCACTCTGACGACACATTGTCGAAATCACTTATACAGATAGCAGGGGCGAACTCAGGTAGGGGTTTTGGGGCTTAGCTCCTCTTTTTGACACATCTCACACACACCTTAAAGAATCAACACGTACGAATTACGAAACGATGTTCGCCAATTTTGTATTCGCCGTGCATGGAATAATGCAAACGATCATGTTGCGTCGTCTATTTCTTAACTTTTTGACCTGAAAATGCAGTTTTAATGGAAATTGTATGCGCTCTTGATTGGCGCAAAAAAAAGGTTTTTTTAAAATGTATTTTCAGTAGTCAGCCGCTTATTATAAACGTAAGGGCCGACTTTAGAAGACAAGTACTCTTATGTCAGCCTTTTATGATTAGTAGATTAGCAAATGATTTGTTTCTTTAACAACATAAATAGGTACATAGTGTAGGCAAATAATAAGAAAAGCTTAGTTTCAAAAAATACCTATCTTAACTTCCAGCACTCTGAAAATGGGTAGTTCCAAACAGAAAGCAAAACGCGAATTCCAAAAGTACATCGAACGTATTAGTAAAAATAACAGCACAATTGGCCGATCAGAGAAGCAAACGGGGTTCCTCGAGGTAGACTACAAGAAAATGGGACCGGAAACTGTCTTTAGTTTAGCCGAAGAACACAAGCTTGTTAAGTGGCTCATATACCTTGCCAAGTGTGGCTTTCCTCAGAAGCCCACAGACCTTTTGGCGACAAACGTCCATTGTGAGGACAAACGTAGGACTGCTTCAAAGATAGCCTACAAGGCAAAACGTATTATTAGGCCCTCTCAAGATGTCATATTACATTATGAACTGCGGGACTCAGAACAGCAGAGAACGAGCTACAGGGACATATAAGTATTTAGAAGAGATTGACGCAGCCGGTATTTTAGAAGACCCCTCAAGATTTTGAATGGAGATGAAACATCATTCAGCCTATCTCTAAAACCAGCAGTTGCCAAAGAGTTGGAAAATCTTTATACTGTACAACATGGAAACGAATATGAGGCGATCACTGTACTTTTTCTCTTCAGTGACGACATCTTTGCTTGTATTTCCCTATGTGCTCACTCTATAATACCTATATATTTTTTGAACCCCACCCCCATATCCCCCCCACAAATTTTTTCCACCGTTCACCCGTGACAGATAGTGAGAATAAGAGTGCAACATCAAGAGACCAACCTATTGCAACAACTTGCAGCTTGGTCCATACCATATACTAGGTGAGCTATCGAGGCACCCCACAGCATTGAAAAGAATGACTGCCTTTCGTTAATATCAGTTTATTGAGAAAAAAACTAATTACAAAATTATGTCAGTTCTTTTCAACCATCCAGAATCACAATCTTTTTTAGTTTTCTCGTAACTTTTTTTCAGGGAGCTGCTTGGTCTCAAAATTACTCTTTGTCAACGTTCCTCTTTCCAAAGGAAATAAAATGCATTTTAAGTTCATGTGGTGCGAAGGCGAATTTGCTTCAATGCACTTATAAGTTTGCAGATGCGAGTTGTATGAAATGTTAATTTCTTCAATATAGTTTAAGAACGAAGCAATATTTACCCCATAGCTGTCAGACTTTTGCATGGGAATGAAAAGAGTGAGAAAAGGATTCATTATTCTTCACATTTTTAACAATGAAGCGGTATAAGGTTACAGTGAGAAAGCAGATGTATTCAAAATATAGCTTCTACAAAGTGGTGTATGAAGAAAACCCAATTTTGGATGTCTGCTTGGTGGCAGTGGCACTATGTGTGAGCAAAAGATTTGCCATTATGCGAACTAAGTCTTGGTCTTGGAACTCTACAGGTCGAATTGGAGCGGTAAAGTGCAACGAAAGAGTGTTCTGACCAAGTTACTTACAACAATATATTCGAAGGAAGTGGAAGAATCTTCAAGACCAATACTTAAGAATTAGAAGTTAGTTTAGCAAAATTAGCAGAAATCAACATCTTGAATTTATATAAGTTGTGAGTGAATCGTACTTCTCTAGGAACATTATTCCAAAGCTTGATTCCACGAATAAGAAACGAAGAAGAAGCTCGACTACTTCTATGTCTGGGTATACAAATCTTATTAGAAGATTTATTTCTAAGAAACACAATTTTATTAAAAAGGTAAGCTGGGGTTGACTTAAATGTTATCTTATGGAATGTGGAGAGAACTCTTAACTTTAAAAAATCACAAAAAGACATCCCCAAGAAGTTATTTAGAAGCCCTGAAATATGGTCCCTTCTTTTAACAGAAAATACATACCTTATAACATCATTAAAACATAACCTAGCCAGAACTATTGCAGTAGCTCCAGAAAAGATTTCAGCTCCGTACACAAAATTAGGAACCAAAAGAGTCCTTACTAGCTTAGCTTTTATATGAAGTGGAAGCTAGCCACTATCGTTGTAAAATTTACATAACATTAAAATTCGACTGACAACGCTATTAACATGAGCTTCAAAAGATAGAGTCTCATCTAGCAAAAATCCTAAACTCTTGACCTTGGTCTTGTAAGGAATAACAACATTGTCTAACACAGCGGCGACGCGTGCCTGTAAAATGTAGTCGTTCAAACCCAAAATCAACGCAAATACACATTCTAAAATTCAAAAACTATGCTGGGCTATTCTCATTTCCTTCATTCCATTATTCAAACAGGAAAAAAAGCTTTCCTCTTTCCAAACTGATTTGAACCCATCATGAACATGATCATCCGTCTGTTTAATTTATCATATTCAAAAACTACCCACTTTTCTCATTTCCAAAATTCTGTGTACCTATTCACACGGTTGCCGTTTTGATAGAATTCTACCAAATTGGGTAGATTTTAATTGCTCTGGTAGGTTTGTAGATTCATGTTTAATTTGGTAGATTTTAATCCTTTCAAATGCAAATGTTTATGAAAATATTAACAAACCTGCCCTAAATCTACTTTTCAAATTGAAAAAAATGACTGAATCTTTTTTTTATGCAAAATTATTTGGGCTTAATATTCAGTATAAATGAATATACATAATAAAAAGTCAATCTTTTCCCAACGTGTCTGTAGTAAAGGGTGTCTTTTTTCGAGGTCTAGAACTTTGAGTTGGCATTACTTTTCAAGACGGCGACCGATTTAATAGTTGTTAAGTGATTTATTCTCAGTTTGATTTGGCAATTCATCATGAATAGACTCACGCCTGAACAACGATTGCAAATTGTGCAATTTTATTTTGAAAATAATGGTTCTGTGCGGAGTACGTATCGCGCACTACGTCCATTTTATAGTCGACAAAATCGTCCATCAGAGCAGTTAATTCGATTAACCATGGAACGTTTTCGCACCACGTTTAATCTAATTGATAACTCGCATCCCCAGAGACGCCGTACGGTGCGTACAGAAGAAGCTATTGCTACTGTAGAGCGTAGCATTGAGGAAGATCCGAATGAGTCCATCTCCCATCGAGCACAGGAATTGGATCTGTGTCCACCCACTTTATGGAAGATTTTGCGGAAGGATCTTGGTTTGCGTGCTTACAAAATCCAACTCGTGCAAGAATTGAAGCCAAACGATCATCAAGCAAAGCGTAGATTCGTCGAATGGGCCCAAAACGAGATGGCCGTTGTTCCCGATTTTCATAAGCAAATTTTGTTTAGCGATGAAGAGCACTTCTGGTTGAATGGCTACGTCGCATTTGGAGTGAAGCTAATCCTCAAGTGTATGTCGAAACACCGTTACATCCAGAAAAGCTGACTGTTTGGTGCGCTTTATGGGCTGGTGGAATCATTGGTTCGTACTTCTTCAAAAACGATAATGGCCACAACGTTGCAGTCAATGGTGATCGGTATAGAGCCATGATTACTAACTTTTTCATTCCTGAATTGAACAATCATGATTTCCAGGAGCTGTGTTTCCAACAAGATGGCGCAACATGTCACACAGCTCGTGCCACAATTGATTTATTGAAAGACACGTTTGGTGACCGCCTAATTTCACGTTAAGCCACAAACGCTCATTGGATCATTGGAAGACAACATTCGTCGTGTTATTGCCGATATACGGCCACAAATTTTGCAAAAAGTCATCGAAAATCGGACAACATCCGAGCCAGCCGTGGCAGTCATATGCCAGAAAACATATTTAAAATGTAATGCCACAAGATTATCTTTCGTTGTTCTATTGCAATTTAAAAATCTATACCTCTAAAAAAAACACCCTTTATTATCTACACATACTTCAAAAGTACAAAATAAGGATTGAAAATTATATTTTATCTAAAATAAATGTGATGTTTTATAAAATTGAACTTTGGAAGATTTTTCTTTGAATTGGTAGATTTTGGAAAAAATTTTTGGTAGAAATTTTTTTCGGAGAACGGCAACCGTGCCTATTAATTCAAAAAAAGCTCTACTCGTCCGCAACTGCACTGCACCCTGCACGACAAGACAAGATCCCTTCTACGAGCGATTTTTTTTTTTCTTACATGCATCTATGGGTTCAAGTCGTTGCCAGATCGTTCAAACGACTTTGGTAGATAGAGATACACATCAGTTGAGTAGAAAAAAACAGTAGCAGGTAGCTAGTTCGTTTTGTTTTATTTTTGTGGTTTACTGAAGGTATGCACGAGTTGGAACTGGAAGTGGTGGAAGTGATATGTAGGACGCAGGCACATTAGATATGTATGTATGTATATCGTATTTGGAATAAAAAAACAAAAAGTGTGTGAGATGTGAGTACGGTGCGTGGAAGGTGGAAATGCTAGTCGTTCATGCACGACTTGAACAATATGACGCCTCGCCACTGGCTAACACTAAAGGATCCAGCAAACTACATACTGGTCTGAAATGAAACGCTATTGCCTGAGACTATTCTGGGTTTAATTTCAAACAATTTTCTACAGCCCATGCGTGAATAGAAAGGAGGTCAGCGTTGGATTTAAAATGGACTTAATATGGTACCCTGGGGTACACCTGACATCAATTCAACAAAGTCCGAACAGTTTTCACCAATGCAAACATATTGAAAGCGCTGAGATAAATAGGAAAACACCAGATTACATGCACTACTAGAAAAAGAAAAGTATCGATTGAGTTTGAAACATAAACGGAAGTGGTTAACACTATCGAAAGCTTTGCTGAAATCTAAAAGTAATAACACGGAAACACACTTTCAATCGGTGCGGGGAAATAACTCCACGGGAACTAACTCCACTGAGGGATTTACTTCCCACTAAGTGAGAACTTACTCCACTTTTGTAAAGTGTTGTTAGTTCCCATGTACGGTGAGAACTTAGTTCACTTTCTAATGGGAATTAAGTTCACACATTTAAATATGGCGCAGGGAAACTGGTCCGGAAGTCAGAAGTCCCGAAAATGGGACCACTATGGTGGGTCATTCGTGTATACATACATAACTACAACCCCAAAATGTCATATAAATAAATAAGATCATTTTTATTTACTACCTTTTTGTCGACAAAATGGATAGAGCAATTCATTTTCAAAGCTGTTGCCGTTTCCTTTAATTTGGGAAAGCATGCTAGTGTCTGCAAAGCACTGCTGCACTGCAATTATTCATTTTGAGTATCTTTTTTCACCTTGGTCTGAGGATGATGACTATCTGTAACATTCAAATAAATTTGGTTTGATTGGGAGCGAAGCGAGCAGAAAAAATTTTGCCCAAAAGGGAATCAATTTGGGGTGTGAAAATAAAAAAATTCGCGCGAATTTTTTTATTTTCACACCCCAAATTGATTCTCTTTTGGGCAAAATTTTTTCCGCTCGCTACGCTCGCTTACAATTTTTGGTTCAAGCTCCAAATCCTTAATAATACAATTTTTTAAACCATTTGAGAGGGATTGTAGAGTTAATAGTGTCAGTAAAAAAATGTCTTTCTGATGGAACTTTTAATATCATTCAAATAGCTCAGTTATTTAAGGGGACAAAAAGATGCAACAAGATGAAACTGGGTTCAAGTACAGTGTGCTTGTAGAATGCCCTACTCTCACCCAACACCAAACTTCAGAAGAATGTTTGCATTGGAAAAAGTTTTCTTTATGTCACATAAACTTACAGCATGCAGTATATTTCAATCGTTATTTACCGTTTTAGAAAATGTTTAAAATTAATGAATCACCATATAGGGGGTCAGATTCTTAAAAATGGGTTTCCTAATGACTAAGTTTCTCAATACTTTTGTACATGCGATTTTTTAAAAATTATTTTCAGTCTTAAAAACTGAATTTCGGAATGACTTCGTTTCTAAGACATTTATTTTAATTTCACAAACAAAATTGCTCAGTATACTTGAATTCTTATTTTAAATTTTTCTCAATTAAAGTGACAAATTATTTCAAATTTGAAGGGAACTAGATCCACTAATTTTTTGAAGAATTTAATTCCCACTGTACATGGGAACTAACTACACTTTACAAAAGTGGAGTAAGTTCTCACTTGGTGGGAAGTAAATCCCTCAGTGGAGTTAGTTCCCGTGGAGTTATTTCCCCGCACCTTTCAATCCATATTCATTGAACATTGAACATTGAAATTACAGTACTTCGCACTTGAATGTGACGAACTACAGAAGCATAGCAGCACTGGCGACTGAGACCATCGGCTGGGACAGAACAAGACATTAAAATAAGAGTAGTAGTTGTGCTATGGTTCTTACGAAAACCGGATTGTTTAGAAAAGAGTAAATTGGAAATAGTAAGAATGTCATTTATTTGGCCTTTCATTAAAATCTCACAAACCTTTGATGCAGCAGGTAGCAGGCTGATAGGCCTGAAATCAGAAGGTTCTTGAGGATTAGACTTTTTACCTACTGGTATAACCTTGGCATATTTCCACGCATGTGGATAAATAGAAGTCGTGAGAGTAGTTTTAATAACATGAATCAATTGTTGAGAAATGAAAGGAAAAATCATTTTTATAAATTTAATAGAAATATCATCAAAACCTATCGCATTTGACTGGAATACAAAGCATTGTATACCTCATCAAAAGATAGGCAACGAAACGAAAAGGAAGTTTCACTATGCGGTCAAATAACACCATCTTAACTACTACAACGCAGTAATTGTTTAGAGATTGAGGTAAATAATTATTCATTTGTACAGGATCAGGATGTCCATATTCATTTTTTTTGTCACGAAGGCCAATTGAATCAATATTTTTCCAAAGATCTTTATTAGAATGATAGACCTCAAATTTTTTTTTTCATGCCGTATTCCATTTTAAGTTTCTCAATTTCACTTTTAACTTTATTTCTGTATTTACAATATGTTTTCCAAGAACTTTCAGACGGACTGATACGATAAGCTCTAAACGACAGTTCCCTTAAACTAATAGCGCAAGCAACACAAGGAGAAGTTAAAGGGTTGATTTCTCTACCAGGTTTAAATATCTTTAAAGGCACAAAAAAATCATATAATCTTTAAGTTGAGTATTTAAAAATCAACTTGAAGACTAGGATTATTTGTACCTTAGAGAAAATCGAAATTGATCTCAGAAATACTGCTCTGTAGTTGATATTATATTAACCGCATTAAAATCTCTATATTTTATTTTAATGTCAACTATATGAGGAATAATATCTAATAAAACGAAAATTAAAGCATGTTTGGATATCCCTGGTATCCAACACTGATCCTTGTAATGCACTGTATCAGGGTTGCTTACTACCTACCATAAAATCAATGAGGGAGGTAGTAGAGCGAAAAGTATCAAAATGGGTTGGAATATTATTGTGAATAGTTTTCAAGTAACATCTGCTAAGCAAATTATCACAGGTTATTCTTTTGTTGTTATCCATTAGATTGAAGTTAAAATCACCCATAATGAGGATATTGCTGTACTGAGAACAGGTTCAACTTTATATTTGTAGCTTACGTCTTTAATTAACGGTTTCTTTACCGACTTTCAATACGTGGATTTTTTATCGAAAGAAGACTCAGGCAAATGCGAAAATTCGCATCAAGGCTTAACTCGCCAACAAAAGCCTTGCTTCAATATGCACATAATTAAGTCACATAAAAGAAAGTCTTCGAATCCACCCCAGAGGGAAGACGCAGTAGAGGAAGACCAAGGCTCAGGTGGCGCGCGCAAGTTGAACACGACTCGGCGTGCGACACTGGAGACAGCTAGCTAGGGACCGAGCTGGCTGGAGAGGTTTGTTGGTTGAGGCCCAAGTCCACCCCGGACTGTAGCGCCACCTTAAGTAAGTTAAAGAAAGCATTGCATTCAAAATCCTACCCAACGAACTGTGTGAGCGTCTTAAACATTTCTGATTCACTATAATCGGCAAGTACCAGAGTTGATTTAGGCCAAGTAGAACAGTATTCATCTACAATGGTGAATGGAAAAGAAAGTTCAGCAGCAAACTGTATGCGAAGTACTAAATTGTGCATGTAGTCCAAAAAGCTTAAAAAAGACAACTTCATTTGGCTCGGGTACATCGAGCGTATGAACGACAATGCTCTAGCCAAGAAAGTCTTCTTTTCGCAGCCCCCAAATTCGAGAGGTGCAAGAACACCGAACCTGCGGACTGCGGTACAAAGACCAAGTAACTTCGGATGGCAGGGCGCTTGGTTTTTACAACAAGCGAATGCATGCGAGAAACTGTTCCCGTTGGGAAACTGTTGTGCATCAGGCTGAGAATCTACATGGATTGGGAGCCAGTTAAGTAAAAGAAAATGAAGATGCTATCAAAAGATGATTTTAAAAAGCAGAACCACACGACAACATCTTCAATACTGGAAAACCCACTCTGGATTCAGATTCGTTGTGACCAACGTACAAATACAAAAGGAAAACAATAACTTTGGAAAAGCGTCAATTTGGTTTTAAATAAAGTTTCCTCTCAACTAGATAAACTTACAATTATATTTTTCAATTCGAATAAATTAAATAAAGACTACAATTTGAGTTCATATAAGTTAATAAAGAAATTCAGGTAAGGTTGACTTAAGGGGGGGTCTCACGAAAATGCAAACTCAAAACTCAAGTAAAAGTGTGCCCATGTATTGGTGCGTTATTTTGCTCTCTTAATGGCAAACATTTCTTCCATTATGACATTATGAGAGCAAATGTTTTTCTTCTTGCTTCTTTTCATTTTATATTCTATTTTGCTTTCGTATGCAGATCAAAGACAGATCACCACAGGGCACCAAGGCGACAACGATGTACGATGTTTTAGGTATACAATGTATTTTGATGTTTGTTGTTGGTTATCGTGTCGGTGGCGGCGCGCGTGGCGGCGGATCGGAGCGCTGATCAAGTTGTTTTGTCATTTCTTATTTTGTTTCATTTATTGTACATGGACGGAGAAGTGCAGTCTCATACATAAAGGAGGAACCCATTTGGTTGCACTTAGGTAGTACATACAGATATGTTATATGTAGGTACCTAATGAATGTTATTTTTTTTTTGTTATTTACCAAGTAGGTAATATGTTGCAATAGAAAACTTCCTTCTCACTAGGAACTGCTGTATTTACATATTTCTCGCTTATTGGACACAGTGTGTCTAGTTCATCTAGACAAAAACCGGTTTTGTAAGCAAAGGAAGCAAAATATGAATTGCACTGAAGACGAAGACTAAAACTAACACACTCACAAAAGCTTACCAGTTTTGTGTACTCACACATGCAAAGCAGGTTCATGTATACATTTCTTCCCCCAGACTAAAAGTGTCTTGTGTTTCAAAAATTTTTCATATCTTGTGTGCAGCCCATTGCTATCTCCATATGTAAGCAGCAAATTCATAGGTATATACATAATGTGCATGCAAATAATTTGTACATTGTCGTAATAGGAAATTTTGTTCAATTCGATTTTTCATTGAATGTTGGAGAATAGCTACCCGTTTTGGTGAGAACTCTTATATCAGCTACTGTAGCAGGTACCTACAGTGGTTTGGATGGATTGATAAAATAAATAAAAACGAGAGTGAATATTTTAGTATTGTTTTTTAATTTTTTTTATTTTTTTATTACTTAACATAATACATTGAATGAATGAGAAAATAAATTAAAACTAAAGCACTGTATCAGGTGTTCTTAAAAATAATTTGGAGATATTCCGGATTTGCATTCATTTTTGAATTTCGTCTTCAGTATTCCAAACACGCATGTTTCTTGGTACTCTGGGGTCACACAGTTCCAAAAGTAGATGATTATTGTAGTACGAAACAAGTTTTTCCTTCATTTTATGCTGCCAGAATTCGTCATCTTTTACAATTGTTGTCCATGTGAAATCACACGAAGTCCATACGCCAAAGTAACATTTTTCGCGACCAGTAATATGCAATTGTCCTTGAACTTGGTAATAGTAATCGTGTGTTTTTTTGAGCTCCCAATTATCACCTTGTTTTTGCAGATAAGCTATTTTTTTCAATCCTACAGCTTCATCTATTGTCATAGCTTTTGCAGACGAAGGGCATTTTACTTCACAGATAGCAGAATTTCCCACCAAACCATCAGGCGTTGCTCCAAGAAAATGAATTTCGCTATCAATAACAAAGCCACATTTTTCCACGTGAATTCCTGCTTGTTCTTCCAGTTTTTCTATGGCTTTGTTTTCGTTTTCCATTCCCCAGGCGACACTCGAAGAGAAAAATAAGCCGTAAAGAGAAGCTTTCACTATGTTATGATAGCTGACTGGTGTTCGGACCTTGCATATTCTTCCAAAGTTTGAAGCTGTTACCATTTCCTTTCTGAGTTCATGCCATTTTTCACAATTCGCCTGGTCCCTTGTTTGTTCTTCGATTTCATGCCTTAGTCTATAATTTGTATGCAAACGTTCTTCGAATTCTTTCTTCCTTTTTTCCATAGCCTCATCGGGTAAGTCGGTTATTTGCAGATCATCATCATCAACATTTCCGTAATTTCTATCAGCAGGAGTCTTACGCTTTCGTTTTTTTGAAGCAGTTTTTTTAGAACTTCGAAAAAGTTTCCTCTTGTGGAGCTCATTCCGTCTTTTTGTTTCACTTCGTACTAGAATTTTTTTGGTTGGTGTATTTTCACTGTGATTGCGAGTTTTAGCATATTCGGTGAACGCCCTCTTTGAATTGAACTGAACGACGGCAAGAGCACATCTATTGCTGTACGATTGGCCCAAGGAATAGTTGATTCTTTTTCCACCCACGTATTGACACAGGACACTGTTGAATTGTTCGCAAATATTGGAGTCATACCCGAATAGAAGGCTTTGCGCATTTTGTTTCATCCTGGTTATGTATAGTTTGATACAGTCCAGCACCCCATCACCTTCAAGTTGTTGGATAAAGTTCTTTCCAACGGTATCCACACCGGCGCAAAAATACTGAGCACACTTCGAATGACTTCCAAAAACGTGGTACGGTACATTTAATATATCCTCCTGCAGCATTTTCAGCTTATCATCGTCTTGGCTGTTCCTACGGTAAATAGTTGCGCATTTGAGTCCTTTTATTATTTTTTCTAGAGATGATGATACAATTTTTCTACTGCTCAGGTTATATCTTGTGTTTTTCGTTAATTGCATCAATTTTTTTCGTAAATTCCGGTACAGATGGTTTACACATTCAATTTTTTGGATGCTTCGGTTGGGGTACGGCTTAGCTTCCAAAAGCCTTTTGTAAACATTGCTGTCACCATCAGCAATAAATTTATCGAATATGACTCCGTATTTTTCCCAACAGTATTTAAAACCATCCACCAGAATGTCTGCTTCCATTTTTGTTGATGGGCCGGTGTGGTTCTTGTTGCAGCTATGTTCCGGTATGTCATGTTTTCCCTCGCTGATCTTGCATATGTGGCAATATTTGTTTTTTACTCCATAAAAAAGTACCTTTTTAGATTTGTGTCCAATGACTGTCGCAACGCCCGATAGAGCCTTGTAGTTGGATCCATATGATCTGTGTGACCAAGCTCCGTCAGTAACAACTGTGATTAGAGCGTTACCGTTTCCATCGATGTTTCCATTTTCTTCCGCAAGCCTTTTTTCCTCTTCAATTGCTTCAACCATTTGTCTTTCAGCAGATTCAACCCAAATTTCCTTCGTTTGATTCTCGATTTTCCTGTATTGATTTGAGCTCATAAATGGAACATTTATAGCTTCTAAAACTCTCTTACACTGTGTATATCCGTTTCCAGCGAGCATGGTTCCAACGACAATTTCCGTGTTGATACTTCCTTGGTTATCTTCTTCCTGGTGACAGGTGAGCACTTCAAAAGCCGTGTTGCACATATTACAGCTAAAAGAAAGCTTTGAACTCAGACCTTGCCGAATTTCTTGAATAAGTACTAAGTTGTTTAATGTGCATCCAAATGTTGTACCATGCAAAGAGATTCTCATCAAACTATTTAAAAATAAATTTAAATCTACTATGCGCCGGCCTTCAGGAACAAAAGGGACATGGCCTTTTGTCGGGCCATCGACTTCAATGGGGATATTGAAATCATTTAAATGAGCTTCTATTTCTTCATGCTCAAAAATATTTCCAACGTTGGAGGATGCAGTTGCTGTTATAGGATATTCTGAGCCAATAATTGTTCGAGTAGACCTGTAATCATATTAATATAGAATGTGATTAAAAATTTATATACTAGTTCATATTAGTTATTTATAAGAGCTACTTACGTTTTACTTTTTGTTTTATTAGGAGTCTTAGTTTTTTTTGTCCATAGTACGGTTTTTTTCCACCTTTAGGCATTGTAAAGTATTGTACGTTATGTATAAATAAAAATTTGTCTCAAACTGAAAAAGTCAAAATTTGCTTTGATCAAGCACGTCCTTATAAGATGCAATAATTCAAGAGCAGATTGTAATATAAAATTAAAACCGAACTCATAGAACAATCTATTAAAAATGTTTTTATAAATAGGAAGTTTTCGTCTTTTATACCTTTACCTTAAATAAGAAGAAAGCAATAAAAACAATATCATTAAAGGGGTAATTAAATTAAGATGCAATATTAGGTACTATTGGAAAATAACAGGTAGGCGCAGGTAGTTTTTTTTTATTGTATGTTTTTTTTATTACTTGTAGGTATCTTCCACTAATCCTAAAAATATCTTATGCAAAGAATTAATCTAGGTACTTTTGTATTTAAAATCGGATAAAACAGATAATCTATATTTTATGGCATTTTTTCAAATAGGGATAAAATAGGGATGATAAATGTCATAAAATATAGATTATTTTTATCCGATTTTAAATACAAAGTACCTAGATTAATTCTTTGCATAAGATATTTTTAGGATTAGTGGAAGATACCTACAAGTAATAAAAAAAACATACAATAAAAAAAAAAACTACCTGCGCCTACCTGTTATTTTCCAATAGTACCTAATATTGCATCTTAATTTAATTACCCCTTTAATGATATTGTTTTTATTGCTTTCTTCTTATTTAAGGTAAAGGTATAAAAGACGAAAACTTCCTATTTATAAAAACATTTTTAATAGATTGTTCTATGAGTTCGGTTTTAATTTTATATTACAATCTGCTCTTGAATTATTGCATCTTATAAGGACGTGCTTGATCAAAGCAAATTTTGACTTTTTCAGTTTGAGACAAATTTTTATTTATACATAACGTACAATACTTTACAATGCCTAAAGGTGGAAAAAAACCGTACTATGGACAAAAAAAAACTAAGACTCCTAATAAAACAAAAAGTAAAACGTAAGTAGCTCTTATAAATAACTAATATGAACTAGTATATAAATTTTTAATCACATTCTATATTAATATGATTACAGGTCTACTCGAACAATTATTGGCTCAGAATATCCTATAACAGCAACTGCATCCTCCAACGTTGGAAATATTTTTGAGCATGAAGAAATAGAAGCTCATTTAAATGATTTCAATATCCCCATTGAAGTCGATGGCCCGACAAAAGGCCATGTCCCTTTTGTTCCTGAAGGCCGGCGCATAGTAGATTTAAATTTATTTTTAAATAGTTTGATGAGAATCTCTTTGCATGGTACAACATTTGGATGCACATTAAACAACTTAGTACTTATTCAAGAAATTCGGCAAGGTCTGAGTTCAAAGCTTTCTTTTAGCTGTAATATGTGCAACACGGCTTTTGAAGTGCTCACCTGTCACCAGGAAGAAGATAACCAAGGAAGTATCAACACGGAAATTGTCGTTGGAACCATGCTCGCTGGAAACGGATATACACAGTGTAAGAGAGTTTTAGAAGCTATAAATGTTCCATTTATGAGCTCAAATCAATACAGGAAAATCGAGAATCAAACGAAGGAAATTTGGGTTGAATCTGCTGAAAGACAAATGGTTGAAGCAATTGAAGAGGAAAAAAGGCTTGCGGAAGAAAATGGAAACATCGATGGAAACGGTAACGCTCTAATCACAGTTGTTACTGACGGAGCTTGGTCACACAGATCATATGGATCCAACTACAAGGCTCTATCGGGCGTTGCGACAGTCATTGGACACAAATCTAAAAAGGTACTTTTTTATGGAGTAAAAAACAAATATTGCCACATATGCAAGATCAGCGAGGGAAAACATGACATACCGGAACATAGCTGCAACAAGAACCACGACGGCCCATCAACAAAAATGGAAGCAGACATTCTGGTGGATGGTTTTAAATACTGTTGGGAAAAATACGGAGTCATATTCGATAAATTTATTGCTGATGGTGACAGCAATGTTTACAAAAGGCTTTTGGAAGCTAAGCCGTACCCCAACCGAAGCATCCAAAAAATTGAATGTGTAAACCATCTGTACCGGAATTTACGAAAAAAATTGATGCAATTAACGAAAAACACAAGATATAACCTGAGCAGTAGAAAAATTGTATCATCATCTCTAGAAAAAATAATAAAAGGACTCAAATGCGCAACTATTTACCGTAGGAACAGCCAAGACGATGATAAGCTGAAAATGCTGCAGGAGGATATATTAAATGTACCGTACCACGTTTTTGGAAGTCATTCGAAGTGTGCTCAGTATTTTTGCGCCGGTGTGGATACCGTTGGAAAGAACTTTATCCAACAACTTGAAGGTGATGGGGTGCTGGACTGTATCAAACTATACATAACCAGGATGAAACAAAATGCGCAAAGCCTTCTATTCGGGTATGACTCCAATATTTGCGAACAATTCAACAGTGTCCTGTGTCAATACGTGGGTGGAAAAAGAATCAACTATTCCTTGGGCCAATCGTACAGCAATAGATGTGCTCTTGCCGTCGTTCAGTTCAATTCAAAGAGGGCGTTCACCGAATATGCTAAAACTCGCAATCACAGTGAAAATACACCAACCAAAAAAATTCTAGTACGAAGTGAAACAAAAAGACGGAATGAGCTCCACAAGAGGAAACTTTTTCGAAGTTCTAAAAAAACTGCTTCAAAAAAACGAAAGCGTAAGACTCCTGCTGATAGAAATTACGGAAATGTTGATGATGATGATCTGCAAATAACCGACTTACCCGATGAGGCTATGGAAAAAAGGAAGAAAGAATTCGAAGAACGTTTGCATACAAATTATAGACTAAGGCATGAAATCGAAGAACAAACAAGGGACCAGGCGAATTGTGAAAAATGGCATGAACTCAGAAAGGAAATGGTAACAGCTTCAAACTTTGGAAGAATATGCAAGGTCCGAACACCAGTCAGCTATCATAACATAGTGAAAGCTTCTCTTTACGGCTTATTTTTCTCTTCGAGTGTCGCCTGGGGAATGGAAAACGAAAACAAAGCCATAGAAAAACTGGAAGAACAAGCAGGAATTCACGTGGAAAAATGTGGCTTTGTTATTGATAGCGAAATTCATTTTCTTGGAGCAACGCCTGATGGTTTGGTGGGAAATTCTGCTATCTGTGAAGTAAAATGCCCTTCGTCTGCAAAAGCTATGACAATAGATGAAGCTGTAGGATTGAAAAAAATAGCTTATCTGCAAAAACAAGGTGATAATTGGGAGCTCAAAAAAACACACGATTACTATTACCAAGTTCAAGGACAATTGCATATTACTGGTCGCGAAAAATGTTACTTTGGCGTATGGACTTCGTGTGATTTCACATGGACAACAATTGTAAAAGATGACGAATTCTGGCAGCATAAAATGAAGGAAAAACTTGTTTCGTACTACAATAATCATCTACTTTTGGAACTGTGTGACCCCAGAGTACCAAGAAACATGCGTGTTTGGAATACTGAAGACGAAATTCAAAAATGAATGCAAATCCGGAATATCTCCAAATTATTTTTAAGAACACCTGATACAGTGCTTTAGTTTTAATTTATTTTCTCATTCATTCAATGTATTATGTTAAGTAATAAAAAAATAAAAAAAATTAAAAAACAATACTAAAATATTCACTCTCGTTTTTATTTATTTTATCAATCCATCCAAACCACTGTAGGTACCTGCTACAGTAGCTGATATAAGAGTTCTCACCAAAACGGGTAGCTATTCTCCAACATTCAATGAAAAATCGAATTGAACAAAATTTCCTATTACGACAATGTACAAATTATTTGCATGCACATTATGTATATACCTATGAATTTGCTGCTTACATATGGAGATAGCAATGGGCTGCACACAAGATATGAAAAATTTTTGAAACACAAGACACTTTTAGTCTGGGGGAAGAAATGTATACATGAACCTGCTTTGCATGTGTGAGTACACAAAACTGGTAAGCTTTTGTGAGTGTGTTAGTTTTAGTCTTCGTCTTCAGTGCAATTCATATTTTGCTTCCTTTGCTTACAAAACCGGTTTTTGTCTAGATGAACTAGACACACTGTGTCCAATAAGCGAGAAATATGTAAATACAGCAGTTCCTAGTGAGAAGGAAGTTTTCTATTGCAACATATTACCTACTTGGTAAATAACAAAAAAAAAATAACATTCATTAGGTACCTACATATAACATATCTGTATGTACTACCTAAGTGCAACCAAATGGGTTCCTCCTTTATGTATGAGACTGCACTTCTCCGTCCATGTACAATAAATGAAACAAAATAAGAAATTGCAAAAAAAACTTGTTCCTTGTTCTAATATTCACGAACAACGAAGATCAGCACTCCTCCCCGCCGCACGGCAGGCCACCGGCACCGCCACCACCACCAACGCGACGCGGCACCTTGCTACGAAAACAAACAACAAACATCGAAATAACTAGCGTCCTCTTCGTCCCCGATTGTCTATTATGTGTATATTTCACTTTACTTTTTCCAATAGCTTCAAGAAATTGTATGACCTAATTGGAAAAACAATCATGATTTCAAAGTGCCACCTCATCAGTCATCTTCGTCACTTATTTGTGATGCAAAAAAAAACACAAGTTCTGTCCATTCATCCCAGTCCACGATCTCTCAGCGACAGAAAATGAATACATAGACTCTCCTTAAAAAACGAAAATCATTTACCAAACCAATTGCATTATGTGTGCATGTTTTGTTGTTGCTGGATAAAAAATATTGAGAGAGCAAATACAAAAAAGGGAAAAGAGAAATGAAAAGCGCCACTTTTGTTAGCGGAAAACTGCCGAACTGCTTGTTCTATGTGTGTGTGACCACTCGAATTTTCTAAGTAAAATGTATGAAATAGAGAGATTTTAAAATATTTATGTATTGAAAACTGTAACAAAATGAACCTTTATTTTTATAAAAACTAATAAAGAAGATATCGGAAAAAAATACAGGACAAAAAAATTGGCTCTATTTACTCTAGTTTGTGCACAATTTTGTGACAAAAGTTGTCATTTTGTATTGCATTTTTAAAAATGTTAGAAAAAGAAAATGAAAAAAAAAGCTTCGTGGCGACCTATAAGAACTCAAAAAATTTTAGGGAAAAATAAATTTGACCACAAAAAAAAGGTTTTTACCTATTTCCTGGCGCCCCAAACAAAAAGAAAGTTAAAAATATCCTCCTTTTTTTGGGTTTTACGCCTCAAAATCAATAAAATATATACGTTAGAAACAAAATTAAAATTTTTACTTATTTAATTGTTTTTAGGCTTTGAATAACCGTTTACTTGGTTAAATTTGCTCAAATATCTTGGAAGATATACGCGGTTCCGTGGACAAACTTTTTCGAAAATTTGCCATTTTTTCATAGTTTTCGGAATAAAATAGAACAAAAACGGTAAACAATTTCGAAAAAAGAAGCTCGTGGCGACCTGTAGTATCATTTTTTCTTGAAAGTTAAGAAATAAAAAAAATAAAAAAATTATATTTACGGATTTCCTGGAGGGGGAACCAAGGCTATGTCAAAATTTTTGGCTTTTTCGAGATATTATTAAGTTTTCACGTTGAAGTGAAATTGAAAAGAAAAAAATTGTTAAAGATATTAGTTACTCAACATTTTTCAAACCAAAATAATTTTATTTCATTAAAATATTCAAACAATTGTGGGCGCTATGAAGTTTCGCGCAAAATGCATTTCATTTTTTGCCTTGAGACCTAGCCTTAATACATGTGGTTCAGTTGAATGACAGAAAAGAAGAAGGATAACATACCAAAGATAATAAAGAAGAAACCTCAGAGGCAGAGGTGTACTGATTAGTACTTTAGTACTTTTACTAGGTCTATGTGGCAGTAATGACTACTTCATTCGACTGAAATTGTTACATGAGAAATTACTTTTCAAATTTGGAAATTAAAAGCAGATTGAAGCCCTACTCGACCAATTTCGCCAAAACGGGCCATGCCGCAGGTGAAATTTGGTGTGTTTTCTTGATGGACGACCATTACATCCCAGAAAACAACGGTCCTAACTTTTCCAACCTATAGGACAGCCTTCGCCTACTTCGGAGCACTATCGCCAGCTGTATGCAGTGTTCCTTGGTCTCTGATTTTTACCAATGGATATATGTTGCGTCGTCTGTCATGAAACGACGCATAAACTCTGAACTAGTCTTGTTGCCTGTTGGGTCGAAAATCTCTCAAGACCTTTTTCTAATCCTATGAAAAAGAAAGTGGACAAATGCGAGATAAACTCACTCGAGGAGGGTTCCGTTCCGTACTCGAGCATCCGACCCTACTTTTTTTTAGTTTTGAAGGAAACTTTATGCAAGGATTAAGATATGAAACCAATCATTTTCTTGGAAAATAATTTGAATAGTTTTTCTGCCTATTTCCTTCAATGACTTCGAAACTGTGTATCCTAAAATTCTGGTAGCAACATTTTCGGTTCAATTGTAGATACTCTAGAAAATGTGTACCTCCAAATTTCATTGCAATCGGCCTAGCAGATTCGAAGAAATCGCTTGTGAAAGACGAATGAACAGCAAACGAAGTGATGTTATAAGGGTTTCGTTTACACTCTGTGTACGGAATCCTAAAAACAACAAGTCTCCTGAAAAAACATATCGAGAGCGTCACATTCTCAATGGACTTGACAAGGGAATGGACCAATTAAATCTACACAATTATTGGCATACGCAGACGACATTGACATCTTTGGAGAGAACCTACAAACTACAATCTTCATTTATTCAGATCGAAGAGGCGGCAAAAAACCTAGGGTTGAATTATAAATTAGGGAAAAACTGACTTCATTGTGGCTACAGACGGCTGCAGAAAACGTTGGCAATAGTTGAAGAACAACTATTAAGGTACATTTGGTCAGTAAAAGCAGCCGATAAGTCTGAGGGTGCGGAACTGGATGGCGTCGGGATAAATGGATGAACTGAAAAAGGCCAAGACAGGATCCCGGTTGTGGTGTAGATACCTTAAGGGGAAGCCTTCATTGGACAGGCCTATGATGATAATGGTGATGAAATTAACCCTTCAGCATTTTTTTCGCTCTCTTCTGTGTCGCCTTCATCGCGTGATTCTTTTTATCTAAAAATTTGTATACTTGTCTTAAATCTTATGGCTTTGATTTATTTTTATTTAATGCTGAGTACAGATATACCGAAGAAAAGTTTCGGTACACATAATAGTACCGAAATCAATGATAAGAAATTTCCCCTGCTAATGTTTTTGTCAGGTGTATCAACCCTAATTCATATAAATCTATTTCATTTGCCAATATGTCATTATTGTATAGCAAACCTTAAATCAAAATATTTTCTCTTTGTAAATCGGTTGAATAAAAACCTCACTCGAAGAAAGTCGTGTTCCTTGCTTTATTTTTTTCCTTCTGGATTTTTCGCACACGTAACTGCTTACAAAGGTTATGGGCCCAGAGCATTTTAATTGACAAATTTTGTTGCTAATTGTTCCAAGTTTTTTCTTTAACTCAACGAATACTTGAAATAAGTAATCTATTAAATAAACTTAAACGTTACGTCGGAAATTTATTTAATTGAAAAAAGAAAATAAAATGTCCGTGTCAGCGATGCAAGTCGATAAACTCGACGGTGATAACTTCACATCTTGGTCGGTCCAAATGAGAAGCCTGCTTATCACGCTGGATTATTGGCATGTTGTCGAAAAGGTAAATGATGAACGCTTAACTGCTGAAGAGAATGCTGTGTAGGAAAAGATAGACGCCAAAGCGTTGGCTATGATAACCTTATGTGTGAAACCTTCAGAGTTAATACATTTGAAGGGAATCGTTACATTGAAGGCCGCATGGGAAAAGCTTAAATCAACCTATAATGATACAGGACCAGCTCGTAAGGTAAACTTATTCAAGCCATTGCATTGGTTAAATTTCAATTTAAGGTTGGAGAAAAATTCACTACTCAAATAAATGAATTTTGTTCGATTGTCGATGCTTTAAGTGAAATTGGTGTTAAGAGAAACGTCAAGTGCTATTGTTCTGGAATGAGAGGCCACGTAAAATCTCAATGTAAGAACAAAAATCAGCCTCAGGCTCATGCTGTTGTTCTGAGTGCATGCGATCAAGATAGGCAAATATCAAAAATTAAAAACAACAATTGGATTTTGGATAGCGGTGCGTCGTCGCACATGTGCTCGGACAAGAAATTTTTCTCGTCATTGAAGAAGTACAATCAAAAAGTTTTTATAGCATCTGGCGACAACGTAGAAGCAATTGGTATTGGCGAAGTCATCTTGAAATCATGTGGTTCTAACATTACTTTGACCAATGTTCTATTCGTACCGGAATTAAATGCCAATTTCTTATCAGTCAGTAAAATAATGAAGAATGGATGTCGTGTTCAATTTGCTGATAATAAGGCCTACGTGAACTCCAATGATAATAAATTAATTTTGATTGCAGATTTCCAGAACGGAATATACCTTTCAAGGATAACTCCAAAACAAGAAATGGTTTTAAGCGCTATCGAAGATGGTGCGTGTGTGACTTGGCACAAACGTTTCGGACACCTCAACATTGGAGATTTATACAAATATTGTCACAGAAAAGAATGGTCCGAGGTTTGGTTGTAAATAAAATAAATGATTTCAAATGCGTAACATGTGCCCTGTGCAAAATAAGTAGAAAACCATTTAATCATTACAATACTTTGTTTATTTCCAGTTTGCTTGAGGTTGTGCATACCGATATATGCGGACCTTTCCGTGTCGCATCGCAAGGTGGTTCTGCATATCTTATTACATTTATTGACGACTTCTCGAGATTCACGAGTGTAATTTTTTGAAAAAGAAATCCGACGCCCTGAATGTATTAAAGGATTTCGTTGCTTCTTCAGAAAAACAAACTGGAAAGAAGGTAAAGTGAATTCGAAGTGATAACGGGCGGGAATATACAAGTGGTGAGTTTGATACTTTTTTTTAAATTAAACGGAATCATACATCAAAGGACTACAAGTTACACACCCCAGCAAAATGGCGTTGCTGAGAGGGCAAATAGAACCCTAATAGAGATGGCTCGATGCATGCTGGAGGAATCAGGTTTGCCACAATTCTTATGGTCAGAGGCCATAAATACGGCCGCTTACATCAGAAACGGTTCTCCGACGAAAATATTGAAAGACAAAACGCCATACGAATGTTGGTTTGGATACAAACCATCTGTGAGCCACATAAGAATTTTTGGATGAGATGCTGTTGTTTTGTTGAAGCAACCTGGACGATCTAAGTTGCAACCTAAAGGAAAGATGTTATCGTTTGTTGGTTATGCTGACCATACCAAGGGGTATAGGCTTTACGATTAACATTTAAGATCAATTGTTATTTCTAGAGATGTCACATTTTTTGAAGAAAAGTTCTCAGGAGCTAACGATGAAAGTAACAATAGAGCAGAACATACAGGGTGCGCCAGAGAAACTTACTTATTTGAAAGGTCAATAAAAAAAAGTACTTCAGTTATTGTTTAAATTTTTTTTTATTTGAGAATACAATCTCCCAATTTTTTTTTTATGCAGTCTTAAAAATGACATCGGATAAATGGCGACCCCCATTGCGCATACACTGATGAAGTCGATTTTTGAAATTCGAATCCACTCTTCGCAGCATATCAATCGGTATGTTGGCAATGGCGTCGCAAATGTTGTTCTTGAGGTGTGCTATGGTCCGTCGATCGACATAAACCAGGGATTTCAAATAACCCCATAAAAAGAAATCGCATGGAGTCAAATCTGGAGAGCGTGCCGGCCATTGGAGATCGCCTCTGAGAGAGATGAGGCGGTCGGGGAAATGTTGTCGCAACAAATTCATTGAGTCTCGTGCTGTGTGTGCTGTGGCTCCATCTTGCTGAAACCACCCGTTCCTAACGTTAATTTCTTCGAGTCTTGGAAGAAAAAATTCCTCGATCATGTTCCTGTAACGAGCTCCATGAGCGACCGTTAGAAAAGAAGCTCTCAACTGCGAAGGCCCGCTGCTCTCTAGACCAGAGCATGATGGCAACTGACTGGAGGGAGAAACAAATTTGGGAGCTTCCCCCTCCAGATGCGCTTCCTCTTGCCCCTCTACCCGCCCAACTCACCGCGCGGGAATTTTTTCAAATAAGTAAGTTTCTCTGGCGCACCCTGTACTAACCATACTTTTATTTAATACCCAGAGGTTTGCGAACATGATGTTGATGATGCGAATAACGACAACGGCGCGGCGGCGGCGGCGGTTGCGAGGATACTGCTATAGTTGATGTTGAGGTTGCTGCTGGTGATGTTTTCGAAGACGCATTGGATATACCCAATGTTGTTGCTCAAGATCATGATGAACATTTTACTGTTGATAATGACGAGGTTGATGGTAATGACTAATGAGCAAGTCATAGAGGAATCGAGTGAAATAAGGAACGTTGGAAGACGAAGAATTTTGCGTACAGGAGCTCCAGGTCGACCGAGGAAAATGTCTGCTCGCAGAGCTGAACGAGAAGTAGCAAATGAACTTGTCGCAGTTGTCTCAAACCCAAATAATGTAAAAGAAGCCTTACAGTGTGCTGACCCCGTAAATTGGAGAGATGCAATGAAGAAAGAATATACTTCGTTAGTCAAGAACAATACGTGGGACCTTGTCAGTGCACCAAAATATCATAATGTCATCGGTTGTAAATGCGTTTTTACGACGAAGCGAAATGTAGATGGAGATATTGGGAAATATAAGGCACGTTTGGTTGCCCAAGAATGTTTTCAGAAAGAAAACCTGGACTATTTTGAAACGTATGCTCCAGTTGTGCGACATCCGACCATTCGTCTTATTTTGGCCCTTGCTTTTTTTTTTTTTTATAATTAGCACACACTCAAGGGGTTTTTTATGCCCTTATTATGCCGTAGACACAGTGAGTGCTTTAGGAAGGAGGAAAGGGGTTGGAGAGGAGGTGCCGGTGTACATTGGTCTTAAATTCCTGAACATTGCAATGATTTGGAAAAACAGAGTGTGGAAGGGAGTTCCACATTCGCGTAGTACGGCTAAAGAACGATTCTCTATACTTGAGGGTACGACCGAAGTTGGGCTCAAGGGTGAACTGATGGGCATTCCTGGAGGCGCGGGTATTACGGTTGAATGTCTTAAGGGGAGGAATGCAACTGGCTATTTCACTAGAGCATATACCGTTGAAGTATCGGTAAAACAGGGTGAGACATGAGACATTACGACGATGTTCTAGAGATGTAAATGACTCAACGATGGTGTTGTCACCAATCATTTTGAATGCTCTTCTTTGGATACTGTCCAGAAGACTTAAGTACGTCACTGGAGCACCAGCCCAGACGTGAGAATTGTACTCGAGCTTAGGACGTATGTAGGTTTTGTAGATAGTAGCCAGATCAGAAGGGGAAAAAAATTTCTTGCATCGCCTTAAGAAACCTAAAAATTTTGCGGCATTTTTGGCGACATCGCATATGTGCTCGTTCCACAAAAGGTGGTCAGTGATGCACATACCGAGAATCTCGAGATGTTCGGTCTCATTGATGCAAGTGCCACTCATGGATAGTGGCAAGGGGGGTATGTCACGCTTCGACGATACAAGACAGCATTGAGTTTTCGAAGCATTAAACTCTACGCGATTTTGTATTCCCCATTGTACAATGCTGTTTAAATCAGAGTTTAATGAGCTTATCATATTTTGCCGTTGCAGATCCACATCCGAAGAGGAAGGATGTGAGTCTGGAAACGAATATGAAAAGCTAAGGGTACTATCGTCAGCGAAACAATTAATTGGATTAGAAGTAACAGACAAGAGATCATTAATGAAAATGAGGAAGAGAGTCGGAGACAAAACGGAGCCCTGGGGCACACCAGCATTTATATTGTGGGTTTCAGACTTGAAACCGTCTAATACAACTTGTATTGAACGGTTCGAAAGGAAGTTTCTAATCCAACGAAGAAGGGGTTCATCGATACCGAAAGCACGCATTTTCGATAAAAGAGCAAGATGCCAAACTTTATCAAATGCCTTAGAAATATCAAGTGCAACAATCTTACTTTCTCCAAAACGATGTAAAGATTTGTTCCACTGTTCGGTGAGATAAACCATCAGATCACCAGTGGACCTGTTGCTGCGAAAGCCGTACTGCCGGTCATTAAGAAGCTTTCGGTCTTCGAGATATTTCTTGAGCTGATAGTTTATCAGCGTTTCCATGACCTTAGAAAGAAGGGACGTAAGTGCAATCGGTCGATAATTGGAGGGAGAAGAAGATTCGCCTTTTTTTGGAATTGGCTGGACAAATGCTGTTTTCCAACTGCTCGGAACGAGCCCAGAAGAATAGGATAGATGGAAAAGCTTACGCAAGGGTTTTGCCAGCGTGGAAGAACACCTCTTCAGAATAATAGCGGGGATACCATCCGGACCCGCGGATTTATGTATGTTGAGATCCTTTAGGACTCTCGCCACAGCACGAGTGCGGAAGAAGATCTGTCCCATGGAATCATTGACGCGCTCAAGAACAGGCGGAGTCATGGCACTCTCTGGCAGCGAAGAGTTGGCGGCGAACTGCCTAGCAAAAAGGTTAGCTTTCGCGAGAGAGCTAACAACTGGAGTGTCATTGTCAACAAGCGTTGGGACCGAAGAAGAAGAAGAATTCTTCATGTTTTTAACAAATGACCAAAAATTCTTACTGCCTTTGGGACATTGCAGTATTTTTTGCCTTAGTTTTTGGTCATGCAAAAACTTTGTCCGTCGAATATGGGCATTGCAGGCCTTCCTGGCTTGTTTAAACTTGTTCCGGTTTTCCTCAGTTGGGTTGGCTCTAAAACACCGAAACTTTACTTCTTTTTCCCTGATAACCTCTTTACAGCTTGAATCAAACCATGACTTTTCCTTAGGTTTGATGCTTTTAACTCTATTCGGGATAAAAGTTTTCATTCCCAAGTTAATCATATTAGTAATCATATCTGCGCTGGCGTCTACGTCACTATCGAGGAAGCATAGTGACCAGTTAAAGATCCGGAAGAAGTTATTGAGACCGTCCCAGTTGGCTTTCTCGTATTGCCATACGGTTCTCTTCGGAGCTCTTTCTCTAACTGGATTAGTTTGACACGAGAAATTTGCAGATATAATACTATGGTCTGATCTGCCTAGAGGCGTTAATACACTGATAGTGTATTTATCAGGGTCAGACGTAAGGAACAAGTCAAGAGTATTTTCCGCTTGGCCATCAATATCCGATATTCGAGTGGGCTCGGTGACAAGCTGAGTGAGGTGGTTAAACTCAGCAAAGATCTCAGCACACATTCCTTCGGGTGTTGTCGGGCCAGAATGGAGAAGCCAAGAAGAATTGTGTACATTGAAATCGCCCGTAATAACGATTTCGGTGTGAGGATATAAGGATACAATTCTTTGGATGGAGTCAGACAGAGCGTCAAATTCGCGAGAAGTTGAAGCTCTGCTGTTCAGAACGCATTTTTCATAAATCACATTGACATCGCAGCAGCTTATCTCAATGGTGATTTAGAAGAGGAAGTGTATATGCACCAACTGGAAGGATTCGTTGATCCAAATTATCCGCAGAGCGTCTCTAAACTTAAAAAATCTCTGTATGGCTTAAAACAAGCCGGAAGAGAATGTAACAAAAAGATAAACGAAGTCTTGGATGTCATCGGATTTATAAGATGGAA